>JALGQZ010000016.1:10114261-10714261 GCA_023105745.1 Austropuccinia psidii
GTGGCTTACCTAGTATAGCCTGTCATGGTAATTTTCCTAAGTCACTGAAAAATTAAAATGTAAAAGCAGAAACTCCCTTTTGTATCTTCTACAGCTCTGTGGTTACAAGAAATTCTCTCTGTTTTGTCTTAATTCACATGTTTCCTCACAATTGGAACATATTTGCATATTGTTTTTGATTGATGTGGTTTCCTTCCACATTTGCTTGTATTACACTGTTATTTTGTAGTATGTCAGAGTATTAAATCCAGCTCCACAAGTAATGAAATACTTACAACATGTACTTCAAAGAAATATTTGTCATTAACATACATAATATTACACCTCTATTTCTAATTTCATTATTTTTTTGCACACATACAATATGGTTTACCCCATTTTCCCCTGTAGTGAAATGAGCCATCTTCTATGTCTGTTGTCTTTTTTGGTTTATGTAGGAATCATTGCCAAGTCAATTTAAAATTGGAACATTTGATTTGATGTTAATACTTACTAATCCAATTATAATTCATCTTTATTTATGCCACCAATTTTGGCTAACACCATAAGCATAACCATATTTAATCAATCCCCACAAGCCTTCTCTTCTGCTCACATTTTTTCTTCTTCTGCCCATCTTTCAGCTTATTGCAATCTGAGCTCAATTTTGAAATCCTGCTCCTCTGCTTGCTCCTGTCCATGCTAGATTAGCACCAACAATGGGCTAATCATATTTTACATGTTTTGAATCATGTTATTTACAAAATTCTGCTCCTTTTGACCCAATGCCAAACTTATTGTTGAAGATTGACTCATTGACTCTCTCCTTCCAAATGCAAACACCTTTGGCCATTGTGGAGTTTTATTGATAATTCTTGGTACATTTTCCTCCATTATTCCAAAATTTACCCCAGTATTGTCTATGGCTACTGTTGGGAAATTTCAATTGGCCTCTGGTGGAACCTTTTCAGTGTCATCAATTTGTACATCTTCCCCCTGTAAGTTTCCCTTATTTTCAATTATTGATGTCTCCCTTTCATTTTGTATTTATTAAAAACTGCCTGATTTGATTCCAATCACATTCATTTCATTATTATTGGCATTTAAATGATTTAAAATCTTGTACAACTGAGAAAAACATGTTAATAATCTCCTTAAAATAAAAGTCATACATTTAAGTCTTGGATATACCTCTTCTGTCATATGATGTTGCTGCAATTGACAAAATAACCCCCCACCTCCAGTTTCATCACAAGCATCTCTTATTATCTATACATACTTAAGATTAATAAGCTACACAATGAAATTGAAGATGGCATGACTTGTTCTGTATGAAGTCATTAATGCCTTATATTTCCAATCCAATGTATTAAGAGACAAATTCTTCAATTTCAAATAATCTTCCTCATGACTTTCTTGACTTTTGAAGTAACAAACCCAAGGTCAAAGTCCTGTTAATTTTCTTTCTAAGATTTTGTAATCAAACCTTAGTTACATAATAAGTTCCAATAGCTCTTTTGTTCTCTTCTCATTCCAAAAAAAAAAAAACGTGTCTTACAAGATTTTTTGACTTTCTTTGTTGAACCAGTCACATTTATACTTGTTGCAAGAAATGTGCCTCTATACAATTACTTGCTTTTCCATCTTTGTTTGTCTTTTCAACAAGTGATAATTTTAAATCTTTTTTCAAATTCAATTAAGATTCTTCATTTTGTGAAATATTTGTGTTTTTGAAATGAAATTTGACTTAATGTTTCATTTATAATTTTTTTAGCTTCAATTATAATTTTTTAAATATTACTTATTTTTATTTTTATTTTTTTTTTATATTATTCAAATCAAAGTAAAAAAAAAAAAAAAAAAAAAAAATTGGTTTAATATTTATTTTTTTATTTTTCTTAAATTTTCATTTATCTTTTTAAAAAAAAAAAAAAAAAAAAAAAAAAAAAAAATGCTCCATTTTAATTAATTAATTAATTTATATTAATATTTATTAATTTTTAAGTAATTAATATTAAAAAAATATTAAAAAAATCTTTAAAAAAAAATATAATAATTTTTTTTTTTCCAATGAATAACTTTTTTTTTGAAATTTTTTTTTTTTTTTATTTATTAAAAAAAAAAATTTTTTTTTGGTTTTTTTTTTTTTTTTTTTTTTTTTCAAAAAATATTAATACTTTATATATATTATTATTAAAATTTGGAATAAATTTTTAAATTCAAATTTTTTAACAGAAAAATCAAAAAAAATTGAAAAATTAAAAAATTAAAATTAAAATTAAAAAATTAAAAATCAAAATTAAAATTGAAATTAAATTAAAATTACAATTAAAATTTAAATTGAAATTAAATTAAAAAAAAAAACTTTTAATTTTATAATTTTTTTTTTTTTTTTTTTTTAAGAAATTTTTTATTGAATTTTTTATTAATTTTTTATTTATTTTTATTTTTTTTAAATTTTTTGTAATTAATTTTTTTTTTTGTATTTTTTTTTATTAAATTTTTTATATTTAATTTTTTTTAATTTTTTTTTTTTTTTTAATTTTTGATAAATATATATTATATTTAAATTTAGAAGTTTTTTTTATAATTTTTTATAATTTTTTATTTTTTTAAGTTAAATATTAAATAAAATATTAAAAAAAAAAAAAAAAAAAAAAATCATGAAAATTTTTGGAATATATAGTTTTATATATATATATACTATTATGATAATGATTAGTTTTAATATTAAATTCTTTATTATTATTATTATTATTATTAAAAAAATTAATTTATTATTATGTATAAATTTCAATTCAATTTAATTAAATTATATAATAAATATTAAACAAGATTTCATAAATCAATTTTTTTTTTTCTAATTTTTGGAGTTCTTATAAGATAATGACCTTTTTTTTTGTTTGATAATTTTTAAAATTTTGAAAAGAATTAATAAACTCGTTTGATTTTTTCTTTTTAGATTCATCTTTATTAACTTATCTGATAGAACTGGTGAATAGATCACTTGAATTCAAGATTCAAAAATTTAATTATTGTAGGCCAAATTTGAGTTATTCTTTTGGCAATATCTTAGATTTAAGATTGGATAGATTAGTTTTCACTAATGATAGTTTAATAAAGTCAAGATTTTTTTTAATATAAATAAAATTGACAAATCATCAATAAAATCAATTTCCTCAAAAGTTTGATAATATTAAAATAAGTAAGATTAGAATACAGATTAAATAAAATGTAGTTAAATCTGATGAGAATAATAGAAAATATATCCATAATTCCCCTAATGGTATATTTCAATAAATATGAGTTTAGGAAGGAAAATATAAATTCATTTTAAAATTATCAAGCATTAAAACAGATTAAAAAAATATTCTAGAACCCAGAAATAAAATAAAATCTCACAAACTAACTTGTTTCAAAAAGACCACATTACACAAATAATTCTTACTGATTTCCTGTCCCTTTGTGAGTCTTCCCTGAAAATAAACTAATAGTTCAGGATAATTTTTTGAAATTAGTTACAACACTTTCAAAATTAAGTATTATAATTAACTTATTGTCCAATTCATAAATGTGAAGGGGGATCATCTTTGAAAGGATTTTCATCATATAAATATTCATTTAATAATTTTGTCATTGTTCTTATTCTCAAATTTTCGCCTCATGTACAAAATTTTCTTCTTCATTTTCCCTCATTATAATTTTTCTTTTTTAATCCCTTGATTGTTGAATTCTATCCTTCTCTTTGACTTAATCTTTTCTTTTCTTTAGCATAAGAATTGAAGGAGTCAATATGCTTTTCATATTTATATTCATGTTATTCATCAAAAATGATCATTTCTATTTCTACCAATTTTAATTCTTGATATTTCACTGTAATGAGTTCTTCTTTCTATTCTATCTGGATTTCCCAAGTGGCCATTATTTCCAGAAGTAAGAAGTAATAGTGGATTTTATTGAATTTCTTAATTAAAATAAACATTAGCTGCCTGTTGTGATTATCCTTCTTTAAAACTTCTTAAATTACCATCATCCTTGCCCATGTTTTGATATTTTATGGATGTAAGTTAATCCTAATGAGGGTGATTATTTTCTCCAACCATTGTGCATTGAGGAAAACTTCTTGATTTCATTTCTTCTTCATTTGTACCATAATTATTTCCATTGATATCTTGAATTAAATTAAAAAACCTAAATTGATCCATTGATAAGATTCTTGAAATATTATCTCAAACTTAAGACTTATCTCAATTGTCATATGATTACTCTAAATCTTAAAATATAGACCCCCTCCCCCTTTTGAATCACATGATTCCTTAATAATCCAAACCAATCAAATAATTAGATGTTTTAAACTTAAGGGATCAAAATAAACTTAATTTAAAAAATTCAATTAATTACTTATACCTCCTCTTTAGTTTTACAAATGTAAATTTTTTCAATAGTGAGTAATAATTTATTGTAATTTTCATTATTATTAAAAAACCTTGCCCTAAGGAATTAATCCATAATTAATCAAATTCAATTTTAAATATTCTACAAAAAAACTAATTAATCATATTTAAAAAATTGAAAATTTATTCCTTCATTTCCCAAAAAAAAAATAATTCAATTTTGAAATTTATTTAATTATATTGTTTTATCAAATTTTTAAGGCTTAAATATTAAAATTTAATTAAAAATTAAGTACTTTTTTTCTTTTTCCTCGAAATTTTTATAAATTAATATTTAATTAAAAAATTAAAAAATTTTGGGTGTTGGTAAACCCATGTAAGGCCTTGATTTTTTTTAACATAAACTTATGTGTTTTTACAAATTTATGGCAAAAACATATAAGTGAACTTTTTTTTTTGAAAAAAATATTCTAAGGCTTAGTTTTGAGGATTTTTTTTTTAACACAGGATGTCAATATTCTAATTTCTTTTTCAATTTTATTTTTTATTTTTTTTGCCAAATTTCTCAAATTAAGTCAATTTGACAAAAATGCTATTTTTTTTTTGTTTTTTTTTTTAAAAAAAATCATTTAAAATCTTCCAGCTTATGAATTTACTTCTTTTTTTTTTTTATTTTTTTTTTTTTAAAAGAAAATAAATAGTTCAGCCTTGAAAATCAAAAAAATAGAAGCACATAATTCTGGGAAATTGTTTTGGTGTGACAAGTGAAAGTGCAAAAAGGTGTTTTTTTTGATGTTTATGATATGACTACTTTTAAGTAGAAAAGTGCAACATGTTTGATAAAAAATGATACTGAGGTAGGATTTAAGCAATAAATAGGAATGAGGAGGGGGATAATTGACATAAATTTTATATACAAAAATCAATAAATATGAATCAACCTCCAAAATAGCTGGGTTTTTCTCAGGGGGGGGAGGAAGATTGGAAAGATATAAAATCCTGTGTTTCTTGAATTTATCTTCCCACCTCAGGGATTGTGGTTGGACATTAAATTACCAAATCAAATTAATGGGGGGGGACTGGATAAGCTTTAGAAATGATGATATCTAATGGGAAAAAATGAGAACAGCTATTCAAGAAGCAGATAAAAATTAGCAGATTATCATTTGGAGGACAGGAATAAGGTAAAAAAGAGAAATTTTGGGATGTGGAATAAAAGAGAACCAGTCTTTAATAATTATTTGAAATTGGATCCCCCATATCAGGAATGGACATCCACTTGCTCTTTGAAGCCTGGCCAACATCTTCATACCACTCAATTCTGTCCAAATAAGAGGATACAGAGGGAATAAAAGGTTTCATTGCTTCATAAAGGTCTTGTTTTATTTGAATTTCTTCAGCCAAGTCACCTCTGACATAAGCCCATTGATCTTGAGTCCTGTAAATGTAATGGGATACTGTTATGTAGCAACAGTTTCCATCACCCTGGACATTGATGGGCTTGAAGGTGTATTTCAATATAAACTTTGGCAAGTCTTCTGAGCCAGGTACCTGATAAAAATAGGTCAAATAGAAGATAAATATTGAAATGAAAAAAAAATCTAAATTGAAATGAATCAGAAACTGAAAAAGAGCTTGGAGAATTCATCACTTATGTGATAATAGCTTTGGAAATGCTCACAGGTAAAGTAAATTGCATTATATATATTCAAAGTTGTGGAAGGATTGTGTGACTTTATTTGTGAGGGGTTTCTACTTACTTTTGATATTCTGGACCTTATAAGGGTGACTCCTGATTTTCCATATTCATTCAATTCAGTTTCTGAGGGTAGTGAATCAGATGAACTTATGGATTTGGATAATGAGGCCTCAGAATCTTAAGATGAATCCACTTCCTAATTTGAGGGGGTGAAATTGACTGTGATCTTGATGTTGCTGTGCTGGTCACTTTTGATGGGGGTCTTGCTCTTCTCTTGGATTGACTTTCAATGATTTCAAATATTGAGGGTTCTATTCTATTTTCTTTATCTTCTTGGCTTCTTGAGGTCTTCCATTGATGTCAGATGGAGTCTATGTTGAAGCAGTAATTAGGCTATTTACAACTAGAACTATGACTGTGACATGTGGAAATAATTCTGAAATAAGAGTTTTAATATAATATAATAACAGGGCTCTACTATTGAAGAATAGTGGTGGTGAGCGCTATTGAGAACCCTGGGTGCAGTCTTACCAGTTGGATTACTATAATAAGAACTACAATAATTGAAATTACAATTATACCCTGATTATTACCCAAGAGTAAAACTGTTTTTGACAGTTTACTATGTAGGATATTCAAGAGCAGGATGAGGAAACAATTCTGGCAGTGAAAAGCCTCCTTTTTATCCTGAAATGGGGTGGAAAGGGTGCTAGACCTTTCCACGTAGAGGAAGTGAAGATTTTTCACCCTCTAGTACTGGCTTGTGGTTTGCAAACAGCCTGTATATTATGTATTGGGCTCAGATGTGGTTTTGAAACCACATCTGGGCAGTTTTCACCAATACAGGGTGAAAATTTTCATCTGGGGACCTCACAGCCTGATTCTGACGTGTATGACGTGTAGAATGCTGTACAGAAACTTTATGGGACCCCAGTATTGACTGACATATGAGGTATTGAAGTAAAAACAAGCTTCTTCGTCTATTTGACACCTCATATTCATGGTTATGGGATATTATCCCATGGTAAGGCTGTATATGACAGCAGGTGGGAATCTGACCTAAAAAAAAGCCATAACTTTGTCAATTCTTGAGATATCAACCTCAAAATTGGTTCGGTGTGTAGCCCTGTATGTGCTCTACACAATGGTACCTCATTTGATATGGGTATCTTTAAATATGGCAAGGTTATCCCATGTACAAGATTTTTGTACATTTGCGTGGTATAGGCAAAAAGCTGTATTGAGCTTATTTGCCCCATAACTTTTTTTCTAGTTGAGCTATGGGGAAATGGATGACACCATCAGATAGCCCTGATTGTGCTCTTTCCAAGAAGACCCCACTTTAAGTATCTCACACTAAAACTGTAGAAGTTAGATGAGAGGTGAATGTTTTGTTTACCCTTATTTGGCCTGAATTTGACCATAACTCAAGTAATACTGGTGCTATCTCAGTTTGGCTAGTACCATTGGATAGCCCTGGCTTAGAGCTTTATTTTGAATACCCATTTGATGGGGTTAAGCCTCTCCTTCTGGATTTTAGATGAGAGGTGAAAATTGAGGTTTATGCTCAGCAATAACTTTGAGCAGGAATAAATTTGTTATTCTCTGTCCTATGGTGATGGGACTTATATTTTAAGAAAGAGGTGAGTTTCCTCTTTCTTTTGATACCTTTTGAGCTGATCTGGCTCAGATCCATGTTTTGGTGGTATCTTGGCTATACCATTGGTTTATGGTATTTTGGCTATCATGCTTGTGCTCTGGTTTTGAGTCACAGGCTGACAATTGATATTATTCCATTCGAGTGGGTCTTAATAATATTGATAATCCTCTTGACTATTGAGAATTTGATCAAATGGGACTTTTCCAGTCAAAACATCTTGAAAATGCTGAAGAATTGGGGTGATTTCTGCTATTGGTCTTTGAAAAAGGTCTTCCCCAATATCTTCAAATATTCTTTTGGCTTCATTATTTATTTCTTTCTAAACACTTTGATCATCACTTTGATAACCAGTATGAGAAGAATATGACAAAGAAAATCTTTAATAAGAAAAAATAGAATTTGAAGTTCAAAAATCCTCACAGGAAAAATTAAATGCCACTGAGGATGGAAGTCTGATATCTAAAGCCTTTCGTTCTTGAAAAATTCCTGTTGAGTCTTATGCTTGCAAAGAATTCCTTGATAATATTTGTATTTTTTGGTGCATTTTTCATTGGGATGAAATTTGGTTTTGAAATTGTCAAAGGCCATCTGAAGGGCATTATGAGACACCTTGCCATTGAGAGCACAGATGTGTGGAGGAAAATTCTTGACATGGACAATCATTTATTTGAATATTATGTTTATTATTTTAATTAATTGTTTCTTGAAAGCCATGTGAAGAGCTCCAACTACTTCCAGGAGAGTACCAGTGGACTTTTGGAGCCAAATTTTAGCCATGGAATGGGCACCTTCAACTATTGAGGTGGAGCACAATCCCAGGTGGAAATGATAGTTGGTCCAGGCTGGAAAATAATACTCCTTTAGAGGAAGCCAGGCTTTTTCCAAAAATTGCAAGAATTTATGGTTTTTGAAGCTTCTTCCAGTTATCTTTGAAAGACTTTTCAGTGGATGAATACATAACCTTAGAAATGCATCCAAAAGTCATTAATAAAAACAATAATAAGAATAAAAGTGAACTATAAGAGTATATTACTTGATTCCAAAGGCCCATAAAATTTTCAAAAAAAGTGCCATGACCAATTTTCTTCATGAAATAAGAAGATTCATCTTTATTGATGTACCAAATGCATAACATTATTTTTGATTCTGTGAAGAGCTTCTTAAGAGAGTTTTTAAAGGCCAAATCCCTGTCAATAACAATGACTGGAGGGGGAACAATACTGGTGTTGGTGAGAACTTTCTCTATTTATTGATTCAATTCCCAAGTGTATGCGGGTTCAGTTCCATTATTCATCAAAGGAAAATACCCAGAAAAGGTCTTATTTTTTGATCTGAATCCAACAATATGAAAAAGGGGAATTTTGTACTTATTTGTTTTATAAGTACCATCCATAAGAATAACATGAAAAAAGCCATGAAGAATCTTTATGGAATGGGGTTGAGTGAAAAACAAGGAGGTAATGTTTCCTTCAGAATCCCTTGCAAAGGACCAATTTCTTCTTCTTTGAGGGTTTCAATAAGAGAATAAATGAGCCTTCTTCCTTGCAGCTTGTATTTCTTGATTTTCTTGACTTGGTTGTAAATGTTTTAAGGAATTCAAGGCCTGTAAGACTCCCTATGGCTGCATAATTGGGCCTGAATTTGCCTTGGAATGAGAAGTGATTCAGAAATTTGAGCAATTTGGGCTGTTTCTTGCTTATTGAATTTTCTGAAAGCAGGATGCACCATGATATTTTTAGTTGCATCATGGATGTGTTCAAGATTTTTGAGCTTAAGAGTCCAAGTGGTACTTTTGGAAGATTTTCTGGCATAAAGTCTAAATGGAAAGTAAAGCTTCTTTGAAGTGACTGTTTTGGAGGTGTCTTTGTGTGAATATGGGGTACCAGACCTGTCAAAACCTATTTCAATTTGGTTGTGGGACATATTGGACCTCAAGGCAGACACAGCATACCCCTGTTTTCTTGAAACATTATGCACATGCTTCCAAGGAAGCTCAAGGGTTTGAAATTAACCTTCAGCTGGGGGTTGAAGCATCATTTAGTGAAAAATATGTATAAATTTAAAAAGGGGGGAATTGAGGGATTTTCAATGAGGAAAGAGCCTTTTGAAATTTGAAAAAGAAGTGATAAAAGGTGTGAAGAGTCAAATAAAGTGGGAAAAGGTGAAATGGAGAGGGAAGATAAAAAAAGGGGATTTCAGAGGCTTGGAAGCAGGTTGTTTTGGAGGAAAAAAAGAAAAAAAAGTGTGAAAAGATTTGCAAAATTTCTTTGGTAATGCTGTTTTTCAAAAAACAACATCTTTTTTGTGGGGGGATGTGTAAAAAAACCAAAACAATTGGGTTAGAGGGGTTTTGTGGGGAAAAAACCTTTTTTTGGTGGGTTTTTGGAGGTTGTGAACCAATACAGGGTTTTTTTGTTTAATTTAAATTTACAATGGGCCCAGGGAATCCCTTATGTGTTTTTACCAATTTATGGAAAAAACACATAAGGTTTTAGTAAAAACATGTAAGGCCTTATGTGTTTTTACCAAAATTATTATGCAGGTTTACCAATACCCTAAATTTTCAGAGTTTTAAGGAAAAAAAAACAAAGAAAATTGATTTTTTTTACATTTTTTTGATATAAAAAAATAATCATATTATAAATATTTATTATTTTACCAAAAATGAAAAAATCACTCCCAAAAAAAAATTTATAAAAGAGATATTAATGCTCACAAAAGAAATTTTTTCAAGATCAATTTCAATTGGAATTTATTTAGAAAATAAATGCAGTAAATTAATATGAGAAAAGAGTCTCTAAAAAGAATATTAAAGAGAAAATTTTTCCAAAAGTGACCAGAGTGAATTTGGAAACAAAGTAACAAAGTTAACAGTGAAGAAAGATTCTTTAATTTTGGGGTGGTTAAAGGGTAAAAAATAACTATAAGAGTTACAAAAAATCATAATAATTATTCTTTCAAGTGTTTTTAAGGTTGGAAATTATTAAAAAAAGGTGGTTAGAATATTTTCATTGATTAGTTTAATAGATTTTAAGCCAATTATAAAAGGAAAAAGATTCTAAAATTAAGAGAAAAGTTGGGAAAAGAAGAAATTATTTTATATATACCAATTTTCTTACTCAAAAAAGTAAAATATAATATAGACAGCTGTGGGAAACACACTTATAACAGAAAAGCCAATTATGGCATCATTGAACTCTGGTTTAGACCAAAAAAACTGCTTGTTTTAGCCATTATAGTCCCTTAAATTAGCTTTTGCTATAGTGATACTTGGTTTAAAGCCTTGAAAAAATGTCAAAATGTGTGTAAAAGACCTCAAAACCAGTCAGAACTGTTTTCACTAATATATTTTTGACTTAGGGCAGTTTTACCCTCTTGGAAACAGTTATAATGGCCCCAGTTGGTATTAAAAACTAATCATCAACTTAGTAGCAGGGTCCGTGACTCAATTTATGGCCAAAAGTGATAAAATATTGCATAAACTTTGACATCTCACACCTTTTAGAAAGGAATTTGGGGGAGTTTAGCACCTTTGTAGCCAACATTCCTTTTCCCCAAAAAATTCTGAGCATGTATTATACTATCAATTAATATATGTAATTCAATTGATAATTTAAAATACACAGAGTTAATTATTAACTCCAAATATTCAAATTCAAGCTCACATATGTAATACATATGCAAATTTTGACATTTCAATTTAAAATACTTCAATTTCTCATAGCTTCTAAACTACATAACTACATACCACACCTCAATTTTAACACAAAGAATTGCTTGTTAAAATAAAATTTGATGTGAATTGAATGAAAGTTTTTAGTATTTTCAGATTTTCATACAGAAAATAATAAAAACCTAATTTAAGCTTAATTAGAGTTGATCAAAAGAATTTTCAATCAGAGGTGACCACAAATTATTTTTTCGTGATGAATTCAATGTTAAAATAATCTTCATAAGTTTATTTATTGAAAAAAATCTTATCATAATTTTAATTAAATTTTTTGTTTTAAATTATTCTTAATTTTAATATTTTTTTGTTCAAAATTTTAATTTTACTTAATTTTTTGAGAGTAAAAATGTGAGCCTTTGAGATATGACCACATACCCAATAAGGTCACAAAAAGACTCAGAATAATTAGACTTTTAATATAATTATATTAAAATTACTTAAAATAATTATACATTAAAAATAATTAATTAAATATACAAAAAATACCATAAATTGGTACAAAAATTGGTTTAACTTAAAACCCAATGAATCAACATATAAAATAAATTATACCATTGGATTCCCCATGGAAAAATACACATATACCATTTTTATGGCATATCTGTAAAGTCAATATTTAAGGAATTATAAGGTATAATACCTTATAAAAACCATAAAACCTTATTTATCTCAAACACTAATGAAACAACATTTGAGATAAATTGTACCAGTGGATTCCCCATGAAAATCCACACATAAAACAATTAATAAGCTAATTTCCAATGTTAATACTTAAGGAATTATCCTGAATATATGCACTTTTTTGGTCAACGCATATATTCAAGGATCATAGCTAATATCTTCTAAACTATACATGATAGAATGATTAACCAAAAATAAAGTTACCACGTAATTACTGTAAGAACACAGATATGAACTTTATTTTACAAATTATAAACAAGGTTAAAACCTATGATGAATTATTGATAAAAATCAACAGAGCTGTTGACCACTTTGTTGTGAAAGTGTTCCAAACTTAAAAAAAAGTACACAGTTGGATTCTCCTAGTTCATTCGTGAAGAATGATGTAATTTTTATTATTAAATTCAGGGTATAACCCCCTGAAATCAAGGTTTGAAGTTTAAAATATTGAATTTTGACAGAAAAGATGAGTTACAAGAAAAATCATCAAAATTAGAGTTTTGATGATGTAATGAAAAGCTCTTGGCAGCATAATAAGGTTATGCCAGGATATCAGAATTCACTCTCTGAATTGCTGTAGCGTGTAAATCTTAAAAGTTATTAAGGATCAAAGTTTGAGCTTAATTTGAGCAGTTATGATCACATACTGTAACCTTAATTTAAGTTTAACAGTCTTAAGAGTGATAAAATTGGTGAATACTATTAGTTTATGATTAAAACTAATAAAATCCACGAAATTTGGGGTTCTGCCAAGCCTCTGATGTCATCAAACGTAGAGTTATAGTGATAACTCTAAATAATGGTGTAATAATGATGTAATATGGTTTGATCATGATGTAATCACCCTCAAACCTTAAAATATTGATCAGTACACGTCTACTAGAAGCCTGTTGGACTCTAGGAGGGAGGTATTTACTATAAATAGAGCTCTTTTTACTCTATTTACCCCCCAGACGCATCAAAAACATTAAATCAATTAAATAAAAGGTAATTTCTTTATTCTTTATATATAAAACTCTTATATTATTAAAGACCAAAGACCATCTTAATATTAATCACCATTTTTACGTGATTAAATCAATTCTTTAATTGTTTTTGTTATAAATCTCTCTATAAACTCATTTCCACGTAAAAATTAAGAAATTTAGTAATTTTCTTTATTTTTTATTGTAAATACAATTTGAAAAAGTTGTATTATATTCTTTTGGCGTAAAATATCTCAATATTATTATTTTAAGTGCTAAAAGTAGGTTATTTCATCTTATTATAATAATTTCTCTCTTATTATTACTCTTAATAATTCTTATTTAATATAAATAGTATTTATATTAATATATAACTTTAATATTAGTAATATTATTGTTATTAATTGTTTTTTATTTATAAAAAACAGTTTTTTACGCCTTTATTATTTGTTGGTAACAATAATAAAGAGCTTTATAATATATTAATTATTTTATATTAATATATTATTTATAATATTATAATTTCATATAATATTAATTATATTATTATATTTATTTAATAATATAATATTTTTACGCCATAATAATAATATTTCTTTATTATTATTATTATTTTAATCTTATTTATTTCAATTATAAGGACATTCAGAGTACAATAAGTAAAAAATTAGTAATTTTTACTTATTGTTTCATAGTCAAACCTTACATTTGAGGGCCTGGCCATGATATTTACTTAAAAGACCTTTAAAAAGATTCTATTTGGGTTTATCCAATAATAAATTATATTTATAATCATAAAATTATATAATAATTTTATATTTTATTGATTTTAAAAGCTATTGAGGCATTTGGAAAGCAATTGTACTGTCTTACACGTGGTTTTTCACATCCTTAGACTTGCAAGAACTTTCTTTGAGTGACTCTAGTGATTAAAAGAGATATTTTATAAATTAAAAAATTTTTTATGATAATTTAATTTTATAAGAATCATATTCATTTTTTATCTTATTCTTTAAAAAATAAAAAATATATAAAAAATATTAAAAAATATTAAAAACAAATAAAAAAGTTATTTTTATTCATTTTTATTCATTTCTTTATTTATTTCAATTTTTCAGAGATATAAAAGCAATTTCTATGTGGAAAATTGCCATATCTTGCCAAAAATAACACTTCTTATAAAAAGACTTATATTTATTTGTCTTTTTTAGTGTTTGAAGATAACCCAACAGAAGACAACCAAGCTACTGTTGAGAGATTGGTGGAAGAAACTTGTCAAAGTTCTCCAACACCAGTTATCACCAAAAGAAAGAAAGCTAAGAAATTAGACTTTCCAGGGCCCACCATTCAAGACTCTGAAGGTGAGCACCTCTTTTTAAATTGCCATAAAAGAATTTTATTCTAAAATACTTTTATTTTTTCTTATTCTTTAAATTATGACTACCAGAAGAGGTTCCCAATACTCCATCCAATCAGATGGAGCTGGACTCAGAGGTAGAATTGATCCCTCAAAAGGGAAAAGAAAGGGCAATATCCCCAGTGGAACAGAATCCACACAAGGAAGTGCCTTATCCCAAAGGCAAGTCCCAGAAATGCCCATGATATCTGAGCCTGAATTGGAACTAAGTATGAGTAACTCAAATAGGTACAAATTACATTCAGAGGGCTCAAATAGACATCTACATGAGCCAGTACAAGCAGTATTACACAGTATACAAGGACAAAGACTGGGAAATGCTGCCTCAAATACACCAAGGAGTGATGAACTCCTGGCACATCCTGAAAAAACTCCTCAAAGAGGAGGAGATAGTGAAATACTCCAATGGATGGAATCCACTGTCATCCAAACCTCAAATCAAAAAAATCAAGGATTATCATGCCAAAAAGAGGGAGGCAACCAAGGAAGAAGCCCCAGTAGCCTCTACCAGCAAGCCTCAAGCCAACCCACTTCCCCAAGAACGGAAGAAGAACAAGAAAAAGCATTGGAGGAAACCATCTTCCCCAGGTTACAGAATCCCAAGAATCCAAAAGGATGCCATGGACAATGTTTTCAACATGGCCAGAACCTTGATGGAATTCAAGGACAAGGAAGAGCAAAGAATGAGACAACCTCATTTCCCAAAGAAATAACCTTGTCCAAAGATGTTGTAAATACTTTAGCAGAAATTAAAAATAGTATATTACCTCTAAAAGAAATTAAAGATAGTTTATTATCACTACAAGAAATAAATAACAACTTATCTTCTTTAACAAAAATTGTTGTGCAAAACAAGAAAGAAATTGACAACATTAAGTTTATTGTTGAAAATAATAAACCAAAGAATTTAATTGACAATACTCAAAAATTAATACAAGGACAACAAGAATTGTATAAATATATAAAAGATATCAAAGAAAAAACTTTGACAATCAATTATGATGTGAGTATTGACAATCTTACAGAAAAATTAAATAAATTAAGTATTTCTGTAGAAAAATTTGAAGAAAAGACTTCATCACACCAAAAATTACTTTTGGACCATGTGGAAAAAAGTGATGACGCAAGAATGCATCTGAAAGATGATATTCAAAGTGAAATAAGGCTTATTACAGAAAAAATGGATAAAATTAATGAGGCTAACTTAAATATGCCAAAATTATCAACACCATTTTCTCATATAAGAAGCCCTGTTAAAACAAAAGAGGAATTGTCAAATCCTTTCATAACAGACTTGAGTCACCAAGACAATAACCAAGTCTTAATGAAAGAAGCACCTCAATTGAAGGAATGGCCAACATTCACAGGAGAAGGTGAATATGACCACATGTCATTTATTAAAACAATTGACATGTTACAAGAAGACTATGCCATACCAGATGAATTAATCACTGCAAGATTACATTCATTATTTGAGAAATCTGCAAAAAGATGGTATTATGGCATAAGACAGACAAATGGTAAAAATACCTGGTCTTGGTGGAAACAAGAAATAATCACCAAGTGGGCAAATGATGCCTGGAGGTATAAGATAGAAAATACATTTGAAAACTCTTTCTTTGACCCAGAGAAAGATAAACCTTTAACTTGGTTCTTAAAACAAGTTGAAAGGCTTAATGCACTGTACCCAGAAATGTCACAGAAGATGGTGCATATGAAAATACTTAAAAAATGTGGAGGGGAACTAGAACATGCCCTAAGAAGCAGGTGTATAGAACCATGCTCCACAGAAGAGTATATAAATGCACTAGAAGATATAGTGACAAGAACAAAAATTGGCAGGACTTGGAAGAAATTGGACATTAAAAGCCCAAATAAACCATTTATCAAAAAAGATAAGTCAAAAGAATCCTTTAAGCCCAATACATCCAACAATAATGAGCAAGAAAATGCCATAAATGTGGAGGTATTGGACACTTAGCCAATAATTGCCTTAAAAAAGCAAAGATTAATGAAATTGTGGGAACAGAAAACCACAATGACAAAGAAGATGAATCTGACTCTGAAAAAGAGACAGAAGAGTCAGAAAGCTCTGAAAGTGATGAAATCAATATAATTAATGCACAAATTAATAATATTGATATAATTTATGAAGTACTGGATGTTAATTCAAACTTGCCACAAGTTGGAACATCTGACACAAATCTGACAAACATACAAGATGCCAAAATGTATAGAACCAAACCTGCAAAAGGAATGGGATATACAGCTGGAAAATCAAGTATAAGTATTGTTATGGTTAATAACCAAGAAGGAAAGGTTAACTTAGATACAGGAGCATATTGCACTTGTGTTGGAAAAAGTTATTTAAAAACCATTGTCCCAGACTGGCAAGAAAAACTTATGCCAATACAAGGTGTCAAATTTAGTAGTGCAAGTGAGAGCATGAAGCCCCTTGGAATAATTGATTTAACACTAATTTTTCCTCATCCCTCACAATGTGTCAGAATTAAAGTAGAGTTTGTAGTAATGGACAACTGTACTAGTAATCATTTCATACTTGGGAATGACTATTTATCAATCTATGGTATAGATATCTCCAACCAAAAGGATAGATATTTTACCATAGGAGATAACAAAAGACAAAAGTTTGGATTCTTAAATAACAAAAAACAAATCACAGTTATTAAGAATGAAGAAAAAATTCCAGAAAAGGAACTTTTTATATCTGAACAACTCAAAGAGGCAGAATTCAATCAAGAATTAACAGAAAAAATGAAAGAAAAATTGATTGATCTCTTATTTAAGTATAAAAATGCCTTTGCAACTGACAAAGAGCCACTAGGTGCCATAATTGGACATGAAGTGGATATAATTCTTAATGTAGAAAAACCTTACCCACATTTATTAAGAAGACCTGCTTATCCAGCCAGTTCAAGAGCTAGAGAAGCCTTAGAGGTGCACATTAAAGAATTAATAGACCTTGGAGTATTAAGAAAGGTTGGACATAATGAACAAGTAGAAGTTACTACACCTGTCAGTATAACTTGGCATAATGGAAAATCAAGGATGGTAGGAGACTTCAGAGCCCTGAATACCTATACCATTCCAGACAGATATCCAATACCCAGAATCCATGAGACATTAACCCAATTGTCACAAGCTAAGTTCATCACAGCTATGGATGCTCTGAAGGGTTTTCACCAAAATGTCTTAACAGACAATGCCAAGAAACTACTAAGAATAATAGTCCATTGTGGAATTTTTGAATACTTGAGAATGCCATTTGGAATAAAAAATGCACCTTCCCATTGTCAAAGAATGATGAATACCATATTCCCTGAAGAATTATCAGAAGGATGGTTGATTATCTATATTGATGATATCATAGTTTGCTCAGAAACTTGGGAAAATCACCTTACAAGACTAGAAAGGGTACTACAGAAAATAGTCCAAGTAAATATGAAAATTTCCTTGAAAAAATGTCATTTTGCATACAGTGAATTAAAGGCACTAGGACATGTAGTATCTGGCCTTAGTCTAGGCATAGACAAAAATAAAGTAGCAGCAGTACTACTTAAGCCAATGCCTCAAACCAAAAAAGAAATGCAATCATTTCTAGGATTTGCTGTTTACTATAGACAGCATATAAAGGACTTTGCAAAGATTGCTAAATCCTTGTATAAGCTATGTGACCAACAAACAGTCTATGAGATGACAGAAGAAAGAGTCAAGGCATATGAAGAATTGAAAAATTCCTTAACAAATGCCCCATTTCTTCTGATTCCAGATTGGAAACTACCCTTCAAACTGTACATTGATGCTTGTGGAGAAGGACTAGGTGCTGCACTTCACCAAACACAAATTATCAATGACAAACCAGTGGAAGGACCAATTTGTTTCATTTCAAGGCAGATAAAGCCAACAGAAGCAAGGTATGGAGCAAGCCAAATGGAATGCTTATGCCTAGTATGGGCTTTAGAAAAACTGCATTATTATTTGGATGGAACAGTATTTGATGTAATCACAGACTGTAATGCTGTGAAATCACTATTAAATATGAAGACTCCAAATAGACATATGCTGAGATGGCAAATTGCTATCCAAGAATATAGAGGAAATATGACTATTGTTCATAAATCTGGGAATATTCATAAAAATGAAGATGGTCTTAGCAGATGGGCTCTAGCAAATACCCCTGACAATCCAGCATGGGTACCACAAGAAGAGCACCATATAGAAGGAATATGTGTTACAGACATTGGCACAGAATTCTTTAACCAAGTTAAAGAAAGCTATAAGACAGACAAAAATTGCCATATCTTAAGCCAACTTCTAATGAAAGACTGCAAAGATCCATCACTTTCATCAAAACTAGATGAAATATGGAAAAAGGCATATGATGAAGGAAGATTTCACCTCCTTGATGGAATCCTTTACCATAGAACAAAACACACATGTGTTATGGACTTAACAGATAGAACACTAATAAACACTATTTTACATGAGTGTCATGATAGTGTTGCATCTGGACATCTCTCAGAAGATAGGACACTAGAGAGGGTGAAAACCTGCTCTTGGTGGCCAAATTGGAAGAAAGATGTTGCAGAGTACTGCCAAACCTGTGACAGATGTCAAAAAGCCAACAGAGCCACAGGAAAGAAATTTGGAATGATGATCCAAATCCAAGAACCAAAATCCCCATGGGAAATAGTTCATATGTATTGGGTAACAGCCTTACCTCCAGGAGGAGACAGGAGTTATAATGCATGCCTAGTGTTAGTTGACAGGTACAGTAAAACTGCCATGTTCTTACCATGTCATAAAGATGACACAGCTATGGATACAGCCATAATGATATGGAATAAAGTCATTAGCCACACAGGCTTATTCCAAAATATTATAAGTGACAGAGACCCAAAGTTCACTTCAGAATTATGGACAAATCTCCATAACTTGTTTGGGACAAAATTATCATTCTCAACAGCTTATCATCCTCAAACTGATGGTCTAGCAGAAAGAATGATACAGACCCTAGAGGATATGATCAGAAGATTCAGTGCTTATGGGCTTGAATTCAAAGATTCTGATGGTTTTACCCATGATTGGTGTACACTAATACCAGCACTTGAACTGGCATATAAGACATCAATCCATTCTTCTACTGGCAAAACACCAGCAATGCTAGAGAAAGGTTGGAATCCAAGACTTCCTTATGATACCCTCAAAAAGGACTTAGTGGATATACATCCAACAGCAAGCAGTTTCAAAATAATGCTTGACAAAGCAAGAGACCATGCAAACAGATGCATGCAAGATTCTTTTAAATATGCAAAAGAAAGATGGGATAAAAGTCATAAGCCACCTGATTTCAAAATAGGAGACTTGGTTTTAGTATCAACCCTTAATTTCAATAACATAAAAGGACCAAAGAAATTGAAAGATTCCTTTGCAGGACCATTTATGATAAAAGCACTCCATGGACCCAATGCTGTGCAATTAGAACTCACAGGTGAACTAATGAACAAACACCCAACTTTCCCTGTAAGTCTGATAAAACCTTACAGTTCAAGTGACAAGGAGTTATTTCCACTAAGAAATAAACCCCCACTTGAGATTACCCCCTTGGAGGAAGGAGAGGAAAAGAAAATAGTAAAAGTCCTTAAAGAAAGAAGGACAAGAAACAAAAAAGAAAGAGAATACCTTGTAAGGTATAGAAATTCAACTCAGGAAGATGAATGGCTACTTGAGAAAGATATAACAAATGCTGATAAATTACTAAGAAGGTTCAGACATGAAAGAAAACCTGAAAAATAAAAAAGTTAAGCATTATTGAGCTTCAAGACTAACAAAGTCTATTGAAGAGGTAGGACAGTGGATGATACCCTAATCACACATACCAGATTGTGGTACAATCTTTTTTGGTGGTAGGGAATGTGAGCCTTTGAGATATGACCACATACCCAATAAGGTCACAAAAAGACTCAGAATAATTAGACTTTTAATATAATTATATTAAAATTACTTAAAATAATTATACATTAAAAATAATTAATTAAATATACAAAAAATACCATAAATTGGTACAAAAATTGGTTTAACTTAAAGCCCAATGAATCAACATGTAAAATAAGTTATACCATTGGATTCCCCATGGAAAAATACACATATACCATTTTTATGGCATATCTGTAAAGTCAATATTTAAGGAATTATAAGGTATAATACCTTATAAAAACCATAAAACCTTATTTATCTCAAAAACTAATGAAACAACATGTGAGATAAATTGTACCAGTGGATTCCCCATGAAATTCCACACATAGAACAATTAATAAGCTAATTTCCAATGTTAATACTTAAGGAATTATCCTGAATATATGCACTTTTTTGGTCAACGCATATATTCAAGGATCATAGCTAATATCTTCTAAACTATACATGATAGAATGATGAACCAAAAATATAGTTACCACGTAATTACTGTAAAAACACAGATATGAACTTTATTTTACAAATTATAAACAAGGTTAAAACCTATGATGAATTATTGATAAAAATCAACAGAGCTGTTGACCACTTTGTTGTGAAAGTGTTCCAAACTTAAAAAAAGTACACAGTTGGATTCTCCTAGTTCATTCGTGAAGAATGATGTAATTTTTATTATTAAATTCAGGGTATAACCCCCTGAAATCAAGGTTTGAAGTTTAAAATATTGAATTTTGACAGAAAAGATGAGTTACAAGAAAAATCATCAAAATTGGATTTTTGATGATGTAATGAAAAGCTCTTGGCAGCATAATAAGGTTATGCCAGGATATCAGAATTCACTCTCTGAATTGCTGTAGCGTGTAAATCTTAAAAGTTATTAAGGATCAAAGTTTGAGCTTAATTTGAGCAGTTATGATCACATACTGTAACCTTAATTTAAGTTTAACAGTCTTAAGAGTGATAAAATTGGTGAATACTATTAGTTTATGATTAAAACTAATGAAATCCACGAAATTTGGGGTTCTTCCAAGCCTCTGATGTCATCAAACTTAGAGTTATAGTGATAACTCTAAATAATGGTGTAATAATGATGTAATATGGTTTGATCATGATGTAATCACCCTCAAACCTTAAAATATTGATCAATTCCAGTGGATATGATCAGTACACGTCTACTAGAAGCCTGTTGGACTCTAGGAGGGAGGTATTTACTATAAATAGAGCTCTTTTTACTCTATTTACCCCTCAGACGCATCAAAAACATTAAATCAATTAAATAAAAGGTAATTTCTTTATTCTTTATATATAAAACTCTTATATTATTAAAGACCAAAGACCATCTTAATATTAATCACCATTTTTACGTGATTAAATCAATTCTTTAATTGTTTTTGTTATAAATCTCTCTATAAACTCATTTCCACGTAAAAATCAAGAAATTTAGTAATTTTCTTTATTTTTTATTGTGAATACAATTTGAAAAAGTTGTATTATATTCTTTTGGCGTAAAATATCTCAATATTATTATTTTAAGTGTTAAAAGTAGGTTATTTCATCTTATTATAATAATTTCTCTCTTATTATTACTCTTAATAATTCTTATTTAATATAAATAGTATTTATATTAATATATAACTTTAATATTAGTAATATTATTGTTATTAATTGTTTTTTATTTATAAAAAACAGTTTTTTACGCCTTTATTATTTGTTGGTAACAATAATAAAGAGCTTTATAATATATTAATTATTTTATATTAATATATTATTTATAATATTATAATTTCATATAATATTAATTATATTATTATATTTATTTAATAATATAATATTTTTACGCCATAATAATAATATTTCTTTATTATTATTATTATTTTAATCTTATTTATTTCAATTATAAGGACATTCAGAGTACAATAAGTAAAAAATTAGTAATCTTTACTTATTTTTTCATAGTCAAACCTTACAAAAAATTCATTTTCAAAATTTTGAATTTTAATTTGATTTTAAATTTTGAATTATAACTGACATTTTCATTATTTTCTATATAAACTTTATATGTATATTTTCAATATTTTCTTGTATAATAAAAATGAATTTATTTATTTATAATTATAACTAAATTTTATTTTTTGTGGTATTTTGGGTATATGAAAATACTTCTAAGGCTCACATTTCTTCCCCCTCAAAAAAGAATTATAATTTGTAAAATTTTTATTCCTAGTGTGTCTGAAACTTCTGAGAAGTTCGGTAGCTTCAGGTATTTCTTTCTCTGCTAACCATTAATTTTCAAAAGCTGGGTCACTGGACCTGACAAGGTATTCCCTGAATTTTTCTAGTTTTGAATTTCCTTTCTTTGAGAACATATTCTTAGTACAATATTTTTAAACAAGAGGTATATTCTGGGGAGCTTTACTCCTTAAGGGAAATTTCATAGAATCACCAAATTTGTAAGGTTCTATCAAGCTTACTGAAAGCTTAGGGTGCTTACTACTAAGATCTTCAGATAATTCTACTTCAATAAAATTCTCCCCATGTAGGGCATTGAAAAAAAAAGTTCCTGAAAAGGAGTCATTGAGCTTTTTGAATCCTTTGATGTTATTGAAGTTAGTGGTAGATACCAGTACCAAATCCTCTACCTTAAAGTCTGTAGTAGCATGTGATTTTTCTTATTTTTCTTTAGAATATGAAAATGAGTCTTTTGTGAATCTAACTGCATTCTTCCTGGCTTTGTATAGAATTATTTTGAAGCCAGCAGCTGTGGGATGTATTTCAACCAAATCCTTCCTCAAGGAATCTTGGGGTAGTCTGGGATTCCATCCTTTTTCTAGAATAGCAGGAGTCTGATTGGTACTGGAATGAATAGATGTTTTTTATAAAAGTTCCAGTTCAGGAATAAGGGTACACCAATCATGAGTGAATTCATAACAATATTTGAGCTCTAGGACATATGCACAAAATCTTCTGACCATGTCTTCTAAGTTTTGGATCATTCTTTCAGATAGACCATCAGTGTGTGGGTGGTAAGCTGTAGAGAAGGATAACTTGCTCCCAAATAGTTGGTGAAGATTTTTCTATAGTTCTGAGGTGAATTTGGGATCTCTGTCACTAATGATATTTGTTAATATTCCAGTACATTCTACTACTCTATTCCATATCAGAAGGGCTGTATCCATGGATGTATCATCTTTAAGACATGGAAAAAAGACTGTAGTCTTGCTAAACCTGTCAAAAATTACTAGGAAGGAATTATAGCTTTTATAACCTCCTGGTTGTAGGCCAGTCACCCAGCTCATATGGAAAATCTCCTAAGGTCTACTGGGTTCTTGAATTTTGATCATATTTCCAAGTCTTCTTCCAGTGGATTTGTTTGACTTTTGAAATATTTCACAAGTTTTGCAATATTCTGCTACATATTTTTGTCACATTGGATAACATATACAGGTATTGATTTTCTCTGTTGTTCTGTCCTCATATAGATGTTCTGAGAAGGGGCTGTCATGGCATTTTTTAAATAAAAGATTTATTAAGGACCTGTCCAAAAATGTCACCACACATTTGTGTTTAGTCCTATGGTAAATTATGCCATCAAGTAAATGAAATCTTGCTTCATCATATGAATTTTTCCATATTTCATCCAAGGAATTTATCAATGAGTTATCTTTGGAATATTTAGCAATCAATTGGAATAGGATGATAAAATTCTTATCCTGAGTATAGCTGCTCCTTACTTCCTCAAAAAAGGTAGTGTTGAGGTCTGTAACACTTATTCCTTCTATTTGTATTTGTGAAAAAAGCTTCTTCTGGTACATAAGCAGTATTTTAAATGTCATTTGGTAATGGCCATCTTCTTAGTAAACTTTAATTTTTGTGAATATTTCAGTCTTTTTTCACAATGGGAATATTACCTCTATACTCTTGTATGGATATTTTCCATCTGAAAATATTTCTGTTGGGTGTTTTCATGTTCAGAAATGATTTCAAAGCAGTACAATCTTTTATAACTTCAAATAAAAAAATAAGTTTTTCCAAGGCACATAAAAGACATAAAAATTACATTTGACTTTCCCCATATCTGGCTTTGGTAGTTTTTATTTTCCTAAAGGAAGGGGATTAAATATTGATGAGTGAGATAGAGAAAGAAAGAGAGAGGAAGGAGATGGTTGAGCTGAAAGAGGATAACTGGAAGTAGTGGTTTTGATCATAGTTGGAGGTTGACATAAGTGGTTAGGCTGGAGATAACTGGAAGGTGAGATTTCAGTGAAAGTTGATGTAAGCGGTTAGGTTAAGAATAGCTGGATTGGATTGTTTAGTGGAAGGTTCTGGAACATTAATGGAAATAAACAGCCTCCCTTGCAAAGAACAGGAGAGAAGAAGAGTCAGTAGAGGTTCATGAATGAATTTTATCTGAGAAAGATTGCTTTTCCTATGGATTTAATAAGGAAATCAGCTGCCATAAGGTGAGTGGAGACATAGAAGAGATCCAGTTTCTGGTTTTTAATGAGATAACAGATGAAATGGAATTTGATGTCCATATGTTTGGTTTTGAAACCATTGTGATTGATTTTGGAGTGGGCTAGGTCAATGGCTCCTTTATTGTTGTTGTAGAGTTTTGGGATATCAATTGGGACTTCTATGTTGATTTCTTGTAGTAGTTGTTGGAACCACAGTGTTTATTTTGAGGAATTGGTTAGGGATTTGTATTCAGCTTCTTTAGTTGAGCGAGATAGGGTTTGTTGGTTTTTTGTTCTCCAAGATATAAGGTGATGGTTGAAGAAAAGAGTGTAGCCTCCTATGAATCTTCTGTTGACAAAGGAATTACACCAGTAAGCATCAGCATAGGTGATAATGTTGCTTTTTCCTTGTTATGGTAGTTTAGTGTTGTTTTTCTAGTGTGATATAGGTAGTGAAGTGCTTGCAAACCAGCTATCCAGTGATTAAGACATGGATGTTCTAGGAATTGTGACAGATGACTGATTTTGAATGTGATGTCTTGCCTAGTGTTTGTGCTGATGTAGTTGAGGGCACCTATGATACTCCTGTAGTTCAGTCCTAGTTTGCTGAAAGCCCTTACTCCATCTTCAGAGGCTTTTGTTAGTTGCAGGCCTGGTTTGAGAGGGGTATTGGCAGGTTCTAGGTTGGTGAAATTAAAGGTTTCAGCAATATTTTGTAGGTAGTGTACTTGGGAGAGAGAAAAACTGGCTTTTTTATTCAATATTTTTATTACAAGGAGAAAATCTTCCTTACCAAGATCCTTTATGTCAAACTTCTTTTGAATTTACTTTTTGAAGGGTTCCAGGTGGGGTCCAAAGAGTTTCAAGCCATTTACATGTATTTAAATCCAGATAGGGTAGGGCCCTTCCCTGTAGAAAACACATGAGTCCAATAAGGAACATACAAAGCCTAAAAAGATTAGCCAATTTTATAGATGACTGTACCAGGCCAGAAGTTCCTGTTTTAGTCCGTATATTGCTTTTTTGAGGTGTAGAACCTTATATTTTGGGATTTTGAATCCTTCAGGAATGGTGAAGAAAATTTTTTCATCAAGGGGAGCATTGAAGAATGCACTCTTTATGCCCACTTGGTGGAATTGGTAATTATTTACCACTGCATTTGAAATGAGTGCACATAATGATATGATTAAACCAGTGGGGAAGGATGTTTGTAAGAAGTCTAATCCTTCAATTTGATGGAAACCTTGTGCGCAAAGTCTGGCTTTGTGTTTGATGATCTGTTTTTGTTTCTCCTTTTTGACTTTGTAAACCCCAGTGCAGGAGATTGGATGATCTTTGGGTTTCTTGTCTCTAATTGTCCAGAAATTCAATTTTTACATACTTTTTAGTTTGGAGATTTCTTTCTCCCATCCCTTGCATTGTGGGATGAAATAAGGCAGTACCTTGGGGGGAAATTATTGGTAAGTCTGTTTTGAATTTAAGAATTTTCCAATAACCATGGGTGCTAAGGTGTATTCCCTGCCCCTGAATAATACTGAATAGTCAGCCTATGGAGAATCACAAAATAAGAGAATATTAGTGGTTTTAACAGATAGAGAAGACTTATCAGTAGTCTCTAAAACAGACCTATCAATAACACTACAGTAAAAGCTCTGATTTAAAACTAAAATTTCTGATAAAATAAAGACTAAGATTTATGTTAATTTTAATAAAAGTAATGATAATATATTTATTTCTGGCTTTCTGTTATTTTAACAAAGCTAATAAGAATATCTTCTTTTGGTTTTATGTTGATTATGATGATTTTTTTTATATTAATACTAATCATAAAACTATAGGATTTGATAATTTTGATATTTTTAATATTGAGTTTATATCACTACTTTTCTTTTTATAATACTAGGATTCTGAGAAAAGCTACTAATATTTTAAATAAGGTTATACTATTATTTTTTCAATAATACTAAGCTACTGAGCAAGGCTACTGAGCTTTTTCACTGTGGTTATACTACTATTCTTCAGCAATAATAAGCTACTGAGCCTTTTCACTACTGCTATACTAATATTCTTCAAAAATACTAAGATACTGAGCAAGGCTACTGAGATTTTCACTATGGCTATACTACTATTCTTCAATAATACCAAGCTACTGAGCTTTTTACGACTAAAACACTACTACTACTCTAAATATCCTGCTAGTTCAGGGATGGTGGTGATCCTGGATAGTGGGAACGTGTTCCATGATTATGGGAAAAAAGAGGGAGAGAGACCATTTTGTTATAGCTTTTGGGCCTTCATACAGCTTCTCAAAACAGAGTACTTAGAAAAAATAATAGCTGAAAGGTTTTAGCTGGTGTGTAAGGTTTGACTATGAAACAATAAGTAAAAATTACTAATTTATTACTTATTGTACTCTGAATGTCCTTATAATTGAAATAAATAAGATTAAAATAACAATAATAATAAAGAAAATATTATTATTATGGCGTAAAAATATTATATTATTAAATAAATATAATAATATAATTAATATTATATGAAATTATAATATTATAAATAATATATTAATATAAAATAATTAATATATTATAAAGCTCTTTATTATTGTTACCAACAAATAATAAAGGCGTAAAAAATTGTTTTTTATTAATAAAAAACAATTAATAACAATAATATTACTAATATTAAAGTTATGAATTAATATAAATACTATTTATATTAATTAAAGAATTATTAATAGAGTAATAATAGAGAAATTATTATAATAAGAGAAAATAACCTACTTTTAACACTTAATATAATAATTTTGAAGTATTTTACGCCCAAAAATATAAATACAACTTTTTCAAATTGTATTTACAATAAAAATAAAGAAAATTACAAATTATTCTGGATTTTTACGTGGAAATGAGTTATTAGAGAGATTTTTAACAAAAACAATTAAATAAATGATTTAATCACGTCAAAATAGATGATTATAGCAAGGTGGTCCTTGGTCCTTAATAATATAACAGTTTTATATATAAAGAATAAAGAAATTACCTTTGATTTAATTGATTTAATATTTTTGATGTGTCTGAGGGGAAAATAGAGTAAAAAGAGCTCTATTTATAGTAAATACCTCCCTCCTAGAGTCCAACAGGCTTCTAGTAGACGTGTACTGATCATATCCACTGGAATTGATCAATATTTTAAGGTTTGAGGGTGATTACATCATGATCAAACCATATTACATCATTATTACACCATTATTTAGAGTTATCACTATAACTCTAAGTGTGATGACATCAGAGGCTTGGCAGAACCCCAAATTTCGTAGATTTTATTAGTTTTAATCATAAACTAATAGTATTCACCAATTTTATCACTCTTAAGACTGTTAAACTTAAATTAAGGTTACAGTATGTGATCATAACTGCTCAAATTAAGCTCAAACTTTGATCCTTAATAACTTTTAAGATTTACACGCTACAGCAATTCAGAGAGTGAATTCTGATATCCTGGCATAACCTTATTATGCTGCCAAGAGCTTTTCATTACATCATCAAAACTCCAATTTTGATGATTTTTCTTGTAACTCATCTTTTCTGTCAAAATTCAATATTTTAAACTTCGAACCTTGATTTCAGGGGGTTATACCCTGAATTTAATAATAAAAATTACATCATTCTTCACGAATGAACTAGGAGAATCCAACTGTGTACTTTTTTTAAGTTTGGAACACTTTCACAACAAAGTGGTCAACAGCTCTGTTGATTTTTATCAATAATTCATCATAGGTTTTAACCTTGTTTATAATTTGTAAAATAAAGTTCATATCTTTGTTTTTACAGTAATTACGTGGTAACTTTATTTTTGGTTCATCATTCTATCATGTATAGTTTAGAAGATATTAGCTATGATCCTTGAATATATGCGTTGACCAAAAAAGTGCATATATTCAGGATAATTCCTTAAGTATTAACATTGGAAATTAGCTTATTAATTGTTCTATGTGTGGAATTTCATGGGGAATCCACTGGTACAATTTATCTCACATGTTGTTTCATTAGTTTTTGAGATAAATAAGGTTTTATGGTTTTTATAAGGTATTATACCTTATAATTCCTTAAATATTGACTTTACAGATATGCCATAAAAATGGTATATGTGTATTTTTCCATGGGGAATCCAATGGTATAATTTATTTTACATGTTGATTCATTGGGCTTTAAGTTAAACCAATTTTTGTACCAATTTATGGTATTTTTTGTATATTTAATTAATTATTTTTAATGTATAATTATTTTAAGTAATTTTAATATAATTATATTAAAAGTCTAATTATTCTGAGTCTTTTTGTGACCTTATTGGGTATGTGGTCATATCTCAAAGGCTCACATTCCCTACCACCAAAAAAGATTGTACCACAATCTGATATGTGTGATTAGGGTATCATCCACTGTCCTACCTCTTCAATAGACTTTGTTAGTCTTGAAGCTCAATAATGCTTAACTTTTTTATTTTTCAGGTTTTCTTTCATGTCTGAACCTTCTTAGTAATTTATCAGCATTTGTTATATCTTTCTCAAGTAGCCATTCATCTTCCTGAGTTGAATTTCTATACCTTACAAGGTATTCTCTTTCTTTTTTGTTTCTTGTCCTTCTTTCTTTAAGGACTTTTACTATTTTATTTTCCTCTCCTTCCTCCAAGGGGGTAATCTCAAGTGGGGGTTTATTTCTTAGTGGAAATAACTCCTTGTCACTTGAACTGTAAGGTTTTATCAGACTTACAGGGAAAGTTGGGTGTTTGTTCATTAGTTCACCTGTGAGTTCTAATTGCACAGCATTGGGTCCATGGAGTGCTTTTATCATAAATGGTCCTGCAAAGGAATCTTTCAATTTCTTTGGTCCTTTCATGTTATTGAAATTAAGGGTTGATACTAAAACCAAGTCTCCTATTTTGAAATCAGGTGGCTTATGAATTTTATCCCATCTTTCTTTTGCATATTTAAAAGAATCTTGCATGCATCTGTTTGCATGGTGTCTTGCTTTGTCAAGCATTATCTTGAAACTGCTTGCTGTTGGATGTATATCCACTAAGTCCTTTTTGAGGGTGTTATAAGGAAGTCTTGGATTCCAACCTTTCTCTAGCATTGCTGGTGTTTTGCCAGTAGAAGAATGGATTGATGTCTTATATGCCAGTTCAAGTGCTGGTATTAGTGTACACCAATCATGGGTAAAACCATCAGAATCTTTGAATTCTAGCCCATAAGCACAGAATCTTCTGATCATATCCTCTAGGGTTTGTATCATTCTTTCTGCTAGACCATCAGTTTGAGGATGATAAGCTGTTGAGAATGATAACTTTGTCCCAAACAAGTTATGGAGGTTTGTCCATAATGCTGAAGTGAACTTTGGGTCTCTGTCACTTATAATATTTTGGAATAAGCCTGTGTGGCTAATGACTTTATTCCATATCATTATGGCTGTATCCATAGCTGTGTCATCTTTATGACATGGTAAGAACATGGGAGTTTTACTGTACCTGTCAACTAATACTAGGCATGCATTATAACTCCTGTCTCCTCCTGGAGGTAAGGCTGTTACCCAATCCATATGAACTATTTCCCATGGGGATTTTGGTTCTTGGATTTGGATCATCATTCCAAATTTCTTTCCTGTAGCTCTGTTGGATTTTTGACATCTGTCACAGGTTTGGCAGTATTCTGCAACATATTTCTTCCAATTTGGCCACCAAGAGCAGGTTTTCACCCTCTCTAGTGTCCTATCTTCTGAGAGATGTCCAGATGCAACACTATCATGACACTCATGTAAAATAGTGTTTATTAGTGTTCTATCTGTTAAGGCCATAACACATGTGTGTTTTGTTCTATGGTAAAGGATTCCATCAAGGAGGTGAAATCTTCCTTCATCATATGCCTTTTTCCATATTTCATCTAGTTTTGATGAAAGTGATGGATCTTTGCAGTCTTTCATTAGAAGTTGGCTTAAGATATGGCAATTTTTGTCTGTCTTATAGCTTTCTTTAACTTGGTTAAAGGATTCTGTGCCAATGTCTGTAACACATATTCCTTCTATATGGTGCTCTTCTTGTGGTACCCATGCTGGATTGTCAGGGGTATTTGCTAGAGCCCATCTACTAAGACCATCTTCATTTTTATGAATATTCCCAGATTTATGAACAATAGTCATATTTCCTCTATATTCTTGGATAGCAATTTGCCATCTCAGCATATGTCTATTTGGAGTCTTCATATTTAATAGTGATTTCACAGCATTACAGTCTGTGATTACATCAAATACTGTGCCATCCAAATAATAATGCAGTTTTTCTAAAGCCCATACTAGGCATAAGCATTCCATTTGGCTTGCTCCATACCTTGCTTCTGTTGGCTTTATCTGTCTTGAAATGAAACAAATTGGTCCTTCCACTGGTTTGTCATTGATAATTTGTGTTTGGTGAAGTGCAGCACCTAGTCCTTCTCCACAAGCATCAATGTACAGTTTGAAGGGTAGTTTCCAATCTGGCATCAGAAGAAATGGGGCATTTGTTAAGGAATTTTTTAATTCTTCATATGCCTTGACTCTTTCTTCTGTCATCTCATAGACTGTTTGTTGGTCACATAGCTTATACAAGGATTTAGCAATCTTTGCAAAGTCCTTTATATGCTGTCTATAGTAACCAGAAAATCCTAGAAATGATTGCATTTCTTTTTTGGTTTGAGGCATTGGCTTAAGTAGTACTGCTGCTACTTTATTTTTGTCTATGCCTAGACTAAGTCCAGATACCACATGTCCTAGTGCTTTTAATTCACTATATGCAAAATGACACTTTTTCAAGGAAATTTTCATATTCACTTGGACTATTTTCTGTAGTACCCTTTCTAGTCTTGTAAGGTGATTGTCCCAAGTTTCTGAGCAAACTATAATATCATCAATATAGATGATTAACCATCCTTCTGATAATTCTTCAGGAAATATGGTATTCATCATTCTTTGATAATGGGAGGGTGCATTTTTTATTCCAAAAGGCATTCTTAAGTATTCAAAAATTCCACAATGGACTATTATTCTTAGTAGTTTCTTGGCATTGTCTGTTAAGACATTTTGATGAAAACCCTTAAGAGCATCCATAGCTGTGATGAACTTAGCTTGTGACAATTGGGTTAATGTCTCATGGATTCTGGGTATTGGATATCTGTCTGGAATGGTATAGGTATTCAGGGCTCTGAAGTCTCCTACCATCCTTGATTTTCCAATATGCCAAGTTATAATGACAGGTGTCGTAACTTCTACTTGTTCATTATGTCCAACCTTTCTTAATACTCCAAGGTCCATTAATTCTTTAATGTGCACCTCTAGGGCTTCTCTAGCTCTTGGGCTGGCTGGATAAGCAGGTCTTCTTAATAAAGGTGGGTAAGGTTTTTCTACATTAAGAATTATATCCACTTCATGTCCAATTATGGCACCTAGTGGCTCTTTGTCAGTTGCAAAGGCATTTTTATACTTAAATAAGAGGTCAATCAATTTTTCTTTCATTTTTTCTGTTAATTCTTGATTGAATTCTGCCTCTCTGAGTTGTTCAGATATAAAAAGTTCTTTTTCTGGAATTTTTTCCTCATTCTTAATAACTGTGATTTGTTTTTTGTTATTTAAGAATCCAAACTTTTGTCTTTTATTATCTCCTATGGTAAAATATCTATCCTTTTGGTTGGAGATATCTATACCATAGATTGATAAGTAGTCATTCCCAAGTATGAAATGATTACTAGTACAGTTGTCCATTACTACAAACTCTACTTTAATTCTGACACATTGTGAGGGATGAGGAAAAATTAGTGTTAAATCAATTATTCCAAGGGGCTTCATGCTCTCACTTGCACTACTAAATTTGACACCTTGTATTGGCATAAGTTTTTCTTGCCAGTCTGGGACAATGGTTTTTAAATAACTTTTGCCAACACAAGTGCAATATGCTCCTGTATCCAAGTTAATCTTTCCTTCTTGGTTATCAACCATAACAATACTTATACTTGATTTTCCAGCTGTATATCCCATTCCTCTTGCAGGTTTGGTTCTATACATTTTGGCATCTTGTATGTTTGTCAGGTTTGTGTCAGATGTTCCAACTTGTGGCAAGTTTGAGTTAACATCCAGTACTTCATAAATTATATCAATATTATTAATTTGTGCATTAATTATATTGATTTCATCACTTTCAGAGCTCTCTGACTCTTCTGTCTCTTTTTCAGAGTCAGATTCATCTTCTTTGTCATTGTGGTTTTCTGTTTCCACAATTTCATTGATCTTTGCTTTTTTAAGGCAATTATTGGCTAAGTGTCCAATACCTCCACATTTATGGCATTTTCTTTGCTCATTATTGTTGGATGTATTGGGTTTAAAGGATTCTTTTGATTTATCTTTCTTGATAAATGGTTTGTTTGGGCTTTTAATGTCCAATCTTTTCCAAGTCCTGCCAATTTTTGTTCTTGTCACTATATCTTCTAGTGCATTTATATACTCTTCTGTGGAGCATGGTTCTATACACCTGCTTCTTAGGGCATGTTCTAGTTCCCCTCCACATTTTTTAAGTATTTTCATATGCACCATCTTCTGTGACATTTCTGGGTACAGTGCATTAAGTCTTTCAACTTGTTTTAGGAACCAAGTTAAAGGTTTATCTTTCTCAGGGTCAAAGAAAGAGTTTTCAAATGCATTTTCTATCTTATACCTCCAGGCATCATTTGCCCACTTGGTGATTATTTCTTGTTTCCACCAAGACCAGGTATTTTTACCATTTGTTTGTCTTATGCCATAATACCATCTTTTTGCAGATTTCTCAAACAATGAATGTAATCTTGCAGTGATTAAGTCATCTGGTATGGCATAGTCTTCTTGTAACATGTCAATTGTTTTAATAAATGACATGTGGTCATATTCACCTTCTCCTGTGAATGTTGGCCATTCCTTCAATTGAGGTGCTTCCTTCATTAAGACTTGGTTATTGTCTTGGTGACTCAAGTCTGTTATGAAAGGATTTGACAATTCCTCTTTTGTTTTAATAGGGCTTCTTATATGGGAAAATGGTGTTGATAACTTTGGCATATTTAAATTAGCCTCATTAATTTTATCCATTTTTTCAGTAATAAGCCTTATTTCACTTTGAATATCATCTTTCAGATGCATTCTTGCTTCATCACTTTTTTCCACATGGTCCAAAAGTAATTTTTGGTGTGATGAAGTCTTTTCTTCAAATTTTTCTACAGAAATACTTAATTTATTTAATTTTTCTGTAAGATTGTCAATACTCACATCATAATTGATTGTCAAAGTCTTGTCTTTGATATCTTTTATGTATTTATACAATTCTTGTTGTCCTTGTATTAATTTTTGAGTATTGTCAATTAAATTTTTCGGTTTATTATTTTCAACAATAAACTTAATGTTGTCAATTTCTTTCTTGTTTTGTACAACCATTTTTGTTAAAGAAAATAAATTGTTATTTATTTCTTGTAGTGATAATAAACTGTCTTTAATTTCTTTTAGAGGTAATATACTATTTTTAATTTCTGTTAAAGTATTTACAACATCTTTGGACAAGGTTATTTCTTTGGGAAATGAGGTTGTCTCATTCTTTGCTCTTCCTTGTCCTTGAATTCCATCAAGGTTCTGGCCATGTTGAAAACATTGTCCATGGCATCCTTTTGGATTCTTGGGATTCTGTAGCTTGGGGAATATGGTTTCCTCCAATGCTTTTTCTTGTTCTTCTTCCCTTCTTGGGGAAGTGGGTTGGCTTGAGGCTTGCTGGTAGAAGCTACTGGGGCTTCTTCCTTGGTTGCCTCCCTCTTTTTGGCATGATAATCCTTGATCTTTTTGATTTGAGGTTTGGATGACAGTGGATTCCATCCATTGGAGTATTTCACTATCTCCTCCTCTTTGAGGAACTTTTTCAGGATGTGCCAGGAGTTCATCACTCCTTGGTGTATTTGAGGCAGCATTTCCCAGTCTTTGTCCTTGTATACTGTGTAATACTGTTTGTACTGGCTCATGTAGATGTCTATTTGAGCCCTCTGAATGTGATTTGTACCTGTTTGAGTTACTCATACTTAGTTCCAATTCAGGCTCAGATATGATGGGCATTTCTGGGACTTGCCTTTGGGATAAGGCACTTCCTTGTGTGGATTCTGTTCCACTGGGGATATTGCCCTTTCTTTTCCCTTTTGTGGGATCAATTCTACCTCTGAGTCCAGCTCCATCTGATTGGATGGAGTATTGGGAACCTCTTCTGGTAGTCATAATTTAAAGAATAAGAAAAAATAAAAGTATTTCAGAATAAAATTCTTTTTATGGCAATTTAAAAAGAGGTGCTCACCTTCAGAGTCTTGAATGGTGGGCCCTGGAAAGTCTAATTTCTTAGCTTTCTTTCTTTTGGTGATAACTGGTGTAGGAGAACTTTGACAAGTTTCTTCCACCAATCTCTCAACAGTAGCTTGGTTGTCTTCTGTTGGGTTATCTTTAAACACTAAAAAAGACAAATAAATATAAGTCTTTTTATAATAAGTGTTATTTTTGGCAAGATATGGCAATTTTCCACGTAGAAATTGCTTTTATATCTCTGAAAAATTGAAATAAATAAAGAAATGAATAAAAATGAATAAAAATAACTTTTTTATTGGTTTTTAATATTTTTTAATATTTTTTATATATTTTTTTATTTTTATTTTTTAAAGAATAAAATAAAAAATGAATATGATTCTTATAAAATTAAATTATAATAAAAATTATTTTTAATTTATAAAATATCTCTTTTAATCACTAGAGTCACTCAAAGAAAGTTCTTGCAAGTCTAAGGATGTGAAAAACCACGTGTAAGACAGTACAATTGCTTTCCAAATGCCTCAATAGCTTTTAAAATCAATAAAATATAAAATTATTATATAATTTTATGATTATAAATATAATTTATTATGGATAAACCCAAATAGAATCTTTTTAAAGGTCTTTTTAAGTAAATATCATGGCCAGGCCCCCAAATGTAAGGTTTGACTATGAAACAATAAGTAAAAATTACTAATTTATTACTTATTGTACTCTGAATGTCCTTATAATTGAAATAAATAAGATTAAAATAATAATAATAATAAAGAAAATATTATTATTATGGCGTAGAAATATTATATTATTAAATAAATATAATAATATAATTAATATTATATGAAATTATAATATTATAAATAATATATTAATATAAAATAATTAATATATTATAAAGCTCTTTATTATTGTTACCAACAAATAATAAAGGCGTAAAAAATTGTTTTTTATTAATAAAAAACAATTAATAACAATAATATTACTAATATTAAAGTTATGAATTAATATAAATACTATTTATATTAATTAAAGAATTATTAATAGAGTAATAATAGAGAAATTATTATAATAAGAGAAAATAACCTACTTTTAACACTTAATATAATAATTTTGAAGTATTTTACGCCCAAAAAGATAAATACAACTTTTTCAAATTGTATTTACAATAAAAATAAAGAAAATTACAAATTATTCTGGATTTTTATGTGGAAATGAGTTATTAGAGAGATTTTTAACAAAAACAATTAAATAAATGATTTAATCACGTCAAAATAGATGATTATAGCAAGGTGGTCTTTGGTCTTTAATAATATAACAGTTTTATATATAAAGAATAAAGAAATTACCTTTGATTTAATTGATTTAATGTTTTTGATGCGTCTGAGGGGAAAATAGAGTAAAAAGAGCTCTATTTATAGTAAATACCTCCCTCCTAGAGTCCAACAGGCTTCTAGTAGACGTGTACTGATCATATCCACTGGAATTGATCAATAATTTAAGGTTTGAGGGTGATTACATCATGATCAAACCATATTACATCATTATTACACCATTATTTAGAGTTATCACTATAACTCTAAGTGTGATGACATCAGAGGCTTGGCAGAACCCCAAATTTCGTGGATTTTATTAGTTTTAATCATAAACTAATAGTATTCACCAATTTTATCACTCTTAAGACTGTTAAACTTAATTTAAGGTTACAGTATGTGATCATAACAGCTCAATTTAAGCTCAAACTTTGATCCTCAAAAACTTTTAAGGTTTTCACGCTACAGCAATTCAGAGAGTGAATTCTGATAGCCTGACATAACCTTATTATGCTGCCAAGAGCTTTTCATTACATCATCAAAACTCTAATTTTGATGATTTTTCTTGTAACTCATCTTTTCTGTCGAAATTCAATATTTTAAACTTCAAACCTTGATTTCAGGGGGTTATACCCTGAATTTAATAATAAAAATTACATCATTCTTCTCGAATAAACTAGTAGAATCCAACTGTATACTTTTTTTTAAGTTTGGACTACTTTCACAACAAAGTGGTCAACAGCTCTGTTGATTTTTATCAATATTTCCTCATAAGTCTTAACCTTGTTTATAATTTGCAAAATAAAGTTCATATCTGTGTTCTTACAGTAATTACGTGGTAACTTTATTTTTGGTTCATCATTCTAGCATGTATAGTTTAGAAGATATTAGCTATGATCACTGAATATATGCGTTGACCAAAAAAGTGCATATATTCAGGATAATTCCTTAAGTATTGATTTTGGGAATTAGCTTATTAATTGTTTTATATGTGGATTTTTGTGGGGAATCTACTGGTACAATTTATTTTACATGTTGTTTCATTAGTTTCTGAGATAAATAAGGTTTTATGGTTTTTATAAGGTATTATACCTTATAATTCCTTAAATATTGACTTTACAGATATGCCATAAAAGTGGTATATGTGTATTTTTCCATAGGGAATCCAATGGTATAATTTAATTTACATGTTGATTCATTGGTTTTTAAGTTAAACCAATTTTTATACCAATTTATGGTATTTTTTGTATATTTAAGTAATTATTCTTAATGTATATTTATTCTAAGTAATTTTAATATAATTATATTAAAGTTATATTTATTCTGAGTCTGTTTTGTGACCTTATTGGGTATGTGGTCATATCTCAAAGGCTCACATGGTGAGAGGTGTAGTTTTGGTGTAGCAATGTGACACAGGCTCCAAGTTCTAACCAATAATATCAAGTTGTCACATCAATTGGTAAATATAGGTATGCACCTAGAATTGATTTGAATTCTGACCAATCAGATGGTTTTATTTGTTTGATGAACTTTGGACATGAATTCTGATCAATGAGATTAATTTATAACGTCAATTTGTAATTATAGATGTGTACCATGAATTAATTTGATTTCTGACCAATAAAATGATGTTCTGATAAGTTTTGAATAATTTGTGGTTTGTATTTGAAAGGATTAGTCATCTTCTGTGCAATTTATCTCCATTTTGATGTCCAGCTTATGGGTTAGGCTCAAAATAACTCTTTTTTTTTCAAAAAATATTTTATGTTTTCTTCCAAAAAGATTTCATTCTTGTGTTTTTTTGTTTTTCATTCTTCTTGAAAATTCCACAAACAATTATTTTGAAATTTCCTTCAATGTGGCTTGAAACAGCTACATGACCAATCCAAAGGTGAACAGCTCCTCCTTGTCAGCTGAGACAGAAAGGTTTTCTTTTTCTTTTTTAGTCCGGAATTGTAACTTTGTCCACAACAATAACTTCTTTTCACCTTTCTATTTATCTTAAAAATATTGGATATATTCAATTCTATTTTTATTTATTTTTCTGGTAAGCTTGAAACTGATACTAATGGTATGGAATACCACAGCATTTTTTGCTATTGATGGCCTGTTGGTAGTTGTTTGGCTCTGTTGTTTTGATGGTTTGGTGTGCTCTTCTTCTGTAGGGTAGTATATTTTATGAAGATATTTCCCAAGTGATCAAAGTTTGGTGTATTGGACCAATTACCCTGATCCTTCAATAGGGTTGTTCTTCCAGGAAATAACGGAATTCTCCCTCTCCTACACTACAGATGTCATCTTTGTCAGTAGGGGTTTTGTTTAAGTTAGTATGAGAGCTGGGTAGATTCAGAAGTGGATTTAGATTTTAATCTTTTGCAGGACTTGTGGTAAGGAAAGATGGCTTCATCAAACTTCACATGCCTGCTGATAACTACTCATCTGTCTTGCATTCTCAATATTCTGTAGGCTGAGGCATTATTTTCATATACCAACATGATCCCTTCCCATAAAATGGAATTGAACTTTGATTGTTGCTTGGTCAGGGGAACCCTTATACATGCTTTAAATTTAAACACTTTCAGTTTTTCCACTGGTGGTTTTGTACTAAACCATTTTTTGTATGGTCAGGAGTTGTTGTTTTTTGGGGCTACATTGATCAAGAAGGTGGTGGTAGATGTCTCTTGAGCCCAGAATTGATCAGTTAGTTTTTCCTGTTGCATCAGACATCTAGCTTTCTCTGAAACTGATCTTTTACCCCTTCCAGGAAAGCCATTGTTTTCTGGAGTAGAAGGGGGACTGATACAGTTTTTGAAACCTTCTTCCTCAGAACAATTTTTGAAACAGGTGTTGCAAAACTCACCACTCCCATCAGATATGACCTTTAAAATTTTTCTATGCTGGAGGTTTTCTGCCCCAATCTTGTAGCTTTTGAATGCCATAAAAGCCTCTTCTTTTTTTTCTAAGAAATTTGGTGGTGGTATAGACTGTGAATTTGTCTACTAGTATTAGAAAGTATCTTGTACCAGACATGGATTGTGTATGCCTAGGCCCACATAAGTCCCTGTGAACAACCTCAAGAGCATGCAAAGTAGGTCAAAACGAGTGGGAGAAAGAAATACCAGTAAGCTTACCCTCAACACACTCATAAAAGATCTTCTTTTCTGCTGAGTAGGTTGGTATAATAGCTTTGGTAACCTTGTTGTTGAGATGGTCCAAGCTTTGCTTCCATAGATGCTCCCTTGTCATTGAGAGACATCTTGCACCAAGTTTTACTCTTGTTTCAAAAACCTTGCTCTTCATTGGGAATGTGAAAGAAGGTTTTTTTGCATTTTTTAAGAATACATTTACATTCCCACTTGAATAATTGATGGTTACTTGAGAGGCAAGCTGAGACAAGGCAATGATGTTAGTGTTCAGTTTTGATACATAGAGAGAGTTTTTTAGGGTCCAGCATATCCCATTTTGTTCCACAAGTCTGGCAGTTCCCTTTCCAACAGCTGTAAGGGATGAGGAATCACAGCCTGTGGAGATGGTTGAGTCATGTGTTTCTTTGAGGGAAGAGAAGAATATTCTGTTGTTGAAAATGTGATCAGAGGAACTTGTATCTAGGACTATGTTTAAGACATTATTCTGGGGTTTGTACTCATCTACAGTCAGCAGAGAATGTGCAAATGTATAGTTTTTTTTGCCTCCTTTTGATATCTATCAAGGCGGAGTTTCCAGCATTTGTTGGGTGCATGGTTGGCTAAAGGATTGTGTTGACCATTGCTTCAGTAGTGAATGGTTTTTGATCTGAACACCTGCCTGTTTAGAGCCATCCTACTGTCTTCACTAGCTTTGTTATAAGGTTTTAAGGCTTATTCCTTTAGAGCTGCATTGTGTAGGAGGTTTAGAATAGCATCAGGACTCCCTTGGGTTTTGGTCTTGAGGGTAAAATTTTTGTTTAGGCTATTGAGCTTGTTGGGGAGCTTGGTGACAATAGCAAATGCAAGTGTTTCTGTCCCCACTTCAATTCCCACCGTTTTTCTTTTGTTTAGGCTTTTCCTTAGTTCAGTGATTAAGGATAATAGATTTCCATTGTAAGAGATTTTGGAGAATCTACTCCAGATTATTTCCTGACTATTGAAAATAGATGATGCGATCAAATTTGTTAGTTTATTCCACAAGAGGTAAGTGTTTTCCATTTCCTCATAACCAACAACAATCTCAGAAAATGTACTAGAGTCAATAATGTTGGTGATGATGTTGCAAGTTTTGATGATTTTGTTATTGGCTGCAAAAGGACACATTTCTTCAGATAAAGAGGGTAAAGTTTCCTCAATTCAGTGGATGTATAATTTATTTTGCCATAGTAGACCAATAGTCCGTCTTCTCCATTCTGTGAAGTTTTTTTTGGTCAGAAGGGGAAGAGGATTTTTGTGTTTGGTATCTGTGTTGTTAGAAATGAAAGTAGGATTACCTGTCCTTTGTTGAAGGAAGAAGATCAAGACTGTGAATATGTTAGAATATAGGCGTAAAGCTAAAGGAAAATGTATTTAAATACGAGCTAAAAACAAAAAAGCAAGAGAAGATGGTAGTAAATAGTACCAAAAGGACAAGTAATCAGTGTGAATTAATAAGAGAGGGATAAGATACACATGCAAAATGAAATAGTAAATACTAAATAAAAGGAATTAGTAATTATTAGTAGTACTAGAAATGTGAAAATAGTCTCACTTTAATGATACTGTGTAGTTATGAAGATAAAAGAAACATAATATGATAATTTAAAGTAAATAAGGAATTTGGTTTATAGAAAAAGATTGAAATCAAGATGAGAATGTTTTTCTGAGAGAGGCAAGAGTAATTGTGAAAGGAAAGGGATTAAATATGGATTAGTGAGATAGAGAAAGAAAGAGAGAGGAAGGAGATGGTTGAGCTGAAAGATGATAACAGGAAGCAGTGGTTTTTATCATAGTTGGAGGTTGACATAAGTGGTTAGGCTAGAGATAACTGGAAGGTGAGATTTCAGTTAAGGTTCATGTAAGTGGTTAGATTGAAAATAGTTGGATAAAATTGTTTAGTGGAAGTTTCTGGACCGTTAATGGAAATCAATAGAGGAATCCTTAAGTATTCATACACCCCACAATGAAAAATAATTATCAAATATTTTCTAGCTCTTGGTGTGACTAAATTTTGGTGGAATTCTTTTAGTTAATTCATAGTGCTTATGTATACTGCCTTAGATATTTGAGTGAAGGAAATTTGGATTTTTTTATGGGATACCTGTCTGGGACAGTGTAAGTGTTTAGAGCTCTAAAGCTCCCAACCATGCTGGATTTTCCATTTCGCCATGCCACTGTGACAGGTGTAGTTGTTTATACCTCTTCATTGTGACCAAACTTTCTTATTACACCAAGGTCCAGGAGTTCTCTAATGTGAAGCTCAAGGGCTTCTCTTGATTTTGGGATTTCTGGGTATGCATGCCTCCTTAAGAATGGTGGATAAGGTCTCTGAATGTTCAAAATAACTTCAGCTTCATGACCAATAATTTACCCCAATGGTTCTTTATCTTATGAAAAGGCTTCTTTGTGGTCATATAAAAGGGTAGAGAGTTCATTTTCCTGTATATAAGTAAGATGAAGACTTAATTCAAATTCATTCATTTTTTCTGACTCAAAACTCTGTAAATCTAAGTTGACTGGTGATACTTGATTGACTTTACTTTGTCTTTTAAGAGGTAAAAGGAAATTTTCTGACACTTATTGTAACCAATAGTGAAGTACCTATCCCTGTTTTTATATAAATATATGCCATACATGATTAAATGATCATTTGCCAATATGAAATGGGTACTAGAGCAGTTTTCCATAACACAAAATTTAACAGTAATTCTCAAATTTCCATTGATAATTGGAAATATTAAAGTGGTTTCAAATATGCCCAATGCTTTTAATGAATTTCTTGAACTGTTGAATTTTATTTCATCAATTGGTAATAATTGATCTTCAAAATTTGGTACACAGTTCTTGAGGAAATATTTTCCAACAGAAGAGAAGAAGGCTCCTGGGTCAAGTAAAATTTCAGTGTGTTTTTTGTCAATTACCACCTCTCTTATACAAGAGTTACCAGTTTTATGACCTTCCCTCCTGTTTTCTTTGGTTCTCATAATATATGAATCTTGGATTTCTGATAAGTCAAGTTGACTATTTCTCAATTTTGGCAAGTGGGATTAAGATTCTATTATGTCAAATGTGACATTGATAGATTCTATATATTATGAATATTCAGAAAATATTGATGATTTATCATCAGAATTTTCCTCATTTATATCATATTTCTCAACATAAGGTTCTTTTTCAATGTCACTCTAATTTATTTTCCCTCTTTTTGGGCATTTATTAGCTAAATGTGTAGTGCTTTTGAGAATATGGCATTTCCTGATTGTTTTTGCAGATTTATCTTTAATATTACTAGAATTTTCTTTTGAAATTTTTCCCACAGAATCTTTACAAGGTTTATTAAACCTTGGTTTATGATTCATCTTACTAGAGTCAATGTTCAATCTGGTGGTTACTTCTTCTAATGTATTTATAATATCCTATGTTGAAGATTATTCAGTTGTCCTTCTATTTATAGAATTTTCCAAACCAACCCCAAATTGTCTTAGAATTTTGCTGTGGATTATAAATTATAACATATCAGGATATAAGTATGTTAGTCTGTCTTTTTTGTTGGAAAAACCATGGTGAAGATCTGTCTTTGTTAGAATCAAGATTTTAAGATTCACAGGCTGTTCCCACTTGAAATCTCCAAGCATCATTGGCACACTTATTAATGATTTGTGTTTGATGCCAAGTACAACTTTGGTGTTCATGTTCTTGTATTAGCTTAATATAATCTATGAGCTGACTTGACAAACAAGGTGTTAAATATTTCTGTTATCAATCTGTCTGATAATTCAAAGTCTTATTTGATAATTTCAATACATGTAATTAGCTCAATATGGTCATATTCTTCTTTACTACTGAAGTGAGGCCATTCTTTAAGTTTTGGTACTTCTTTCAAAAGTGCTTGGCCTATTGATGGTCCCAAGTTATGGAAAGAAGTGGAAAACTAATTCTTCATTTGTAAATTTTCTACATCCAATACTTGTTAGTTATAATTTTTTATACCCTCACTTTGTTTCAGAAGTGTATACATTCTTGGTAAGGTGTGCAGTAATTGTTAAATTTAATTTATTTTACTGTTATAACACCTTGTGGAGTTTATGACTTCATGTTGAAAACCTTGTATTAAATTGATTAACGGAATTTTATACATGTCTTCTTTAATTTTCATTTCCTGCCATGATCCTGTTTGTCTAGTATTATCAGAAATAATTTTATTCAATTTCATTGTTAATTTTTATATTTCTTCTTGTGAGGTACAAACATTTTTTCAAGGAAACAGTATTTACCTTTACTTCAGTAAATTGATTTGTAATATCATTGAGGATTTTCTTATTATCTGCTTTGATAATAATTATGGCTTTGCTTATTCTTGTTTATATTATTTCATCAATATTTGATTTAAAATATTTATCTGTTGATTCTTTTATAATAACAGATTTCCCACTTATTTTTTTAAAATTAATTGTCATTATTTGATGTTGTACTTGTTCTTGAAGCTTTCTCAAAACACATCAGTGTTTCATTAGTTTGGCTTAAACTAATATTATTTTTCTTAAGATTTTTACAAGTAGTTGAATTTTTTTTCAGAAATATGACTTTTCATGTCATTTATGGCTATATACAAAGCTGTAGTTCCATCCAAAATCTCAGAATTTATTTCTGATATTTTAATCTATCTTCCTCTCTATTCTGAATTTCCATCATGGCTCTGGCCATCTTAAACAAATTGTCAGTTTAGGATTCATTTAATGACCCTTGTACTTCTAAAAATGATTGTCTTCTGCCATAATCACATCTATAAGCTTTTTGGGAGCTTCTTGAGGGGTTATAGCCTTCTACTGATCTGGTTGAAGGCATAATTATAAGTAAAAATTCCTAAAAAATGGTAATTTTATGTCAAAATTACTATTGGCAAAGCTTCTTTCTTTTAGGAGAGTATTTCTAATATCCCAATTGATTAGCTCAGAAGAAATTGGCTCTTCTTGATTATTATGAGATATAATAACTGTGATATTATGGTCGGAATTAATAGTACTGGCTGGGATAAGGCTAGCTGTTAATGGTATTTCAATATTTTCTTGTCTTACCATGTTGTAAGACGCTAAAATAAATAAAAGTGCACCTATTTCAGTAAAAAGAAGGTTTTTTAAAAAGACGAATGAAAAATAAAGCCTCAATTATAGTATTGAAAAAATATTAATTATGAGCTTCTTTGGAGTTTTAAGTATTTTTTGTGGATTTTTGAGTTTAATAATATAAGAAAAAAGATAAAAAAAATGAAAAAATATGTCACAGCTCATATAACATGGCTGGGACCCCAAATGTAAGGTGTGGATATGAAACTTTGATTGAAAATAAAGTACTTTTCCTGTCCTCAAAAATTGTATAAGGTGAAATTTAGTTAAAAATAGTAAATTTCAAGAGTTTTAAGAAACAAAAATTGCAAGTTTATTTTTTTTGACTTTTCAGTATAAAGAAATAATATCATAAAGATTTATTATTTAACCAACAATAGAAATTGATGCAAAAATTACTCTACAAGAGATATCAATGGCTACAAAAGAAATTTCAATTGGACTTAATTGAGAAAATAACTGCAGGAAATTGATATGATAACAGAGTCTCTGAAAATAATATTGAAGGAAAAACACACCCAAAAGTAACCAGAGTGAATCTCACAAAAAATTGACAAAGCTAAAAGTGATTAAAGATGCTTCAATTCATAGTTGGGGTGGTTCAAGGGTAAAAATGATTATAATGATTCTTTCATGGGGATATAAGGTTCAAAATGATTCAAAAAGGGTTTCTGGAATAATTTATTGATTGGTTTAACAATGTTCAAACTATTTATGAAAGGGAAAGATTCTAAAGTTAAGAGAAAAGTGGGGCAAAGAAGACATTCTTTTATATCCACCAATTTTCTTACTCCAAGAGTAAAATTTAATCTGATAAGCTGTGAGAAACAAACTGAAAACAGAAAAGCCAATTATGGCATCATTGAACCCTGGTTTAGACCAAAAAGGGATGGTTTCAGAAATCTTGGTCCTTTAAATAAGCCATTGCTATAGTAATACCTGGTTTCAAGCCTTCATAACATGTCAGAATGTGTGTAAGAGTGTCAGCCTGTGACTCAAAACCAGAGCACAAGCATGACAGCCAAATACCATAAACCAATGGTAAAGCCAAGATACCACCAAAACATGGAGCTGAGCCAAATTAACTCAAAAGGTAACAAACAAAAGAGGAAAATCACCTCTTTCTAAATATACAAGTCCCATCATCATAGGACAAAGAATAACAAAGTTATTCCTGCTCAAAGCTATTGCTGAGCATAAACCTTAATTTTCACCTCTCATCTGAAATCCAGAGGAAGAGGCTTAACCCCATCGAATGGGTATTATAATTGAAGCTCTAAGTCAGGGCTATCCAATGGTACTAGCCAAACTGAGCTAGCACCAGAATTAAAGAGGATATGACCAAAATAAGGTCAAATAAGGGTGATTAAAATATTCACCTTTCATCTAACTTCTACAGCTTTAGTGTGAGATACCTAAAGTGGGGTCTTTTTGAAAATAGCACAGTCAGGGATATTGATTGGTGTCATCTATTTCCCCATATCTTATCTAGAACAATAGATATGGAGCGAACAAGCTCCATACAGTTTTTGGACAAATCATAAATGTGTACAAGAAAACTTGTGCATGGCATAACTTTGCTATATTTAATGATAGCCATACAAAATGAGTTACCATTGCGTAGATAAAATCCAGGGCTTTACAATGAACCAATTTTGAGCTCAATATCTTGAAAACTGACAAAGTTATAGCAGTTTTGAGGTTGAAATCCCACAGTTTGGCCAATACACCTTTACTGTGGGATACTATCCCATAAGTATGATTATGAGGTGTTCAAAAGAAAAAGAAGCTTGTTTATACTTTGATACCTCATAGTTCAGTCAAATACAGAGGTCCATACAGGTTCTATACAGCTTCTGACGCGTCGGAAGCACCAGAACACACCTGTAAACTCCATTGGTGAAATTGTTCACCCTGTAAAGGGTAAAAATGACTACTTGTGGTTCTAAAACCACATTTCCACCCAATACCAGTCCATATTGAGTGTATAGAACCAAAAACCAGCCCACAGTAGTGAAAATTTCACTCTGTGGTTGTGTGCAGAGGTAAACCACCTCCCACTACCCCAGAACAAGATAAAAGGAGGCTAATCCAGCATCCTGTTCTTAATATTCTTATGTGGTATAGCTTCTTAAAAGAAGTGGTACCCTTAGAATTCAACAGGTTATAATTATAAGTTTTAATCATTGTAGGGTTTGTTATTGTAAACCAACAGGAAAACACTGCACCCAGGGCTATCAGCAGCACTTACCATCACTAAATTTTTTTAGTATAGCCCTTTTACTCATATTCTCACTTTAATATCATCATTATTTCTGTGTCACACTCAGAGTTGTAGCTTTTATTATCATTCTGAAGCTATATAATAGAGTCACCCTGACAAAGAGACCTCAAAACCAGTTAAAACTGTTTTAACTTAAGGGTATTTTTACCCTCTGGGAAACAGTTAAAACTGCTCTGGTTGGTAACAAAACCTCATCATCAATTGAGTAACAGACCCTGTGACTTAATTCCAGGCCAGAGGTGATGAGCTTTTGCCTGAATTTTGACATTCAACACCTTTAAACAAGGAATTTGGGAGAGTCTGGCACCCTTGGAGCCAAGATTCCTTTTCCCCAAAAAATTAATCTTTCCAATCTAATTTTTCTTTCATTTCTAATCATGTATTATACTAGAAATTTTCATATGTAATTGAATTTAAAATTTAAAATACACAACTGTAACGTTTGATGCCACATATGTAAATCCAACCTTGCTTATTTGATACACATGCACATTTTGAAATTTCAATTGAAAATAATTCAATTCCTAATAGCTTCTATAATACACACCACACCTCAATTTTAACATGAGAGTTGATGGTCAACACCACATTCAAGGTGAATTAAATTAAGTTTTTGAGGTTTTTAACATTTTATGGATAAAATACTAAAAACTTAATTTAAGTTTATTTAGAGTTGAGCTACAGGATTCTCACTCAGAGGTGACCCCACCCATTTTTTTATGAGCAATTCAATGGTAAAATAACTTTCATATGTTTATTTATTTGAAAAAAAAGCTCTAATAATTTTCATTACTTTTTTTCCAAACATATTTTAATTTTAATATTTTTGGTGAAAAGTTTCTTTTTGCTTAATTTTTTCAAGTAAAAATGTACTTTAACAATTTTGAATTTCAATTTAATTTCAACTTTAAATCATAATCAAAATTCTATACCATATTTATATTCTCTTTGTATAATAAAAATAAATTTATTCATTTATGATTATAACTTAATTTCATTATATGTGGTCTTTTGGGTATATAAAAATACCTCTAAGGCTCACAAGATGTAATTCAGCTTGTTGTAATTATTGTTCTTTTGAATGAAAATGCTCATTATACCATTGTATCCTTTTAATAATATAATCATTATCCAATTAGTTCCAATAAATTCAATCTTCCACATTATTTCTTTATTTTTTTTCTGTGGGTGGATTTTTGACTGAGTGAGTCATTGAATATAGGTTAATTGAGAATTTACAAAAAAAATTATAATTTCATTATTATTTTAATTTCTTAAATTATAAAAACAAACATTGAAATCAACTCTTAATAATTTTCTATTTTCTATTTTTTATTTTTTATTTTGTTTTTTGTTTTTTATTTTTTATTTTTTATTTTTTATTTTTCATTTTTTGTTTTTTATTTTTTATTTTTTATTTTTTATTTTTCATTTTTTGTTTTTTATTTTTTATGTTTTATTTTTTATTTTTTATTTTTTATTTTTTATTTTTTATTTTTTATTTTTTATTTTTTATTTTTTATTTTTTATTTTTTATTTTTTATTCTTTATTTTTTACTTTTTATTTTTTATATTTTATATTTTATTTGATATTTTTTATTTTTATTTTTTAATATTTTTATGAAATTAAAAAAATTTAAGTTAAGTATTAAATTTATGATTTATTTTAAATTAAAATGAGGAAACTAAAGTGATTAATATTGAAGATTTTTTTTTTGTTTTTTTAAAAGAAAACTAGAATGAATTGAAAATAAAAATAAAAAACCCTAATAAATTAGGTTTGAATTTTTAATTTCAAAAAAAAATTAATCATAAAAAAAAACCAAGAATTAAAAACCAATACTCAAAATATTCTGAAATAATTGTTTATTTAATTTCAAAAAAAAGGTCAGTTATTTTTTTTTTACTTTTTGTTGATTTCACATTTATTTTGTTTGTTTATTTATTATTATATTTTTTTAACTAATGTAAAAGTACCATTGTACAACTGTACACTAGTTTATATTTTATTATATTTCTTCAATGATAAATTACACATTACAGTATTGTACTGTAAAGTGCACCCTAAAACCAAATTATAATAAGTACTATGTAGTACCTGTAAATGTAAATTACAGAAACACTGTCTTATTGGTTATTCCAAGAAGCTCAAGAACACTCAATAACCTTGAATCTTATGGAAGAACTATTTGGTCACTCACCCCCAAGGCACATGTCAACTTGGGGTGGAACCAACCAATCAGAACTCAATGGCAGAATTTTTCAGGCTAAACTGAACCCTCCCCCATATGTGAATCACTATAACTTACTTGCCCCATCTTGCTTTCAAATTTCCACATCAGACTTTCCAGTGATTCTAACCTGCCAGAACATCATAGGAAAAATGGTTTTGATTGTTAGATATATCAAGAAATGGACTTGGATGACAAATCCTCACATGATTACGGCATAAAAAACAATGATTATATCTTGTTGAGGATGACAGACTGGCCATGGAAGATTTTACCCCGCTTAAGCTGGGATAGAAATTGTGGGTACACCTTTTGGTATGGGATGAAATAAGGCAGTAACTTGAGGAGGAAATTATTGGTAAATCTGTTTTGAATTTCAGAATTTTCCCAATAACCATGGGTGCTAAGGTGTATTAGCTTCCCCTCTAAATAATAATGAATAGTAAGCCTAAATATAATCACAAAATAAAATAAGATTTTTGGCTTTAAAAGATAGGGAAGAGGTATCAGTATTCTTTAAATCAGACATATTAATAAAACTAAAGTCAAAAATCGTATTTAAAACTATAATTGGTGATAAAATAAATACTAATATTTTAAATTAAAAGACTAATAATAATTTTTTTATGTTGATTAGAATGTTTTTCTTGATACCAATAATAAGAAGACTAGATTTAATACTAAGAATAATTCTTCAATAGACCTTGATACTATGTTTTTTCAATAATACTCAGCTTCTGAGAAAGGCTACTGAGATTTAAACTACAGGTATACTACTATTATTCACTAATACTAAGCTACTGACCTTTAAGCTACAGCTATACTACTATTATTCACTAATACTAAGCTACTGAGCCTTTCACTACAGCTATACTACTATTTTCCAAAAATATCAAGCTACTGAGCTTTTCATGACTAAAACACTACTACTACTCTAGATATCCTGATAGTTCAGGGATGTTTGTGATCATTAATAGTGGGAAATTTTTCCATTGTTTTTTTTAAAAAATGAGGGAGGGAATACCCCTATCTATAAATTTTGGGCCACCATAGAGTTTCTCAAAAAAGGGAATGTAGAAAATACATAGCTGAGATTTTTTAGCTGGTGAGACATGTAGCTTTGGTGTAGCAATGTGTTTTCTGTTGTAAAGAAAGGAGCTGAGGAGTGATTATCTACAGATGGGGAAGAGGTCTATTTCTCAGAAAGGGGTTGTATATGGTTAACTGGCAGAAGATGATATGTTATAGGATTATCGGCAATGGTCAATAACAGGTATGGAAAATGATGAGATAAAAGGAACTGCTATTGTAAATCAAGTTGCAGGTATTGATTTTTATAAAAGCTCTTGATGGTACTTAGGTCCATAATTTTTGTTTTTCCCTTTTATTTCATAAGAATTACATCATTTATCAGTAAATAGGTATTATCAAGTTGAAATTTTCCTTTTTTATAATAAGGAAAGCCAAATTGAAAAAATATGGTTTTCTCTTTTCTTTTTTTGAATTTCTCAATGACTTTCTCATCAAAGGAAAAGAAAATCCAACAGTATTTTTATATTCTAGCTTTACATTGATAAAAACAATATTGATGTCAGTTTTTTTATATTTATGATCAAGAGATGCATACTAAGAAAGGAAAATACCTTAATATTAAGACTATTGTTCCATTGTCTAATTTTAAATATATTCTACGGGTATTTTTAAAACCAAGTTTTTTTTCCTTTTTGAATTTTCAAGCTTTATTTATTACTCATAATAGTAGAAAATTGTGATTTTATAATTAAGTATCTCATTTCTCTGAAATAGTTTGATATAAAAATTATATAAATAATATCACTAATTTTAAATTATTTCTTTTCTATAATTTCTTTTATTTAAATATGAAATAACAAGCTTTAAATTTAAATCCAACTCTGTTTGGGTTATCTATATTCAAAAAATTTGTTTTAGAAATAATAAACATAGGAACAGCGAGGTACAAGAACTCAATTTTTTTCAAAAATATTCATGATAAGGATTTTAAAGTGAGCTTTAGAAATAATATCCATATTATAAACTATAAAACTAAATGAGATTTTATTTTAATTTCCTGAAAATTGAAAATTCATCAATAAAAAATCATAAGTAAAGCTTAATAAATATTGATTTATATAATTTTATTCAATCCCTATCATGATTACAATTATTTTATTATTTTGTTTACAAGAATAAGAATCATCATCAAATCAAAAAAAACTTTTTTTTGTTTCTTCAATCATAACAAATATTGATTGAAAACAAAACAAATTCCTATTATCAGTTCATTTGAGAAATTGAAAGTTCTGATTTCATTCAAGAATAGAAAATATCCACTTTTCTTATAATAAAATAATTTTATTAATTCATTTCTTTAAATTATAAATATCCATTGTTATTTTTTTTTACACTTTTAAAAAATGGATTTTGAAACCCTCAAATTCAAAAAATGTGGGTAAATTTTGAATCATTTTTGAACTTCAAAGATATTTGTAAAATCCTCAAAATTTCATTCAATATAAAATCAAAATTTTCAACAGGTTATAAGCAGCTACAGCCTTTAGAGTTTCTGGAAACTTTCAAAGATATAAGAAACACAATTAAATGAATGACTGTTTAGTGAATCCAATGAGATGTAAAGTTCCCCCTAAAAAACACGTTTTTTTAGTCAAAAATTGATGAATAATTGGAAAAATCAATATTTCACTTTTAGTGATTGATTAAAAAGAAGATAGTCATAAAATATACGTTATTAATATTCTATTATCTATAGTTCAAGAAAAAGAATATGGTAAATTACCACAAATTCAACACAAGGTACTCTGAAGGACACAACACTTCCAGCAATGGCAAGCTCATCAGATTTGTGAGTTGGTGAGGTTTAAAGTGCTTTTCCAAATGGATTATGTGAAATTTGTTTGGCTTCTACATATTTTGAGACCACATCTCCAAAAAGACATCAAGAGACGGGGAAATTCTTTATTCAAGAAATGTTTGTTGGGTGTGGCATTGTATAATATGGCTCCTTAATTCAGCTTTGAAATAGTGGGGCATATACTTAATATAGTTAATTCCACTTCTTATCAGGTTCTACTAAATGTAATTCAGGTTATCATAAGAGTCTTATATAAAGTATCAATCGGTTGAGAGATTGTTTGTTTGATTTGTAACATGATAGAGCTCATTTTACCTCAATAATAGATTTCCCTTTGTTAATGATAACCAAAAATGTACACAAGTAGAGAGCTTATTTTACAGATTTCAAGGCATAGCTGTAATTATAGGTGTCGTTGATGGTACCCGTATACGAATTATTTCTCCTTATAATGAGAAATTGAATGCTTAATTAAACCAAAAACAAAATAACACCATTTTCTTTCAGTTTTTGGTGGACAATGATGGAAAATTCTGTAATGTAAGCAGAATATCTATTCTCTTTTACTTCATTTTCAAAACATCAATATTGATAGAGATATTATATCAACTGGAATTTAGTTTATGAGGTTCTGGCTGGTTCAATACACAATAGTTGTGTATCTCTCAGATCACAACTTTTTATGGCATAATCAACAAAATTTATGTGGTTCCCCATCTGATATAAGTTTATTGTGGACCCTGGATACCCAGGAAGTGTACCAATATTTATACCCATTAGGTCCTCAAAATCCACCACTGAACCTAATTTCAATTATATTTCTTTTTTGAAAGTTCAATTCAGTTATTTTGTCATCAAATATTCACTTAACTGATTGATAAATCAGAATGATGGTTGCTTAGAGGACCTTTGGTATACTTAAAAACAGTATCTGAGACATTTTAGAACCTCAGTTTTATAATCCTGACCATGCATGTCAAATAAAAGTGGCATGCATGGTGTTGAATAATATTTTGAATGATGAGTAGCAAGTAATTTGGAATTTATTTATTATTTTGATGCATAAGTTATTATTCAAAAAGAAATTTACTAAGAAATTTTCAATTTGATGTATTGTATACTTATATAAGTTTTCAGCACACATGGAAGTTAAATAAGAATATTTTTTCATTGATTTGAAGAAATTTATCTTATTGTAAAATGATACTGTGTTATTTATAGTTTAAATTTCTTGGAGGTGATATATAATATATTATTCTTTAAATTAATTTTAATTATTTTGTTATGACAATTTTCTACTTGAAAAAACTGAAAACCAAATCATTAAAATAATCAGAGTTTAAGAGACGATTCATGTTATTTGAAACAGGGACTGCTTCAGAAAAGAGACCAATTTAGTTTAATTGATTTAAAATATGTATTAATGTTGGATTTATTTTGTTTTGGACCATATTTCTGAACAAGATCTCTTGTGGCCTGTTGCATAAATATGAAAATAAATTGAATATCTCCACCAGAAAAAGATAATATTTCTGGAATAAAGTGAGAGAGGAATAACCTTGTGGATTCGAAGGCTCAATTTTACTGACTCCATTGTATTTGAATCATCATTATTCTTGAATAATAATAAATTTTGAATTTTTACTCACAGTAGCCCAATTTTAAAAATGCTTAATAATTCTAAAATATTCTCTGAGGCTTCCACTTTTTAAGAGTTACGGATTAACAGTACAGTAAAATTATTAGTGGCAATAAAATAAGTGAAAGTAATACAATCTCTTATTGAAATATTTTTTCAATTAAAGAAAAATGGAGCAAAAACATATTGTTCACTTGCATAAGATAGTACCTTATTACCCCAGATGGAATAAAAATCATCAGTTCCTCACCATCATCTGCTATGTTTAAAATGACTCACTAATTAGTGAAATATTCATATGCTCTGGATTATTCCTCAATATATTTCTACTTAATACCACTTACATTTAATTGGCATACAATAGGCTTTGTAACCAATTCATGAACAAAATAATACATTAAATCCCAAGATTGAAGACAGGGGCTCCAATCTACATAAAATCTTATGTGTTAATGATTGACTAAATCAGTGCATAAAATTACATACAATTTGGAATCCCAAATATTTTATCTACTTTCCCAATTCCCAACTAAACCAGTTTAGCAGTTAATAATATTGATTGGTAGCATATGCAGTTTCTGTTGTCTGTAACAATCTTTTTTTCACCTGACTTCATCCTTACTCCACATTTTTTATCCCTATTCCTCCAAAGGTGCATTTCCCATTTCTCCTTTTCTTGTTTATGATCCTCCAATATTTTCTGCTCTTTAATCTCATGCTCTCACTTTTTATCCTCTTATCATCTTCTTTTATCTTCTTTGCAATGATTTCACTGCATTTGGAAAAAAGTTGACAATCCTTTCTTTCATCTTTCTTCCCATTGTGGTTATCCATACCTGTTTTTCCAAGGTTCAAATCCACAATATTACATTTGAAAAAGCAATCAAATAAAATGAAAATAAATGAATAAAATAAAAAGTTGCAAAAAAGGAGAGTATTATTTCAAAATATGAAAGATAACTATTATACCTGAATCTACATCAAGTTTTATCTATAGTCACATATTTCCTCAGATCCATAACATAAATAATTAGCTAGATGTCATTTTTTAAAGGGAAATAATAATACTATGAAATCCATACTAGGTACATGAATATTCATAAAGAAGCTTCAGCTGGTTCAAATATTCAATATTAATAGGAATATGTAAAATGAAGTAAATGATCCTATTACTCTTAATACAATATGTGTTACATTTCTTTACATAAAAAAGATCTACATATAAATCAACATGGTGTTACATTAATTAATTACCATTTAAACTCCAATAACCAAAAATTACAGTTATCATTTACAAATTGAACTTTCCATATAAAAAGAATGAACTAAATACATCTTGAGGCTGTGCAGAAGAGAAATAAGGATAGTAGATATAAGAATACAATTCATAAAAAGGCTGAAATAGACCAAAAATATGGTACAATCTCTGTATCAAATGACACAATTTAGAATTTTCTCACCAGAAAGATTCCCTCAAGGCTGTGAAAAATAGGACTAAAGTTCAGTTTAAATATCAGTATAGTTTGGAAAGAATTTGCAATCAACAAAGAATATGGTGCAATTTCTGTATCAAATGGAACTATCTAGAGTTTTACCACAAGAAAGAATCTTTCAAGGCTGTGCAATGAAAATAATATGGTTCAGAATGGTGCAATAAGTCAAAAATATGGTAAAATATATGTATCAAATGACACCATTTAGAAGTTTCTCACCAGAAACTCAAGGCTGTGAACAAAGTAAATAAGGATGTGAAAAATAGGACTAAAGCTCAGTTGAAATATCGGTATAGCTTTGAAAAAAGTTGCAATAAACCAAGAATATGGTGAAATATCTGTATCAAATGTCACCATCCAGAATTTTACTACTAGAAAAAATATTTCAAGGCTCTGCACTGACAATAACATGGTTCAGAATGGTTTAATGAGCCAAGAATATGGTGCAATATCTGTATCAAATGACCCCATTTAGAAGTTTCTCACCAGAAAAATTCTCTCAATTCTGTGCATAATAGGAATAAATTTTAGCTCAAATATTAGTATAATTCAAAACAAAATGGTGAAACTAACCAGAAATATGGTGAAATATCTTAATCAAATGACACCTTTTTAAATTTACCCACTAGCAGAAATATATCAAGGTGAAATCTTTATAAGTCCCTTGTTTTTGAAAGGCTCTCTGAAGGGCCCAAAAGGTATTAATAAAGGGAATCTCTCCATTTTCCCCCTAATCTTCTGATTCAGACAATAATCTTGAGAATCAATCCAACCCTTCTCTAGTAGGATAATCTAGAATTATATTGAAAAGATAAGTAGCAAGGCTCAGTATATTATTTTTATTCAATTTTCTTACCATTATAGTAGTAGTGTTGAATTAGTGCTTGAAGACACTATCATTAGTTATATTATCAAATTTATCAATAACCTTTATTCATTGAATGGATTTATCATCTTCTTACCCTCAGAACCCTTATAAATATACTGTATTATATTTATATTCATCATAATAGTATTATATTGATATCATTTTGTTTATATCTTACCCTTATACTGACTATAGCCACTAATATAGAATTATCTTACCCTTAAATTATCATATTTATATTTAAAATATTATTAAATCACCTTTAAAATCTGAAATAGCTATAAATAGTCTTATGAATATTAATATTTATCTTAGAAATATTTTCTGAATATCTCAATTATAAAAAGAAGAATATTATATTATCAATAAAACTTAGTTCAAAAAGCCTCAATTAATGAAAAAATATCAACTATTACCATTATTGTCATAGTTATCTTTTGCTGAAAGACCGATAGAGAGTTATGAATAAAGTTTTCTAATTAAAAGGCCACAAAATTAAATAATTTATTTGTGACCTCATCAAGAGGGTAGAATATTCAGTATATTTAGAGGGGCAGCTAATACACCTTATCGCTCATTATTATTGGATAATCATTTAATTTCAAACAGACTCACAAATAATTTCCCCCTAAAGGTACTGCCTATTATTTATCCACAAAAAAAGGAATTCCTCCACTTTCCTTCATCCTTTTGATTAATATCATTTGAAAATTCCTGAAGTTTGTAATTGCTGTTTATTTATCTGATGATAAATATTATATACCCATGTTCTTTATAGGGAGAGATGGTTTGGCCCATTTCCATGACAAAGGGCTTTCTGAGGTGCTAGTTCCATTCAATTCAGTTTTTGGCTCCAGCTGAGACTTCCAAAGAGAAGAAGACTTCTCTAGTGAGATTTAAGCTTGAATTTTGAAATTCTATTTAATATTCTGATAGATCTGAAAACAACTTAGGCTCCATATCAATCTCATCTTCTGTCTCTTGTTCAGTAAATGAGATGTGGGAAGAAACTTCCCCCTCTCAGCCACCTGTCTCTAATAATAATGAGTTTGCCTCTTTAATCTCACTAGTAATGCTGTAAATCTGCATTATATGTCATCAATTGAGTCATTGCATTTAAATATAAGAGACAGATCACCTCTTCTGTCATGGATGTTTTTGCAACTGATCATGAAATCTATCTGGCCCCATTTAATCACATTCAAACCAAATTATCTATTCATATCTTACAATCAGGAAATTAAGTATAAATATTCAATTAAAATAGCTTTGAAGTACTTTTTAAGAGCTAGAAATGGCTTTTTATTGGCTCTCTTCTCAAAGGCCAACTCTCCAGTTCACACAAGCTCAGCCTTGCAAAAATAATTCTGTTTGAAAAAAAACTCAATGGAAGAAAAAAAATTTCTTCTTAATCTTTTATGAAGTATTAGATATTTAACAATGAAAAGACTTGAGTACATCTATATTTTTTCTTAAGTACAAACAAAAATCTCTTTTCAAGGAGTATCCTTATCTGCGTTGGTCATCCATTTGACCATTTTTGACCTGCTTCTTTCCTTGCATTTGTATTTCTTTAGCTTCAATTTTTTTTCTATCTATTTCCAATGAATTGTATCCCTTTCACCAGTATGTTGCTTTTTCTCTTTTTAATATATCCAACTTGGGCTCTAGTGAAAGTTTGGGTGACCCAAATTACTTATTTGACTGTCTTGATGTAATTGGTCATTTTTGTGGTTTCTCTTTCAGTTCTTAAGTGTTTATGTCAAATGATAGCATATTTTTTGAGTCATTCAATAAGATCAAATAATGGAAAGATCAAAAACTTCATTTTTAGGAAGTCAACAGCTGTTGAGTATGCACTATAGAAATCAATTTTGGTTTCAAAGCATAAAAACTCATTTTATATATTTTTTTAATCCAAAGAAATGGAATCAAAATAGAATCCAAAATTAATTTGAGGAAAATTTTGATTTGAAATTCAAAACCTGTTTATAAACAGGGCCTAAAAATTGAAAAACTTCAAAAATAAATAATCCTCAAATTAACCAAATTATATATTTTGGAATTTAATTAAATTCTATTCAGAAATTTTCAAATGATTAAGTTGGAGGATAATACATTTTAATCTTTTATTGTTTTTTTTTCAAATTTGAATTTGCATTTTCCTTTGTTCCTTTTTTTACTTAATGATAATAATAAAAATCAAACCTTTAATCTTTTTTTTTAAATAGAAAATAAATTTTTTATTTTTTTTGAAATTTTCTCTTTTAAGGAAAAGAAATTGTAATTAATTTTAGAAACAAAAATGAAAAAATTGAAAGAAATAATAAAAAAACAGGGGCATTGGTAAAAACATGTAAGATCTTATGCGTTTTTTCCATTAATTGGTAAAAACACATAAGCTTTTCCCTGGGTCCCTTTTTCATTAAAAATTCAGAAAAAAAAATTCATTGATAAAAAAACTAGACGAAACCATAAAAAATAAGCTGCTTTTTTTTTAAACAGGACCTTCTAAAAGTGCCCCTCCAACCCATTTGAAAAGAAAACTTCTTTTCATATCTTTTTCAACCACCCTCAAGCTTTCAGAAAACCTACTTTTATTCTATTTTTCAAATTTTACCATAAAATACCCCTTTTATTGACCATTTCCACCATAAATAATCCTTTCTTCACGTTTTCCGCCATATATAATTTGTTATTTTTCCACCCTAAATATTTCCATCTCACTTTTCAAACAGTTTCTCTGTTATTTCCGAAAGTCTTTTCCTTGTTCCTTTTGTTCAAAAATATTGAGGACCTCTGGAAGAATTATCATTCTGTTTCCAGAGAAGAGGGGTATTCTGTTACCACCTTTAGGTCAAATAAGACCCTCAAACAAATTGATATAGGGTTTGATCAGTTTGGTATTCCCAATCCTCATAAATGTGATACCAGATTAAATGAAGTAGATTGGACTGCCCTTTTAGGATTTGTGCAAGATATTACGCTAATAGTACCACTTGACACTTGTTGTTGAAATTCCAGAGAAAAACCAGTATCCCACTGAAAATATCATGTCTCACCCTTCTTTTGGGAATATCAATAATGAAGAAACATCCCAGATTGCTCAAATGTCTAAATCACTGCTTATGCCAAGAAAATTTCAGGCCCAATTATGAGGCCAAAGGGAATTTCCTAAACCTGTAGTCTTTCAAGACATATACAATCAAAGAAAGAAAATTAAAAAAGAAAAACTTCAATGAAGAATACCAATTGATGCATTGGTAAACACCCTAAAGGAAGAAACCTTTCTGTGGAAGCCTCAATAGGATGAAGAAAATCATATTAATTCATTATTTTTTACTCACCCACTTGCTATTAAACTTCCTGAAGGCTTCCCCCATGTACACTTAATGTATTTTACTTATAGAACAAATAAGTGAAAAATTCACCTCTTTCATAATTTTTCTTTCACCTCCACCAACAAGACCTTTGCTGGTGCTTTATGCTTAATGAAAGATGAAACAGAAACCTCTTACAAATGGGCCTTGGAACAAGATATCATAATGATCCTCAACAAAACAAGTATCTTTCCACACCCAGTTATTTTTATTGACAGATACCTGTCCTTGAAAAAATCTCTTCATAAGCTATTCCCAGATCACAATATTACTCTGTGCATTTGGCACATCAATGAGGATTAATATTCCCATTTCATGAAAGATATTGGCCATTGTCCAGCTTCTGAAAAGTTAGTGAGTATTTTTAATCAAGTAGAATTTCTCTTCTTGATGCCCTTTCTTGTAGATTCTTTATTAATTTTTTTGGATTTTCTTCTCAGGTTATTTAATCCTTTAGTGAGAAATAATACAAGGACAACTTTAAGAAAATTAAAAATAAAATCAAGAATCCTGAAGTAGTGGAATATTCGGCCAATACATGGATTCCCTTTAGGATGTATTTTATTCAATATTGGACCAATTACCATTTTCCTTTGGGTGTTGGCTGCAATTCAAGAGTGGAAGGTGCCCATGCAATGTTTAAATTTTTTTCCAAAAAAGTCCACCATTACTCCCTTGGTGTTTTGCAAGGCCCTCCACATGTCCTTCAGAAAACAATTTGTTGAAATTATCAAAAGAATTCACAAATAAATGATAGCCCATGTGAAAAATTTCCCACCTCACAGCTTTTTTCCCAATGGAAAGTTCTCCAATTTATCCCTTCAAGTGGCTTTTGAGAATTTCAAAACCAAATTCCCCTCCAAAGAGAAATGTTCCAAAGTTTACAATAATTATCAAGGAATACCTTCAAAACACCATACCACATGGGAATTCTTCAACTTCCACAAGCTATAATTATCAGAATTCCATCCACAATGTCATTTGAAATTAATTTTGAAGGATTATCTTATTTATTTTAGACTTATATGGGAATTATTTCCTCATTTTAAATATGATTTAACTTACAGGATGTATATTAGGCAGCTGATTAGTTTTTTAAAAAATGAAAATTGATTCCACGAGAATATTTTAAGATATTGGTCAGGACCTTTTTAAAAGGCCAATGGCAGAAATTACACCAATTATTCAAAGTTCTAAAGATGTTTTAACTGTAAAAGTGGTCTTTGAACAAATAAAGCACCCAAGGGGACTCCAATCATTATGAAGACCATCTTCAAGGCAAGAATACATGTGTAATACCTCAAGGTTCCAACAATAAAAAGAAAAGGTATTCATAAAAATTTCAAATTATTACCCACCAAACCTAATCAAGAGGAAGACTTGCCTCAAAAAACACTGTCAGAAAAACCTCAAGGGAAATTTCAACTGCTTCTAATAACTCTCAGACCTTTGAAGCTAGCTCATCCAGGAATTCTTTAGATTCATCCTCCTCCTCCTCCCTCCCCTCCTTATACTATTTTGATTATTCTCAAAGGCTTGATGATACCCTGAGAAGATCAAGAATATTGGCCAAGAAAAGCAGAAATATACAAAAAAAGGCATAAAAACCTGCAAGAAATTTTGGCATTTACAATGCAATTGATCTTACCTGCTATAATTTCCAAATAAATTATCACACATGTGATGATTGATCCAAATCATTTGTGAGTTTTTTCAATATATATGACAGATTAATATCATTTCTCCATCCAAATTAATTCTTAAATATCTGAATAAAGGTTCCAGGATAAGAAGACTTTCTAAAATATATGTTCAAGGCACTCAATATCTAGGGTGATGGAAATTGTGGCTAAATAAATGTTTCTCATTAAATTTACAAGACTCAATACTAATGGGCTTATTTTATAGAGGACCTCATTGAAGAAATTCACAAAAAAGAAACAGCTTTATGAATCCATGAATATCTTGGTACAATCAGTAGATGCTTAGTTGGACAGACTATAATGGTATGAAGATGTTGTCCAGGCACCAAAGGGAAAGTGGATGTCCATTCCTGAAATGCGGGATCCGATTTCCAATAAGTATGAAAGACCTGTTTTCTCCTTTTCCACAGTCCGATCCATAGTCTTTTCCCCATTTATGTCCCCCAAATGATAACCCACCAATATTAATATGCTTCTGGGACATTTTTTGTCAGTTGATACCCTTATAAATTATTATTTGTAGAATTTTCCTTTCCCAACACTTACTTTCAGCTTGGAGTTTCATACTCAACCACAAGCCATGGGTTGCGAAGAAAAATTCCAGAAGCACAGAATTCTCTATTTGTCCAAACTTACATCTTCTCAAAATAAAGCCACTGTATTAGATATCTATTCCGGATAAAATAAATACAGTATTGTTTCTTAGAAGATCCCCACGCCTTGTTTTTTTTTCCATAAAATCTCCACTCAGTCTTGTTTTTTTATCTTCCATAAAATCCCCACTCGGTCTTGTTTTTTTGTTTTTCCATCAAATCCCCACTCAATCAGTTGCTTGGAATATTATTTATAATTAAAGCACAAGAATTTTGTCCTTAAAGATATATAATTTTGATACTTTATAAGACTCAGTAAAAAACATCTTTGGGGATCCTCATACAAAGACCCCTACTTGTGCACCCCATTCATCCCGCAAATGAAATCAAAAATTAAGTCCTTTTTCTATGTTTTCCTCAATATACTGGAATTTTTTTAAAAAAGAGAATCAGGAAAATTCTCAATCTGGGAGTTTTGGAATTAATTTCTTTTGAAAAATGGCAATTTTTCAAAAAGAATTTTTAAAAATATATATATTTAAAATATTTGGTGCCTTTAGGAAATCACCAAATAATCCAAAAATGAAAAAAGAATAGCCAAATGGCTTAATTTTACCACTGATGATTCTTTTTGAATATTTGGCGCCCCTTGTTTGTTTTGTCCATGGTTTGATAAAAACACATAAGAGCTTAGGTTATTTGAATAAAATCTTATGTGTATTTACCAACACCCTAAAATAAAAAAGTAAAAAGATAAAATCAAAATGAATCACCATTCATGAAAAAAATTAAAAAAAACCTTTATCTTCTTAATAAATAATCAATCAATAACTCAATTTCCCTTTTCTCGGAAAAATTCTTTAAATTATTTATTAATCAATTAAAAAGGAACTTAATTAATATAAAAATAATAATAATAATAATAATAAAAATACCTTTTTTATGAATATATATAAATAATTTCTGATAACCCAGTAATTCCAACCAGTTTTTCCAGAATGATTATAATCTTCCACATTAAGACTTTCATAACTACCCAGCTGATTTCTAAGCCCCAGAGTCTGACTGGAGCTTGAAAACCCATGTCAATTTATCATTTTTAATTAATAAAGATAATTATTCCCAACCAGTTCACCATTTAAGATTTCTCATTAATCCACAATTTTATTATGGAGTATATTTTCAAAGTCAACACTAATTCTCATCATTCAAAATCAAAATTTACCAATTTCTTATGCAGATACTTTCTCATTTACTTATAAAATCTAGGACCTTCCATTTAAACAAATTAAAATTAACAATATAGACTGGAAAAGACAGTGGGGTAAACTCTTAAATAATAATCATTCCAAAATGCAGCGTATCATAGGATATCATAAGTTATCCTCAACAGAAATTTGTGTTTACTCATTGGAAATATTTACAAGCTTGAAAACAACTTATTGAAACAATGGGCCCATGATACAGATGCTAATCTCTATATAAGTGAGGTAGATTGGCTTGTTTTTTTACTTAATTTTGATTCTGATAATTCTTTTTTCATTGCAAAAAGCTAAGTATATTTTTTTTTTCAATTGAATTTGATACTTATTCAATACAATAAATGATCTTTTACATTTTTCATTATCTACTTATTATCATTACATTAATTGCATGATTTAATTTTATTATTGTTTACCTTTTTTCATACTTATCTCACACAGAATGCTTAAACTTGATTAAAAAATAGTATTTCAAGAAGCTGCAAAATATCATAATTACTCTGACTCAACATTCAATTAATCAGAAGATGAACCTATTTTTTCAGCCATTAAAAATGCAAGACACAAGAAAAAATTATGATCTACAGTATGCTACTATTTCAAAATTAGTGATTATTATTATGATGATATTTCATTATACCAATAAATTTCAATTCATTTCCACTATGGTGTCTGACTCCCAAAGAAGTATGGGATTCTTATTGGATTATGTTTAGATATAAATTAAAATCCTGACCCTGTGTGTCATCCAATATTGACACAAATTGATTAATATTATATCAATAATCAATACTAATCTAATCTTGTTTATGATAACCAGAATTTACTTTGCAATATTGGGTCAAAATTCATCAAATATGAATAAACCTCAGACCATATGTCAAGGGCTTGAAGAGTCCTGTGAGCACCAGTCTCCTAGCTCAATAGATCTTAATGAAAAAGCATTACCGAAGGAAAAATAGAATTATATATCATTGAGCTGATTACTTTAAGAACTGGTTTCAACCCAAGTCAACTTTGTTATTTTTGAATCTCCACACATTTGCAATATTTTCCAACAAACTATACCAAACTTTATACAGACCTAAGGAAGAAATCTTTCCAGTGCAGCCAAAATTTTATATATATAATGAAAGCAGAAAAAATTATATTTGATCTCAAATCAACTGTAGAATTCTTACACAAGTATTGGTAGTGTTTTGTGGAGTAATGAGCCTCATTTTCAGAGCTAAATTGCTGTTTTTTGAAGTTAATATCAACTAAAAACTACTTATTCAATTGTACTTTGTTTTTCTATGGTGAGCTTATTTTATAACTTTATCATATTTTAAGCTTCCTACTAGTTTACAAAGCAGTTAATAGCATCACACACCAGCTAGGCTTAAACCAATTTTTTTTTATGTGAAATAGAACAACATGGATTTCTATATAATATATTCTCAATAACTACCAATAATGCAATTATCAACACCATATTAATGAGTTTTCTCCAAAAAGAATATTCAGGGATTGGAATTCAATTACTATCCAAAGAAATTTATCATAGGTTTTCATTTCATTTAATATCAATTTTTGAAGGAATTTGTATAGCAATTAGGCAACCTAATTAAAAATGACAATGATTTGGCATAATGATATACTTCATACATCCCTGAGTCATATAAAGTTAGTGAAGATGAAGTGATAAATATCCCTCAAAAGAAAAAAGTTGAGTGGTTATCCATTATAGCATTTCACATGGATTTAAATTGTATTTTGATTTCAGATAATAAAAAAATCAAGCTGTCAGGACCACAAAAACATGATTTGAACAAACCCAGTCATCGCAGCATCCATCAAGAACCCTCACTACTAACTATAAGGATTTGATATCCATTTAAAGCAGCCATAAGTTATTTATCTTGCATGTGATTCTTTTATCAGTTAATTACTTATTCCTCACCTTATACCTTATACTAGGTGCAAAAAATTAATTTTTTGTACAATTGATCCAAGAACTATTCTCTCAAATACATAGCTCCACCAAACGGAAAGATAATTTCTAATTCATTTTAAATCAAACCTCGATCCCACATATCCATTCCCAGAAAAAGGTGGAACTTCTTCTTTAAGCCACTGCAAAGAGCTAAAATATTGAGAATATAATTAGAAAAATATACAAATACATCTGAAGGAATGAAGTTTAATCTAACGGAATATGTGTGGAAGATACTTATATTTATGAAAACAATTCTTAGCTTATGTAATAGTAGATTCATCCTATTGGAATCAAATAATATATCAAAGAATATGGTAATTGGACTATACCCTTTCATACTTAAAAAACTGACCCTTTCATCTAGGAATTTCATCCACCCCTCTTTGTCTCAAGCATTCTCTGTGGAGCTTAACAAAGCAAACAAGTATCAACAAATATATATTAATAATGACAATAGTATTATTGCTTCAATTTCAGGTTCAAGTTTTTACAAATTATGTATTAATAAATTAGGAATACCTCATGATAAATACAATGGAGCCATTGTGGTGTTATCTCAGAAGTATTTTAGGTTGGTATCAAAAATTATTTTCAGCTAAAAAAGTGAGGAGGACATTGAAGAGTTGCATTTGGTGGAAAATTCACATCCTGATGACCCTTTCATTTCTGATATACCAAAATGAAATACTGGTCAAGAAATATCTTTTCCTAATAATAAATATCAAGATAAAACAACTTCTTACTTCTATAATGGTCACCCTCTTCTAAATGATAAGAAAATATTCGATTATTGGAAGGTATGCTGCACACTCAATACAGTATTTTATTGATTAACCAGTTTGAGGTAAAGTTAGAGACAAATAACTAATTTTCCCTTACCAAATTTGGGCTTGATAGCTTTGAAATATCTAGCCATTTCTGCCTCCTCTGCATCACTCAAACTTGCTTTCTTAAAAATTGGTAAAATCAAATCTCCCTGGAAAGGCTTACTTATCTTAAGAACTATTTCTCATTTAACATTCCTCAAGGAGTGGATTAAAGATCAAACTAATTACTAAAACAGTTTTGATTTGGCTAGTTATGAATATACAGTACAATCCTTGTCAGGGTGAGTCTATGTAGTAGCTTAAAAATAGTAAATACAAGCTAGCACTATGACTGTGACACGTCAAATAAGTAATAAAATAATTCTTCAGGTCCTACTGCTACGTGGTAACAGTGGTGATGAGTCTATTGAGGACCTGGGTTGCAATGTTCTAATATCTTTGACTGTAAAGAGACACTACAATAATTATACTTAATTATATCTTTAAGTATTCTAAGGACACTACTGATGGATAACAGTCTTGTCACGTAAGAATATATATAAAATAAGATAAGATGAGGATTTTTGAAGGCAAAAACCCTTCTTTTTATATCTTTCAAGACTGTCAAGAGTTATTTACTCTTCACACGTCAGAGGAGTGAAAACTTTCACTCCATTGGTCAGTCTGTGGTTCTGGATCCTCAATTCTGACGTCAGTAGAGGCAGAATTGTGGTTTTAGAACCACAAATGATCATTCTGGATCAATACAGGATGAAAAAACTCTTCACCTGCCACGTCAGCACTTGGATGACGTTGTTCTGGTGTTTGTATGACCAATACTAGTCATTCTGGGCGGGTTTAAGCTTTGAACAACCATTATTTTGAGTATTAAGACTGTACTGGTTGGTACAGGTTTGGTACAGGCCAGTATTGGCCAAAATACTTCCAACCAAGATATCTTGATCAGTTTTTGAGATATCAAGAAACTAAGAGCACATAATTGAAGGGCTTAATGAGCTCTTCAATTTGGTATGATTCATGTTTACCCTTCTTTAAAATAGCAAAAGTTATAAGGGTTTTAAGTTTTTGGATGTATTTTTGTACATCAGTATGAGGCTTCAGAAACTTCCACACCAGATATCTTCTTCAGTTTGGAAGATATCTGTATTCTGATGATACAGTTTTGTAGGGCTTGATTTGCTCTACAGTTTGGTATATTACACTGTACAACTGTATGGGTGTATGCCAAAGATACAGGGGTTTGTTTACTTTCTTTTTTTCAGAATATCTGTATTTTTGGTTATTAAACCTTTGAACCAAGATCCCTCAGTCAGTTTAAGAGATACAGAGGTATAATGTATCTCAAATTAAAGCTCTTGTTTAGATCTTTAATTTGGTTATACTTTTGTACAGTTTTGTACAAGCCCTCTTTGACTTTCAGGGGGGTCTTGGTTTTGAAATGAAGGTTCTATGGTATCTCCAGTTGTAGTGGTGTTACAACAACATGGATGATATCATTGAGTAGCTCTCTATGTGAGCTTTAAGAAAAATACCCTTTTGGTATATAATAACTTAAATATGCATAAGTTAGATGAGAGGTGAAAATAAGGGTTTTGACCTGTTTATTCTCCTCTAGGTTTCCTTATTCTATTTGGATAAGGTTGGTGTTTAATTTAAGAGGATTGTTTTCTCTTATTTATTACCTGTATTGACTATGTTTGTTCAATACTTGTCATACCATTATTTATGGTATGTTGGATGTCATGCTAGTGCTCTGTTTTGAGTCACAGGCTGACAATCCTATTGTTCTTTTACCAGTCATTTATTCTTTATATCTTGCATCTCTATTCAATTTATATGATATAACACAAAGTATATGATTAAATTCTTAATGAGAGGATTTCATTTAGTCATGAATAAACCTTATTGTTTTCTAATTCTGTCTGATTTCCCATTATCTAAATGTGTCATAACCAAACCCACAATTTTCAGAATTTGTATTATAGAACATTTATGTGGTGTAGGCTTGAGTTTCTTGCTTCATATTTTATTGAAATTTATGCTAAGAATAAATCTAAAAACAAAATATTAAAAAGTGAGTCTAGATTTATCTTTTTAGTATGTTGAATGAGTGCTACTGCTACTATTTTTGAGAAATTCTGGAAAGAAGGCTTGCTAGCTCAAACTTCATATTCAGTATCTATCTTTGCTAAATCCAAGAATCATTTTCTTGAGTTCAACTTCATACTCTTTTGAGACTTATTTTCAATTTTTGATATAAATATATATATAAATATGTACACTTTGGTACCACAAAGTTTCAAATTCAATCAATATTTCCCAAAGCAAATCTGCTTATTATTATTATTAATGAATCTTTTTCATAAACAGAAAAAATAAGCGAACAAGTTTTTGCAGTTTAATTGAGGCCTGGTGGGTTTGAAACTTGTTTTAAAATCTAGTTAAAAATATTAAATCAATTTTATTTCAATTTTTTTCTCAAAATTATCTCATAATTTTCAAATTTTCACAATTTATTAACCCTTTAAGTAGTTTTTGAATTTATTTCAAGTTTCAATCTAATTTTTATTATTATCAAATTTAATCAATTTTAATTAAAGGTTTTTTATATGTAAAGTGAATCTTTGATATTAACTATGAGTAGTATAATAGTATCCATAAAATTTCATTCAACTTGGTATAATGAAGCAATGCAAAATCAACATCACACTATATCCTAAGGCAATTTCTTCAATCTATATAATAATGAAGAATTATTCAACAAATGATGTCTCATTATCCTCTTCCAAAAAGGATTCAATGATTCTTTTTATTTTTCTAAGAAACTGTGAGCTTTTTATATATGAATGCATATCCCAAAAGTTCACAAAAAAAAAATTACAAAATTTATTTTAACAATAATAATTGAGATTATAATATTAAATGAAATGAAGATGAAATATAAAAGCTTAAATTCTTTGATATCTCAGAAGCCAATTAATAAACATGTGAAATAAGCTACACCATTGGATTCCCTGTAAAAAGGAACACATATATAATTTTCATTTCATATCTGTAAAGTCAATACTTACTGAGATAACCTTAATATAGGCACTTTTATGATCAGTGGATATGTTCATGGTTTTAGGCTCATATCTTTTGAAATATTCATTATGAAGAGCTTATTCAAAATTAAAGTTACCATTAAATATTTTCAATATTACAGATATAAGCTTTATCTGGCAAGCTATAAACAAAGCTAAAACTCAGGTTTCATTGAGAAACATAGCAATAGCTGTTTAACACTTTAATTTAAAAGTGGTCCAAACTTAAAATAAAGTTGATATTAAAATTCTTCTAGCTAATATGTGAATAATGATGTAATTTTTATCATGATACTCAAACTATAACTCTCTGAAATCATTGTTTGAAGTTTAAAATAGTAAATTTAAACAGAAAAGATGAGTTACAAGAAAAATCATCAGAAACAGAGTTTTGATCATGTAGGAGAACTATCTTGGAAGCTCAGTGAGGAAATTCAAAACTATGAGAATTCACTCTCTGAATCTCTTTAGCCTGAATAACTCAAAATATATTAATGATCAAAGTTAAAGCTTTAAAATTATCAGCTATAATCACCAACTTTAATCTTATTTTAAGCTTAACAGTCAGATAAGTGATAAAACTGGTGCATACTACTATATTATTATTAAAACAAATAAAATCCATGAATCGTAATTTCTTTCCAAGCCTATGAGATCAGCCAACTTAGAGCTACAGTAATAACCCTAAATAATGGCACAATAATGAGAGAAGAAGGTTTAATTATTATTTAATCATCACTAAACCTCAACATATTAATCAATTACAGTGGATAAAATGATTAAAAGTCTACTAGAAGATTTGTGGTCTCTAGGAGGGAGAATTTCAATATAAATAGAGCTTTTTTTTCTCTGTTTCCCCCTTAGATGTATCAAAAACACTAAAACATCAAATTGAAAATTCAATTTCTTTATTATTTATATATAGCACTATTATATTATTAAAGGCCAAAGATAAGCCTTTTAATAATCACCAAGCTTTACATGAAAAGCTCAATATTTTATTTTTTTGTTAAATTGTCTTAAAAATCTCTGAATCCATGTGAAAATAGTTAAATTTGTAATTCTCTCTGTTTTTTATTGCAAATACAATTTGAATAAGTTTTATTTCTATTATTAAATGTAAATTTATCCAAAATCATTATATTAAGTATCAAACGTAGGTTATTCTCTCTTTATTATTATTCCTAACAATTCCTTTATTAATATAAATAGTGTTTATATTAATATATAACCTTAATATTAATATTTTTATTGTTATAAATTGTTTTTTATTATAAAATGAAAATTTTTCACGAATTTATTATTTGTTGGTAAAAATAATAAATAGCCATAAATATAGGGTTTTGGTAAACCCACGCAAGCTTTTAGTAAAAACATGTAATCCCTTATGTGTTTTTACTAAAAATGTTAAGGCCAAAACTGAAATTAAAAATGCCATTTATGGAATTTTTAATGTCATTTTTGGCCTTAACAAGGCCATGAATGGCATGAATAGCCATAACAATACCATAAATGGCATTAACAATGCCATTTATGGAATGAATTATGCCATTTATGGCATTAAAAATTCCATTTCAGGCATTAATAATTCCATTTATAGCATTAATATTTCCCTTTATTGTATTTATAATGCCTTCAATAACCTTCAAAATTCCATAAATAGCCATATTTCATTGAAAAACCACCCCTTACATTTTTTTACCATACAATTATGTGTTTTTACCAATTGATGGTAAAAACATGTAAGGGCTTACGTGTTTTTACTCAAAGCTTACATGGGTTTACCAACACCCTAAATATATATTTACTTTTATTGCATTATTTTATTTATTTAAGCAATATGAATATTTTTACACCATAATTATAACAATACTTTATCATTATAATTATTTTTAATCTTATTCCTCATTAAAATTAGGACATTAAAAGTAAAATAAGTAAAATATTAGTAATATTTACTTATTTTTTCATATTCAAACCTTACAGTAACTAATTCCCCATGTTAGAAATGTTTTTGAGAAAGATATATGAGTTCTAGAAATTAAAGAAAAAGTAGGAGTTACACTTCATTGTGTTGGTAATGGAAGCTCTTATGAAAAATTAGGCCATCTGTTTAATATTGTTAAATTAAAGGCCTACCATGTGTTTCAAAGTATTTCTCAAAGCGTTTTGATGGCCTTGCATGATTAAACAATAGTGTAAATGTTTTCCTTACTCATAATAAGTTAGAATTTGAAATTGATTTGAATTTATTTAGACTATCAGCTTCTCTGGGGTTAACAAAGAAAAATTAGTGGTAATCTATTAAATAATAGCTAGAGAGAAGACAGGGAATTTTCAATATTATTTGTGTAATCAATGGTACAGAAATCCCAATACTCCACCACCAGATGATCCATGGAGCTCATATTTTAATAGAAAACTATGAAATTTGAGTGTTTTTCAATTCATCCTAGATGGTGATGGAAATTTCCACAATGTTAGACCTCATTATATTTTGAGATATTTCTGATTCATTTTTTCAATTTACAATCAATAGGATTAGGATGGTATTCCAGGTTCAGTTAATGATATCCACATAATTCAAAAATCCCAATTTGGAAAATATCTCATCAATGGTGTCTCACAGCTCCCTTACAATTTTTTACTAATGGGGTATTTGGTATATTAATCAAGACTTTCAATTTTGGAACCTTTTAGCAGTCCAAATAGTTTGTTAAATGTCTACTTTAACCATATTCACCCTTCAGCTAGGTGGGGGCACATCCTTCATAACATTTATTACATATTCAATCTAATATTAATCTGTGAGCCTTGGAGGTATTTTTCATATACCCAAAAGACCACAAATAATAAAACAAGATACAATTATAAATGAAATAAATTTATTTATATTATCCAAACAAAAATTAAAATATAAATATAAATCTATACACAAAAATGAAAATTTAATTATAATTTAAAAAAAAAATTACATTGAAATTTAAAATTGTGAAAACACATTTTTACTGTAAAAAAACTTGAGTAAAAATGAATTTTTAACAAAAGCACTGAAATTAAAATATTTTTTGGAAAAAGTTAAATCAAAATTATTATAACTTTTTATCCAATAAATAAAAATAAGAAAGCAAGTTCACCATTAGATTCCTCATGATAAGTAAGGTGGGGTCACCTCTGCATGAAATTTCTGTAACTCAACTCTAAATAAGCTTAAATTAACTTTTTAGTACTTTCTGTATAAAAATTGAAAATCCTCAAAACCTTAATTTAATTCACAACACAATCAGTGTTAACCATAAATTTTTGTGTTAAAATTGAGGTGTGGTGTTTAGCTTAGAAGTTATGAGGAATTGAAGTATTTTCAATTGAAATGTCAAAATGTGTGCGTGTATTACATAAGTGAACTTTAATTTACATATAAGGTATCAAATATTACAGTTGTGTAGCTGTAAAACACAATTGAATTGCATGTGTAAGTTACAAGTATATTACATGATGAGGAATTAAAGAAACAATAAATTGGAAAGATTAATTTTGGAGGGGGAAAAGGAATGTTGGCTTCAAGGGGGCAAGACCCCCAAATTTCTTACTGACAGGTGTGAGATGTCAAAATCCACACAAACGTTCATCACTTTTGGACTGGAATTGAGTCACAGGGTCTGTGACTCAATTGATAATGAGGTTTTGATACCAACCAGGGCATTTTTAACCGTTTTCAAGAGGATAAAACTACCCTTAAGATAAAACAATCATAGAAAAAACAGTTTTAACTGGTTTTGTCATCTCTTACACACATTCTGACATGTTTTTAAGGTTTAAAACCAGGTATTACTATAGCTATGGCTAAAAACAGCCCTTTTTTGGTCTAAACCAGGGTTTAATGATGCCATAATTGGCTTTTCTGTTGTCAGAGTTTTTTCACGGATGACAAGAGTAAATTTTACTTTTGGAGTAAGAAAATTGGTGGCTATAAAAGAATTTCTTCTTTGCCCCACTTTTCCTTTTATAATTAGTTTAAACACTGTTAAACCAATCAATAGAAGATTCCAGCCACCATTTTCTTATCATTTTAAACCTTTTAATCACATGAAAAAATCATTATAATAGCTTTTTCTAACTCTTATAATCATTTTCACCCTTGAACCACCCCATAAGTGAATTCAAGCATATTTCATCACTGTTAGCTTTGTCATTTTGTTTCCAAATTCACTCTGGTCACTTTTGGGCGTGTTTTCTCTTTAAATATCTTTTTAAAGAATTTTCTCTTTAGTTAATTTCTTGCAGTTCTTTGCTCAATTCATTCCAATTGAAATTGCTCTTGAAGAAATTTCTTTTGTAGCCTTAAATATTTCTTGTAGAGTATTTTTGGATAAATTTTTATAATATTATTGTTTCATACTTATAAAGTTAAAAACAATAAATTTGTTGTGTTTTCTTCCAAAAATCTTAATTCTTAACATTCTTTCATATTTCTACCTTATACAAATTGTGAGGACAGGAAAAGTACTTGATTTTTAATCAAAGTTTCATATCCACACCTTATATTTGGGAGCCCAGCCATAATATTTTACCTGTGAAATAATTCTTTTTACTTTTTTTAAATCCTTTTCCTTATATTGAAAAATTTAAAAAATCCATAAAACTACTTATAAATCAAAAAATAATCCATAAAAAATAAAGCTTTTGCATATCATAAGTGAGGCTTTATTTTTTCATTTCTCTTTTGAAGAATATTTTTTCACTTAATTAATTGCTTTCTTCATTAATTTTAGTGTCTGACAATGTGATAAGACAAGAAAATATTGAAACTGAATCAACAGTCACTAGCATTATTCCTGCCAGTACTGCCAATTCTGACTATAATAGCACAGCTATTATAACTCAGAACAACCAACAAGAGCCAATTTCTTCTGAATTAATTAACTTTGACATAATTCATACCCTTCATACAGCAAAGAATTTAGCCAATAGTAAGTTTTTTTGACATAAAATTACTATTTTTAAGCTTTTTAATCATAAATATTCCTTCCACCAGATCAGGAGCCAGCTATAGCCCCTCAATAAGCTCCCAAAAAGGTCATAGATGTGATTATGGAAGAGGCCAATCAGTTACAGAAGAACAAGGGTCAGTGAATGAATCCCAAAATGGCAAATTATGCCATTCTGAAGTTGATAATACTGTTTTACCTTCAAAAAGAGCTGACAACACCAGAAGAAGCCCCAGTGGACATTTACAAAGCCAGCCAGAAGGCATATTATGATGCATTGCAGCACAAAAAGTACCAGATCCTTGCAGATCTGTGGAAAAACTGCATGAATTATTACCTGACTGTTAGAAGATTCCTGGGCCATCCCAACACTTTCAATTTACTCAATGGATGGAATCCATTGATGGAAAAGAAAAAATGATGCTTTTAACAGCATAATGGAGGAAAAACAGCCCTCCACCACCCAATAAAGTGCCAAGAACAGCTCCAGTAGCCAGCTGCAGAAATTCCAACGTTGAAAAGCAGCCACAAGCTCAGAACAAGGGTAAAGGCAAAGCACCAGCTATAAAACCTTACAGCCAGGGCTACATAATCCCAAAGATTCAGCAGGATTCCATGGAAAATGTATTTCAGATGGCCAGAAAAATGATGGAATTACAGAAAAAAGAGGAAGGCAGACCAAAATACCAGAAATGATTCCTGATATTCTGGATGGCATTCCAAACTTTTACATAGCTATAAATGATGTAAAAAGTCATATTTCTGATAAAAATTAATCAATTTGTAACAATCCTAAAGCAAACAATTTAAGTATGAGCCAAATGAATGAGACACTTATGTGTTTTTAGAAAGTTTTAAGAACAATTATAACTTCTAATAATGACAATTAACATGGAAATAAGTTAAATGAAAAATCTGCCCTTATTAAAGAATTAACAGACAGATATTCTAAATTCAATATTGATTACATAATTGAAACAAGAATAAAGAAAGCCATAAATATTATCAAAAAAGATAATAAGAAGGTCCTTGATGATGTTTCAAATTCATTGACTGAAGTGAAGACATATACAATTGCCTTTAAAAAGTGTTTTGACACCTCACAACAAGAAGTATCAAGATTAACAATGAAGTTGAATCAAGTCATTTCTGATAATACTGGACAGAAAGAATTATTGCAAGAACTAACACATAAGGAAGATATGTGTAAAATTTGATTAATAAATTTAATAAAAAGCTTCCAACATGAGTCTATAAGTTCTCAAAGGTGTAGCAACAGTAAAATGAATGATATTGAACAATTACTGCACACCTTACCAAGAATGTTTACACCTCTGAGTCAAAATTAGGGTACAAGAATTCCCAACCCACAAGTATTGGATGTATAAAATTCACAACTAAAGAATGAATTTTCCACCTCTTTCCATAACTTGGACCCATCATTGGGCCAAGCACTGTTGAAAAAAGTACCAAAGCTTAAGGAATGGCCTCACTTCAGTGGTGAAGTAGAATATGACCATATGGAATTCATCAGGGGTATTTACATGATTAAAGAAGAGTTTTAATTACCAGACAGATTGGTAAAAGAAATATTCAAAACCTTGTTTACCAGATCATCCCACAGATGTTATTTCAAATTAAGACAAGCACATGGACACCAAAGTTGGAGTTAGTGGAAAACCCAAATCATTAACAAATGGTCCAACAATTCTTGGAGATTTAAGGTGAAGAAAGCCTTTGAATTTTCCAAATTGAATTCTGACAAAGATAGAGCTTTACCATGCTTTTGCCAACAAAAATACATATTAACAGCATTATATCCTGACATGTCAGAATTTATGCTTCACAGAAGAATTCTAAGACAATGTGAAGGTGATTTGGAGCATGCTGTTGAAAGAAGGAATACTGAACAGTCTTTAGCAGAAGATATCATTAATACATTGTAAGAAGTAATCACCAGAACCAGAATTGGTTCTAGTAAGGTGAATCTCAAAACAAGGTTTAATACACCTTGGAAATATTCTGTGGACAAAAATACCAAAGAAAATTCTAATAGCATGAAATATAAACCTTCAGATATAATAAGGAAGTTCTATATTTGCCAGAGCACCACACATTTAGCCAATTCATGTTCAAGAAAGGGAAAAATCAATGAAATTGACATTGAAAAGGAACCTGATGTTGAAAAAGATGATGAGGTAATTGAGGAAAATTCAGATGATAAATCATCAATATTTTCTGAATATTGAAAAGATATAGAAAATATCAATGCCACTTTTGACATCATGGAATCTTATTCACACTTTCCACAATTAAGCAATTGTCAACTTGATTTATCAAAAATTCAAGATGCACAACCAATGAAAACCAAACCAAACAGGGGAAAAGGTTATACAGCTGGTGACTCCTGTATAACAGAAGTGGTAATTGACAAAAAACCCACCAAGCTTTCAATTGACCCAAGAGCCTTCTGCTCTTGTGTTGGAAAATCCTTTCTTAAAACTTGTGTACCAAACTTTTAAGATACATTTTTTCCAATTGATGGCATAAAATTTAATAGTGCAAGTAATCTAATGAAAGAATTGGGCATATTTGAGACTACTGTCATATTCCCATAAATAAATGTAAATTTAAGAATAACTGTTGAATTTGTTGTTATGGAAAACTGCTCTAGTACCCATTTTATATTATGAAATGATTACTTAATAATGTATGGCATAGATTTACATAACAATAAAGACAGATACTTTACTATTGGGGACAATGAGAATCAGAAATTTGCCTTTTTACCATTTAAAAGGAAAATTACAGTAATAAAAGTATTACCAGTCAACTTAGAGTTAGAAGAATTTATATCGGAACAGTTAAATGAAGCTTAAATCAGTCTTCATCCCACTGATAAACAAGAAAGTGAACTTTATGCCCTTTTATATGACCACAAAGAAGTCTTTGCATCAGATAAAGAGCCACTGGGAGCAATTGTTGTTCATGAAGTTGACATTATTCTTAATATTGCAAAACCTTACCCACCACTCTTGAGAAGATCTGCATATCCAGAAAGTCCTAAATCAAGAGAAGCTCTGGAAATCCATATTGAAGAGCTTCTAGACCTTGTTATAATAATAAAGGTGGGTCACAATGAGCAGGTAGAAATAACTACACCAGTCATAGTGGAATGGCATAATGGTGAATCTAGAATGTTTAGGGACCTTAGGGCTCTGAACACTCACACTGTTCCAGACAGGTACACAATACCAAAAATACAAATTTCCCTTATCCAAATATCCCAATCAGTGTATATAAGCACTATGGATGCGCTTAAGGGATTTAATCAAAATGTGGTGACACCAAGGGAAAGAAAATACTTGAGAATTATTGTACATTGTGGAGTGTATGAATATTCAAGAATGCCTTTTTGTATAAAGAATGCACCTTCACACTTCCAAAGAATGATGAATGAAATCTTTGCTGAAGAACTTTCAGAAGGATGGTTCATCATTTACATTAATGACATTATTGTCTGTTCCAATACTTGGGAAGAACATATATACAGTTTATCCAGAGTTTTGAACAAAATTCACTCTGTAAACATGAAAATTTCCTTAAAGAAATTTCATGTTGGATTTAAAGAACTCAAAGCGCTGGTACATGTAGTATCTGTTTTATCCCTTTGGATTGACAAAAACAAAGTTTCAGCAGTTCTACTGAAACCCATGCCTCAGAACAAAAAAGAAACTTAGTAATTTTTGGGGTTTGCAGGATATTACAGGCAGCATATTAAAGATTTTGTATCCATAGCAAGACCTCTTTATAAATTATGTGACAAAGACACAGTATTTGTAATTTCTGTTGACAGAGTCAAAGCCTTTTGATCTTTAAGACAAGCCTTGACCACTGCTCCACTCTTACTGATGCCATACTTTAAGCTGCCTTTAAAGCTTTATATTTATGCATCTGGGGATGGGCTAGGTGCTTCACTTAATTGGGTTCAGATTATAAATGATAAACCTGTGGAAGGCCCCATATGTTTCATATTCAGGCAAATCAAACCAACTGAAGCTAGATATGGGGCAAGTCAGATGGAGTGTTTATGCCTTTTCTGGGCCTAAGAAAAACTCATTTACTTCCTGTAAGGATGTGTTTTTGAAGTCATAAAATATTGCACATCTGTTAAATAACTTTTAAACATGAAAACATCTAACAGGAATATTCTCAGATAGAAAATAGCCATACAGGAGTATAGAGGTAATATGACTATTGTTCACAAAGATGGGAATATCCAGAAAAATCCAGATGGACTAAGCAGATATTCATTACCAAATAATATTGATAATCCTTCTTATGTACCAGAATACGCTTCCCAACAGATCCAGATAGAAGAAATAACCTTGAAAGATCTGGACACAACATCCTTTGAAGAAGTAAGAATCAGTTATACTCAAGATAAGAATTGTAGCATCCTATTCCAATTACATACCAAAGACTGTAAAGACAACTCTTTGATACATGCCTCAGATGAAATATGGAAAAAATCATATGATTAAGGAAGATTTAACTTACTGAATTGTATAATTTACCACAGAACTCAGCATAAGTGTGTAATTACAGTTGTGGACAGGTCCTTGATCAAGCCTGTACTGAAAGAAAGCCATGAAAGGCCCTTCTCAGGACATCTGTCTGAGGACAGGACAAGAGAAAAGATAAGGACCTTTATATTGTGGCCAACATGGAAGAAAGATGCTGCAGAGTATTGCAAAACCTGTTGCATATGTCAAAATGCAAATGAATTCACTGGCAAAATACTTGGAAATATGATCAAAATCCAAGAACCTGGCAAACCTTGGGAAATTGTCCATATGGATTGGATAGCTGGCCTACCACCAGGAGCTGATAGAAGTTATAATGCATGCCTAGTGATTGTTGACAGATTTAGTAAGACTCCAATCTTTCTACCATGTCACAAGGATGATACAGGCATTGATACAGCTCTTCTAATATGGAATAGAGTAATATCATGGACTGTAATATTCACAAATATCATTAGTGACCAAGATCCCAAATTCACCTCAGCACTATGGAAAAATCTTCACCAATTATTTGGAACAAATTTGTCCTTCCCAACAGCGTACCACCCACAAACTGATGGACTGGCTGGAAGAATGATCCAAACCTTGGAAGATATGGTGAGAGGATTTTGTGCATATGGCCTTGAATTCAAAGATTGTTATGGGTTCACCCATGATTGGTGTACTGTTTTACCAACACTGGAATTGGCATATAAAACATCCATTCATGCCAGTACCAATCCAACTCCTGCTATTTTATAGAAGGGATGGAATCCCAAATTACCCCAAGATTCTTTAAGGAAGGATTTGGTTGAAATAGATCCCACAGCTAGTATCTTCAAATGAATGCTAGACAAAGCTAGAAAGCAGGAATTAATGTGAATGGAGGACTCATTTGCATATTCCAAAGACAATTGGGACAGAACACATTCCACTCCAGATTTCAACATTAGCTTCAATAAAATCAAATGATGTAAAAAGCTCATATACTCCTTTTCATGACCTTTTGTTATTAAGGCCCTCCATGGAGAAAATGAAATTGAAGTAGAATTATCTGAGGAACTTAGAAATAAGCATCCTACATTTCCAGTAAGCTTGATAAAGCCATATAAATCTATTGATTCTGAAAATTTTCCTTTTAGGAATAAAGTTTTCCATCATATACCTCCTATAGAATCATCTGGAACTTGGAAAATCACCAAAGTTCTCAAAGAAAGGAAGTTAAGAACCAAAAAAGTAAAGGAATACCTTGTTAGGTATAGTGACCCAAGTTGTGAAGATGAATAATTAGCAGAAAAGGACATACCTGAAGCTACCAAACTTCTTAAAAGGTCTAGAAACACTAGAAATAGCAATATTACAAAGTAATATCCTTTTTTGGAGGGAGGGAATGGAAGCTTTAGAGGTATTTTTCATATACCCAAAAGACCACAAATAATAAAACAAGATATAATTATAAATAAAATGAATTTATTTATATTATCAAAACAAAAATTAGAATATAGATATGAATTTATAAACAAAAATGAAAATTAGATTATAATTTAAAAAGAAAATTACATTGAAATTTCAAATTGTGAAAACACATTTTTACTTGAAAAAAATTAAGTAAAAATGAATTTTTAACAAAATCACTAAAATTAAAATATTTTTTGGAAAAATTTAAATAAAAATTATTATAAATTTTTATCCAGTGAATAAACATAAGAAAATTAGTTCACCATTGGATTCCTTATAAAAAACAAGGTGGGGTCACCCCTGCGTGAAATTTCTGTAACTCAACTCTAAATAAGCTTAAATTGAGTTTTTAGTATTTTCTGGATAAAAATTGAAAATCCTCAAAACCTTCATCTAATTCACACCACATTTGTTGTTAACCATCAATTTTTGTGTTAAAATTGAGGTGTGGTGTGTAGCTTAGAAGTTGTGATTAATTGAAGTATTTCTAATTGAAATGTCAAAATGTGTGCATGTATTACATAAGTGAACTGTAATTTACAGATGAGGTATCAAATATTACAGTTGTGTAACTGTAAAACTCAATCAAATTGCATGTGTAAGTTACAAGTATATTACATGATGAAAAATAAAGAAAAAATAAATTGGAAAGATTAATTTTGGAGGGGGAAAAGGAATCTTGGCTCCAAGGGAGCCAGACCCCCAGTCCACACACATGTTCATCACTTTTGGCCTAGAATTGAGTGACAGGGTCTGTGACTCAATTGATGATGAGGTTTTGATACCAACCAGGGAAGTTTTAACTGCTGCCAAGAGGTTAAAGCTACCATTAAGATAAAACAATTATAGAAAAAACAGTTTTAACTGGTTTTGAAGTCTCTTACACACATTCTGACATTTTTTGAAGGCTTAAAACCAGGTATTACTATAGCAATGGCTAATTTAAGGGTCCAAAATGGCCAAAACCAGCCCTTTTTTGGTCTAAACCAGGGTTTGATGATGCCATAATTGGATTTTCTGTTTTAAGAGTGTTCTTCACAACTTAAAAGAGTAAATTTTACTTTTGGAGTAAGAAAATTGGTAGCTATAAAATAATTTCTTCTTTGCCACACTTTTCTCTTCATGTTATAATCTTTTCCTTTTATAATTAGTTTAAACACTGTTAAAAAAATCAATAAAAAATTCCAACCACCCTTTTCCTATCATTATAAACCTTTTAACCATGTGAAAAAATTCTTTTAATCACTTTTACCCTGGAACCACTCCATAAAAGAATTAAAGCATCTTTCATTACTGTTAACTTTTTCACCTTGTTTCCAAATTTACTCTGGTCACTTTTGGTATTTTTTTTCTTTAATATTCTTTTCAAAGACTCTGTTCTTACATTAATTTCCTGTAGTCTTTTTCTCAATTAATACCAATTGAAATTTCTTTTGTAGCCTTAAATATCTCTTGTAGAGTATTTTTGGATAAATTTCATTGTTTGTAAAACAATAAATATTCATAATATTATTTTTATATACTTATAGAGTTAAGAACAATAAATTTGTCATTTATTTCTTTTAAAAATCCCAATTTTTAACATTTTTTCATATTTTTACCTTATAAAAATTTTGAGGACAGGAAAAGTACTTGATTTTTAATCAAATTTTTGTATCCATACCTTACAGAATCTCTATTTGAGATTTGTTTTTTTGAGAAATCCTATTGTTGTTTGGACAATTTATTTAAATGTCTTCTGGAACAACAGGAAATTGTACAAATGTACACATGTAAAATAAAAGTGGCATGTATGATATTAAATAATAGATTAAATGGAAATATATTGGTACAGCAATTTTTCAATTAATAAATAGTTAGAAATAATTCAATTGAATTAGGGATTTGGGAAGATTGCCTAATTTATTGTTTCTTTGTTGAATTGTTAAATGAGGGGGTAGCATGATAAGTACTTATTTATGTTAAACTTTGTTTTAAATTTGATTATCTGTTTCTAGAAAAGCTTGAATTATTTAACACTTGCAAAATTAAAACCAAATATTCTTGATTTTCTAAATTAAATAAAAGAAAAACTACTGTGGATAACTCAATGGATGATAATTAGAAGAACAAAATGATTTTAACAGTGATACACATTAAGGTGGCCAATGGATTTAGTATAGTTTTCTGATCCATGTTTAATTCAATAAACATAGCTACCAAAAATTTAGATATAATGATTTGTGCTATAAACTCACATTAGATTTATGAAATCTCACATAGTTTTTTCTCCAATATTAAGTTATTCCATAAACTTCTTTTTAAGCTCTTCCATAGAAACTTTCAGATCATGTTTCTCATGATATTTCCTGTGATTATACTTTTAAATTTTCTCAAATTCTGTTTGCAAATTCTCCAGTTTCTTCTTTAATTTAAGTAATTCACATAGAAGTGGATCATATAGAGGGTTTTTATGTGGTTCCAAATGTTGGTTACTTGATATATCTGAATTATTTGGTGATTCCCTTTTCAAAAAAGCCTTTAAATTATGTATTATTTCAATACTATCAAATACTTACTTAATTTTACAAAAATTATGACATATAATGAGCCCATATTTTCTAAAGAATGATGGATCCATCTGTATAACTTCAAATAAGAATTCCATTACCATGAGTTTTTTTTTTACTTTTCTGTGAAAAAAGCTCTAAAACATTCACTATTTTTTTATATTTATTTAAATTATATGAATAATCTTATCATCAAAGTAGTTACCCAAATTTCTTCTTTTTTTTAAAAATAAAGATCTTACCTTATCTTCAAATCTTTATCATAATTTCTCTTACCTTTTCATGCCATAATCAATACTTATTCAAAGAATCTTTGAAATAGATAAGAAAATTTGATTTCTTCACAATAGTTTACAAAAATATAATTAATCATCATATTCAATAAGTCACCTATTAAAAATTAGGAAGATATGAATAGTAACTAAAAGCATGTTTTCACTTGCATAACTATGCATCAGAGACATGTGTTGGTCAAGTGACTGTTCCTTAATAAGCACAATAATCAGACCTTTTCAAAATGAATATTATTTCTTTAAGTTTACCAAAATCTACATACCTTTAAAAAATTGTTACCTTCCCCATAAAAACAAACAAGTTTCATTTCCAATTTCATAAAAATAATAATTTAAACTATTTTAAATTAGTAAATAATTGTTGAAAGCGACCTTAAAATCCTGCTAAAATCTCATATATTCTTTATCAAATCCCCTAATCTTATCTAAAACAGTGAACATGACCATATTCATGCATTAATGGCATTTTTAATCTTCTGAAAAATTCTTTTTCTTCACAAATTTTATAATCCTCTTCCCTTTCAATTTTTAGTTGTTTTCACTCCTCTTCTTTTCTCCTTTCTAATCTGCCTCTTTCCTCAGCCTGCCCTTGATCTTTCTGGATAATCATCATCAATGGGCTCAAAATATTTTGCATTTTGTTTCCCATATTATTCATAATTCATCTATCTTGTTTTGTTTAAAGAAAACAAAATGTTAATCATTTCATACTTATGAAAGAAGTTTCTGATTAGCTATCTCCTATTGAAATTTTTTTGAATTTTGTTTTGATTTGTTTTATCTCTAATATTTAAATTTCTGAATTTTTTTATCTATTACCCAAACCTTTGATATCATTTGAAGAGAAATTTTACTCCTTTCTTCAACTTCCCTATTTTATTAATCTTCCATTTCAGTTAGTACAAAAATTATTTTGTATTTTAACTTGTAATTATGGAATATTACCTAATTCCATTTCCATGAAATTCATTCCTTTTTCTATTTGTATTTAATTTTTAATAAAAAATCATATACCTTATGAAAAACACACAAATTAGTATAAGATTTTCCCTCAAAAAAAAAATTAGCTTACCTAATAATTCATATGATATTGTTGGAATTGAATAAATAGACTACCACCTCCAGTTTTATAAAAATCATCCTTTATTATATACTTTGGAAAATATTAATAAATCTCCAACCAAAAATTTAATTATTTATTAAAATCTTACCCTATATGATATCATTAATTCTTTATATCATTGGTCCAAAGTCTCAAATTCAAGATCCTTGAGATGGGAGTATTTTTTTTGGACATTAATTGTTTTTAAAATAATAAGACCATGGAACAAAGACTATTTTAGTGCTTTAAAGCTTTTTCTTTAATAAACCCTTAATTAAATCATTGTGAGCCTTTGATGTATGACCACATATCCAAAAAAAAAGATCACAAAATAACTTTACAAGAATTATTCTGATAATAAGACAAGTAAAAAATTCTATAAATAGGCATAAGTTATTGATTACCTCAAAATTTAATTAATAAAAATTTGAGATTAAGTTTTACCATTATATTCCTCATTTTAAAATACAAATATAGAATTTTTTATTTAATATCTTTAAAGACAATACTTATTTTGTAACAAGTAAAAAATTCCATAAAAAGGTATAAATTCTTTTTTTATCTATGAAACCAATGAAAAAACATTTGAAATAAATTTAAACATTGGATTCTAAATGAAAAAAAAAAAACACATATAAATATTTTTTTTTCATATTTTTAAAATCAATACTTAAGGAAATAACCTGAATATATGCACTTTTATGATTAATTCATATGATCAAAGTTTTTTAGATCATATCTCTTGAAATATACATTATTGAGAGTTGAACCAAAAAAAATTAAGTTAACATGTAATTACTTTAAAAAATACATATATAAACTTGATTTGACAAGTTATAAACAAGGTTATAACTTGTAAGGGTTTATTGAACAAAATTGTTGTAGCTCTTGACCACTTTGTTATGAAAGTGGTCCAAACTTGAAAAAAAAAGTGGATATTCAGATTCTACTAGTTCATAAATGAAGAATAATTTGATTTTTATCATTATATTCAAGTTATAACCCCTTGAAATTATGGTTTGAAGTTTAAAATAGTAAATTTCAACAAAAAAGATGAGTTACAAACAAAAACATCAAAAATAGAGTTTCGATGATGTACTGAAATTCTCTTAGAAGCTTAATAATGACATGAAAAGCTATAAAAATTTACTCTCTTAATGGCTGTAGGGTTTATATCTCAAAACTTATTAATGATATAAGTTTGAGCTTAAAATTGATCAATTATGATCACTTGCTATAATCTTAATTTAAGTTTAACAGTCATATAAGTGATAAAAGTGATTAATACTAGTTAATTATGATTAAAACTAATAAAATTCACAAATTTTATTCTTTTTTAAAGCCTATGATGTCAGAAGACTTAAAGTTACAGTAATAAATCTAAATAATGGCATAATGATGAGATAAAATGGTTTAATTATGATTTAATCATCACTAAACCTTAAAATACTGGTAAATTCCAGTGGATACTATCAGTATACATCTACTAGAAGCCTTCTGGACTCTATTATGGAGGATTTTACCATAAATAGAGCTCTTTTTACCTCTATTTCCACCTCAGATGCTTCAAAAACAATGAAAACATTAAATCAAAGGTAATATCTTTATTCTTTATATATAAATCTATTATATTATTTAATACCAAATATTATCTTTATTATAATCACTAGCTTTGAAATTATTAATTCAATATTTTTTTTTTAAAAAAAAAAAAATTTTTCTCTGAAATCTTTAATTCCATGTAAAAAAATAAAAATATTTTTAATTTCTTCTATTTTTATTTTAAATAATTTTTTTTTAAAAAAGTTTTATTTAAATTTTTTAAAAATAAATTTATTCAAAATTATTATATTAAGTTTCAAAAGTAGTTTATTTTAATCTTTTATAATAATTTTCTCTTTATTATTACTTTAATAATTTTTTTTATTAATATAAATAATATTTAATATTAATATATAACTTTAATATTGGTAATTTTATTATTTTATTTTTTTTTTTTTTTTTATTATTGAAAATCAATTTTTTATGCTTTTATTATTTGTTTTTAACTATAATAAAGTTCAATAAATGTATTAAATATTAAATATTAATATATTTATCCTTATTATATTATTTTATGTCATAATTATAATAATTCTTTATTATTATAATTATTTTTTATCTTATTATTTAATTTAATAAGGAAATTAATAGTAAAATAAGTAAAATATTGGTAATATTTACTCATTGTTTCATAGTCAAACCTTAAAATAATGAAGTCCAGAAGCTTTTTTGTGCTTTCCTCCTTCCAAATATAATTTAGATTTACAATTTCTCTGCTGCTATTCAATTGATAGATGAGATTCTGCTTGCTGAAATTGTTGGGCTTATGCATTGACTTTCTTTTTTTTTTTTTTTTTTTTTGCCATTTGAGCCATTATTCATGTTCTAATTGTTGTCAATGTAATCAAGCCTCCTCTTCTGTGCATTGTTTACATCTGAGTCTAAAGGCTTGACTTGGTGTCTCTTCAGAAACTTCATGAGTGTTGTTCAACATACTTGGAAGTCAGGGGCTGACATTTGTGAACCCAAAACTTTCTTCATCCACATGTTCATTACCAATCACCCTTTAAATAAGCTCATGCAATGATAATTAAGAATAAGGGGTAACTTTAACCATAGTTGGAAATAACGGTGAAATTAATTAGGTGAAAAATAATTTAAAAATTGAATTTGGAAGAAAAAAAATTGGTGTTTGGGAAATTATTTTAATAAAGCAAAATTGATTTGTGTCATATACAAAATTTAACAAAACTTAAAGTGAGGTGGTAGATTTTGAAAGAATTTTGAAAAAAAGAGTTTTATTTAATTGAATTAAAAATTGCAATAAATTTCAACTCAAAATAAATTCAAAATAATTTAAGAACAAGTTTCAAAACCCGATCATAAACCTGGCCTTAGTTCAACTCAAAAACTTGAAAAATTTAAAATTTATCTTTGTTTTTAAAAAGATTTTTTCTTTTCATTAAATCATATCATTATAATTATTGTTTATCAAAAAAATTCAAGTCCTTTCTTTTTTTTAATTATTATATATTTAATTATCATTTATTATTTACTCATTACTTATCATTATTTCATATTTATTATTCATGTTTTTTAAATGATTCTTTATTACAATAAAAATAAATATAATTAAGAATTCAAGATTAATTAATTATTATCATTAGTATTATTCTTATTATTATTTAAATTAAATATATCAATAAAAAAATACTTGCTAACTATTAATTAAAATTATTAATCAAATTAAATTAAAGAATTCAAAATAAAAATAAATTGCCAAAATTTACATTGTTAATTGACGTTAGTTTGAGTTTGGCAAAAATCAAAATAAAACAATTAATGGGTTTCAAATTACTTGCATATGATCGATAAGAACTATAATAAAATGTAGGTTTAATTTGTAAATGTCAAGGAAATACAAACATCTCATCAACAAAGTTACGTGCGATCCATACTCCTTATGACTGCTTATCAAACCAACGTAGCTATTGTTATTTGACGTAAAAAAAAACCCTAATTTGTCGCCTTTCTGTCACCCTGAAATACACAATCATAGGATTTACCTCGAAAGGCGAAATCCATAGCAAGTCCCACAAAAAGCTTGCTCTCTTAACCTGTGGGTAGGAAAAAAAGTTAAAGAAATAGAACATCTTTTGTTTATATTACTTAAATTACACCGATTAATGTATTTATGTATTTATCCTTTTTCTTTTTTCTTTTTTTGAGAAGGGAAAATTCCTTTTATTAAGAGATAAAACTTTTAAAGATAATAATAATTTTAACAAACAAAGCTTTACCTTTTTTTTTTTTGTAATAACGGTCTATTTTATTTTTGTTCTCAGCAATTATCCAGCGGCATGATGTCAGTTAGCCATTCATCTCCTCCAACACATGACTTCATCGCTCTTAACAATAGATCCCTCTCGCCATTGGGATGGGTTTCATAAAACTCTCTTAATCGATCATGTTGGCTATTTCTATCTGATGCGTTAGTCATCATACCGCTTTCGCCCCCAACATTAATTTTCTCAATGTTTTGATTTCCCTCCACTATTCCTTCTGGATCCATCGGATCTCTCGTCATGGAGAATCCACCTAACCCATCTGTTACTCCCCATACAGCTGCCCAATTGGCCGCTTCAAGTATTCTAAGCTCTTGCTCCTCTTCCGTTAAGTCCGTTACCATCGGTCCTGCCGACAATGAATCTTGATCTGTTGCAATTTTAAGTTCTTCACCTCCGTTCAAAGGTAAGCTGGCAGATATTAATTCTGGCGAGATCCCTGCAGTCAGCCCGTCTTGATGACCCGGGAATTTCATTGCCAGTTCGTCCGAAGCGAGGTTTGAGGATAAGAAGCCTTGTTTAGTCATTGTAAGATTGCCCTGCTTGAGTACAGCCCTGAGCTGTTCGTTGGTTAATCCAGCAAAATATGACTCATGATCAACAAAAGCTCCTTGTTCAAACTGCGGCCGACAGTTTCCTTGAGCAGATGATGGATTTGGGGATGTGTCTGTTTGAAATGATTTAATTGCCATTTCTGTGGTGTATCCAGTTTCATTCAGTCGCGTCTCAGACCGAGACTCTAATGAATCGGAAATTCTTGTGATGTTAGGTTGAATGCTTTCCATGGTAGTAGCATGCTGATCGGTCATAACTTTTTCACTTCCATTGAGGACTTGGTCGTGATTCAAAGTCGAAGAATCGAGCTTGATTTCTTGATCATTATTAATCATACTTACGGCCAACTGAGATTCTTCTTTGGCAGTCTCTGATGATTGCGTGATGACTACAGGAGTAGGAGGCCTAGGGAAAAAAACAACATAAATTTAGTTGGGGGAAACCTAAAATAATGTACATTATGCCTTATCATTAAGCACCAAGTCACAACTTACCGATCTAAATCCATGGAATGACTAGTTTGAAAACCGTCCTCTTCAACTTTATTTTCGATCATATCAAAATCTAAATCGGTAGATGGATGTTCAAGGGTTACAATAGGAGCAGAGAGATTGATTGAAGATTCATCAGTCACATCGTAACCCAACCGTCCTTTTTGCTCTTCTGCGAGTTTTTGCATAAATTCGGTCGTTGGTGGTTTGCGAGCCTGAATCATCGCACCACTTTTAATCCATACAACGGGTGCCTTGAGATGTTTTGGCTTGGTCCTAACAGCTTGGTATAATTGAGTTGAAAACCCGACAGGATCATCTTTACAAAGTTGAGATGGATTCGAACGCCACCTCTTGGGCAAAAGTGGTATAGTTTGTCGAGTATCGGAAGATAAAGGTAATTGAAATGAAGCTGATCCTAAAATATGATCTTGGGTGTTGGAGTGAAAGGAAGACAAAGAGGAAAGTGATCTGGAATCACTTTCAGTTTCTTCATTACTATCACTATCACTACAACTACTATTACTATCAGTATTTCGGGCTTGACAATCTAATGGAACGCCTTCTAAAACTTCCAATCGTTTCCTCTTTTTTTTACGTCGCTTGGGTAATGGTGGAAAAACAGGCAAAGGAGCCCAATGTTGAAGACGTTCATGTTCATCGTCATCGTAATAGCTTCGAATTGAGGTCACTTCACGTCTACAAATTACTGGAGTTTTCTTTTCCGAAGGCGGTCTTGCTTCTTTCCTTAATCTAGCTGCCTCTTGCTTTTCCTTCTTTTTAGTTAAAGCTATTTCTCTTTCTTCTGGAGTCATACCATAAAAGCCTTTTAAACCACTACCTAAGCCCCTCCTACACTGTTCTTTTTCACCTCGTCTCCTTCTACAAGAAGCACATGGGCAAATATCTCTACATTTTACACACAACATTGTCCCACCAGGTACAAATTCAAAAATTGGTGGTCGAAGCTCAGGCATATCGTTATAAACATTTCTAATCATCAGACAAGTATGGCAAACCCTGACCACACAATTAGGATCTTGTGATTGGTCACAGATCATTTTAGGTCGTGTTGTCTTGACTCGACATTGATGACAAGTTGATGATTCATATTGACCTGATTCATCTGGTTCTGTAGCAGGCATCAAAGTTGCCACTCGACGTTTGATGGGTTCATTTTTAGGTGAAAGATTATTGGTAGAATCGGTTGTATCGGGTGGAGCTGTAGGAGCAGTAACATTGAGTACCAGAGAAGCTTTTGGACGTTTTGGCCTTGAAGATTTAGTAAGGGCAGGAGAAGTGGTATTCTTGGTAGAGTTTGCCTTTTCTGAGTCAACTTCTGGCCTTACAGTAAGAGTTTCGTCACCAGTGCCTGGGCTTTCAGAACCTGACAAACGAGCCGGAGTTAATGATGTACCAGGAGAAGTCCGGCGAGTAGAGCGCAATCTGGGTGAAGTAATGAGAGTAGTAGAAGAGCTCGGGACAGGTTCTATAGGAGTTTCTTCACTAATCCATGAACCATTAGCTTTAGAGTTAGCCATCATAGCTCTTCGTGCCTAAGATTAACGACATGACAATTCATCAATTGAAAAGCTTTAAAGGTGATATCTTGAAGAAATAAAACATTAAAAAAGAAAAACAAAGACCTACTTTGGCGGCACGTCCAACGGTTTGACGACCTTTTGATTTGACCTTCAGAGGAAAACAAAGAGAATATGAAGAAAAAAAAATGAGTATTTTTGAATAGATGACATCGCTTGATTGAGTTGAAAATAAAGGAGAAAAAGCAACCTTTGAGGCAATTCCTTCGAAATCTTCATCGAGGTCATGATCAGAATGTTTACTGTCAGAATCGCGAAAACGAGAACTATATAGGTTAATGGGCCGAGTTGAAGTTCTAGATGGTTTAATACTTTGAGGAGAAGTGAGATTGGAGTTTTCACGAGATTGATAGACTGAAGAAGCCTTATAGCGATTTGCCTTTTCAGCAGTTCTCTTGGGCTTTTTGATGATAGTATCATCATTCAGCTTAACTGTTGATTCGATAAAATGGACTTTGTTAGCTTCATCTGCATCACTGTGATCACTATCAGATAAGGCATCATGATGAGATTTATGATTGATAGAAAAGAGGGATGAATCATGAAGAGATTTGATTTGAGGGTTACTTGTGATCAAATGAGAAGTGGAGTTTATAAAAGGTTTAGTATCTTGAGGATGAGAATCACTAGATGTTAAGGGAATGATAGGAGGATCGTTATGAAGTTGATGAGAGGAAGAATCAGTAGTAGGAAGAGGAGACATAGTAATGGGTGAATCAGATGAGCCTATGGAATCTGCATCTGCGTCTTTGGTTGAAAAAGGTTTGAAGGGTGGAGAAAAACGCCTATTGAGACTACGAAGGATAGGGGGACGCTCCAAGCCGACTGGGCTAGGTAAAGGTTGATTTAGGATATTTTGAGAGCTTGATTGAGGTGAATTGGATAAATTTAAACGAATTCTAGATGTAGAGGTTGGCAATGAGGGTAATGATGATGAGGATGATGATGATGACAATAATGATAATGAGTTTAAATGTTTTGGTTGAGTGGTTGAAAGCATGAGTTCTGATGAGTAAGTTGAAGTGTCAATGACACGACTCTGTGATGGTTTTTGATAAGGTAAATCTGAATTATTTGACATGATAGGTTGAAAAGCAACTGTAAGTTGAGTTTTCGAATTATTTTGTTAATTGATTTGTTCAATCAATTTATTATTATTATTATTATTATTATTGTTAGAAAAAAAAATGATAGAAGAAATGAGAAAAATGAAGATGAAAAAGATAGATGATGGAGTTTGATGAGTTTAATGTGTTGAACGACTTGATGGATTGTAAAAGAAGAAAGATGATACTTTGATTAGTTGAGATGGACCAACCTGAAAAGTGTTGTTTACATGAAGAATTTTTGATGATGATCTAATTTAAAGCAATGATGAAGATGTTTTTCAGAAAAGCAAGAAAAGGATGAAAACCGGATTGAGATGAGTTTAAGATTTTAATTTGACAGAGATAGATTGATGAAGTGAGAGGGTTTAGATTGAGGAGATAATATTGAAATGAATTAAAAAAAAAAAACTGTAGAAAAAAATATAGATTGATCAGTTGATTATAAAAAAACAATGGTTGATTGATTAAGAAAATATTGATGAATGATGTAGATGATTGATGATGACTGACCCGATCATAAGTAAAATTGATAAATCATTTAAGAGAAGTGATTAATGATTTTTTATTGAAAAAATTCAATCAAATCATTCGTGATGAAGATAAAGAAAAAGAAGATGATGAAGATGATGATCAAAATGAAGAAAATAACAAAGATTATCAGTGACTGAATTAATTTTATTTGAAAACCAATCAAGATAAAATCAACTGACCAAATTTAAAAAATATGATTATTTTTGCTCCAAGGGATGATTGTTTTTGAGAAAATGAAAGAAAATAAACAGATAGCTGAATAAATCAAGAGTGAATTTTAAATTTAAGACAATTTTCAGATTGTTTCAAGCGGGTTTTTTGGGGGGTTAGATGAAAATGATGATGGTTTGATTATTAATGGATTGATTTTAATGTTGGAGATGATGATTTGGATGATGATGATGATGATGATGATGATGATGATGATGATGATGATGATGATGATGATGATGATGATTTGGATGATGATGATGAGGTTGAAGTCGAAACTGAAGTTAAGATTGATGGAATTTAAGTGTTTTTTTTGTTTTTTTTTTGTTAATTTTTAATTTAAATGATGAATTGATTGATTGATTTTTTGATTTTGATTTTTTTGATTTTTTTGATTTTGATTTAAATGATTCAAAGAAATTAAATGAATTTTATTAATTAATTTTTTAAATTTTAAATTTTTATTTTTGATCATTTAATGAAATTTTGAATTAATTTAGTGTAATCTAATAAATCAAAGAAGATCCAAAACAGAGAGATAGAGAATTTTTTAGATAGAGAGAGAGGGAGAGTAAAAAAAGTTTTTTGTGAGAGAAACAGAGAAATTGAGAAATAAAGAAATAAAGAAAAAGATTAAAATAGAGAGAGAGGAGGGATTGGATTTGATTTGATTTGATTTGATTACAGTAGACAAACCTAAATCGAATCAAACTCAAATTGGTCAAGAAGATAAAATAAAAATTAAAATTAAAATTAAAATTAAAATAAAAAATAAAAAAAAATTCATTTTGAATAAAAATAATTTAATTCAACATCACAGGCTAATAACACTCAACATTCAAGTTTACACGCAACACTCAATTCAACAAAACAAAACAATTACAAAAATGTCACTAATCATTTTACACAAAGCAGTTACAAATCTAAAACCTAAACCTGATTAAAAATTTTAATCCATCACTTGCTCATCAATCAAACTCAGTCAAACTCTGTCAAACTCTGTCAAACTCGAGCGAGACTCTTGCTGAATCGAGACTTTAAACTCAACATTCTTTCACTCATTCTATTCAATCATCAATTAATTCATTCATCAATTCATCAACTTGAATTCTTATTTAAATTCAATTTTCTTGAAAATTTATGATGAGAATCAAAATTCACTCCATTAATCTTTCAATCTAATTCAGTGAAAAATAATCAATTATCTTGCTTCTCAAGAAAATAGTTTAAATAAGTAAATAAAAAAGAAGGAATTTTTGAGATCAACTTTTCAAAAAATTTTAAAAAAAAAAAAAGAAAAAAAAACACTTGCTCATAACTTTCTTCTTGAAATTGAAATCAATTTTACATTCGATCTAGTTTAATTAAATTAAAAAAAAAAAAAAACTCTCTCCAAAAAGTGAAAAAAATCTCATTGACAATTTATTTAGGTGATTGGTAGGCTCATGTAAGCTTTTGGTAAATCCATATAAGTTCCCTTATGTGAATTTACCAAAAAGTCCCAAATTCACATAGGTTTTGGTAAATTCACATAAGGAAAGCCCCTTCCACACAACCTCCTAAACCTCACAAATTCTACAAAAAAAAAACAGAAAAAAATTGTCACCCATACCCTATCAAAAGAATTTACTCATTTTTATCTCATTTCCACCTAATTAAATCCTTTTCATTCTTTTTGACTCGTAAAAATTCAATCACGATTCTTTTTTTATCAAATTTTACCCATTTCTTTGTTTTTTCAATCCATATTTTTCTAGTTTTGTCCCATTTTCTCTGATTTCTTTTCCAAAAAGCTCATTCTTAAACCCTCAAATCTTACATATTTCCTTTTCTTCAAACACAAATTTCTTTCTGGTTACTCATTTACCATCTGTCAATATAAAAATTCTTTAGCCACCGTCTGTAGAAGATTTTCAGTCCCTTGAGAGCCTCTTGGAACATTATCACAATGCTTAAAGGGAAGAAGGGTATTCTGTGATCACCTATAGGTTTTATTTGACTCTAAATCAGGTTGAAATCTGTTGTGACAGATCAGGGGTTCAATTCAAAAAGGGCACTTATGCTAAAAAGGTGATTTCCTAAAAAGTGGATTTCCCTTTTAGACTGTATTCCAACACAGCTACTTGGTATCTTGAAGTGAAGAGCCCTGAGCATAATCATGAGCTCACCCAAAATATGATGGCTCACCTCCTTCAGGAAGTTTTTATCTTTGGAAAATTCACAAATAATAGAGCTTTCTTCATGAAATTCCTTTCAAAGGCATATTCAGGTTTATCTGTGCACTCAAAGAGAGCCAGAAAGGCCAGTAACTATTCAGGATATTTATCACCACAGAAAAACTCACCAAGGAAAAAATATAATTGAGACTCTTATTGATACCTTGAACCAAGAACAGTATTCTTGGGAAACTGAGAGAGAACCCAATGGCAATATTCAAAACTTATTTTTCCCTCATCTAATGTCTATAAAGCTTCTTCAAGTATTCCTTGATGTCCTCCTCATGCATTTTACTCATAAAACAGAAAAATACAGAACTCCTTTGTTCCACATTTTTTGGTTCATTTCCACTAAAAAAACCTTCTTTGGTGAATTTTTCATTATTACTAAAAAAACAAAAGGCCTATATCTGGGCCTTGAACACATAAAAAAACATATTTTTTTAAAACTTGACATGAATTCCCCTCTTTTGATAGTTATTGATAGCTAATTGGCCTTAATTAATATCTTTAAAATTCTTCTTCCCCAATCCAAACTCCATCTGTGCATTTAGTGCAGTAATAAATATGCTTCAGATCAATTTATCAAGAAATTGGGCTTTGGGAATCACTTTAATGAATTCATTAATCTTTTTAATTAATTAAAAGGTCCTCTTATTTAATTCTTACTTATAATCTTTCTATCTGTCACAAAACTGGTTTATTTCAGCCCGCTATTATTGTTTTTTAAATTAATTTATTCTCATGATAAAAAATAATGTAATTTAAAATGAAAAAAATAACTAAATTCATAAATAATAGATATTATCGCAGTATCTATCCAAAACATGGATTCTTTTTAAATGGAACTCTATCCCTGATTTAACTAACAATCATACACATCTTTGTAATCATAAGAACTCAAGATTTGAAAGGTCTCATTGAATGATCAGAATATTGCTTAAAAAATACACTGAAAATGTACTTGAGGTAACTCAAGCACTTAATATGGCCTTCAAAAAACAATTCATTAAAATAATAATCAGATTATCACATAAAATTATTTTTCACATTGAGGAACACCAACCACATATTTATGGTCTTAATGGGAAAATTTCACGTTATTCCCTCCTAACTTCAATGGGTAATCACAAGAGAAAAGTTGATACCAAATAAAAAACGCAAAAAAATTTATTCCAAATTTAAAGGAATTCCCTTTAAACATCTGAACAAAATGGAATTTTTACAAATGAAGAAGATTAAACTGAAATTTTTTCATCCTAAATGGCATTTGAACTCACAAATAAGAGTATTAAGTTTTCTGATTCATTTATTCAAATAAGTAGGAGGGATATAAAGGTGATTGAAAAATCATTGAAGATGATAGAAAAGAGCGATTAAAGAAGATCTTTTATAAAAAAATTGAGAAGATTTGTCTCAAATAGAAATTATTCAAAAAATCTCCATAATTAAGAATTTGTAATATGCTTTAATAGGTAATCTTCATTTCAACAATTGGCTCAATTCCTCAAAAATTATACATGAAGAGCCCTTTAAGTACACCAAGATCAGCGAAAGATCACTTCGAGCTACCAATTAAATCAATAAGGACTAATTAAAGTTTTAACAGGTTGGGAAAAAAGTAAAAAGAAGAGGAATATCAACTCCTAATGAAATTATCAGGACTAAATCTAGAGTTCAATCCCCATGATTTAAGCCTAAGAAATATAAATATTTTTCTTTCATAAAATCATCTGATAATTCTTATTCCACTGATTTGAAATTTGATTTCTTACCTTCAGTTACCAAAAGTAAAAATTTAATTGAAGAATCTTATAATAAAGATAGCCTTAGAGGTTCCAAAATATTGTCCAAAACCAGGACTTATTCAATAATAAAGAGTTTCCTGTAACATATTTTATATGACTATATATTTTTTTATTTGATGTATTATAATTTCTAAATCACTTACCACATTAGTTATTATTTCTCCAATATTTTTGTGAGTGTTATTTTACTCCTTTTTTTTCAATTACAATTTTTCTGAGTAATAATTTTGAGATTTTTCAGATTCCTGGATTTTTAGAACTTCACAAATACATATTGAAATAAACTTTGCAGCCTCTAAATGATCAATTTTATGTCAATCATGGCTACAGAAGTGTTTCCTATTTTATTTACAACACAGAAACCCAATTGAAATATTTAAGAGGGATTCTGGTAAAACAAAGAAAAAAAATAAAAGCCTTTATGAAGCCATGAAAACTTTATTTCCTTCAGTTTAGAAGTACCTGTACATATTGGAATGGTATTAATACATAGGTTCTTCTCCAAATAGTAAGTGGATGTCAATTCCTGACATGGGGGATCCCATAGACAAATATCATAAAATACCTGTTTTCTTTTTTTCTGATGCACAATATCTCACTTTTTTCCCCCAAATTTTTTCCACAAATGAAAATTACCCAATATTTCTTTGTTATTTTGATTTTCAAAACCATTTTATACCCTTGAACAATATTACTTCCCTAACTTTTCCTATTAAACCCATTAATATCAATTCAAAAGGTTAATTCTAAGCCTCATTATTTGACCTGAGAAGAAGAATTTAAAAAAAATGAAGTATTTTACTTCTTTGATATTTCATCACCATTTAAAAGAAATCCACTATTTTGGATTTGGACTCAGAATAATTTTTCCTCATTTTAGTACATCTAATTATAACTATTATATCCTTCTTTTTTTTTTTTTTAATAATATTCACTCTATTATTCTAATTAAAAATTCTGAATATGTTTATTTTTTTTAAAAAAATTATTATTTAAAATGAATTCTCTTTTTATCTCAAAAATAAAAAAAAATTAAATTTAAAATTTTAATAAACTTTCAAAAAAAAAAAAAACCTTTTTTTGAGATCAAAAAAAAAAAAGGTGATTTTTTTCCTTTTTTTTTCTAAATGATTGATTAAATAATAATTAAATTTATTTTATAAAAAAAAATTAATTTTTAAAAATTAATTATTGAGATAAATTTATAATTTTTTTTTTTTTGTTATTTGATTTCATTAATTTTAAAGTTTTAGTAAATTGATCATATTTGAACATAAAAAAAAAAAAAAAAAAGTAAAACACTTATGGTATATATGAGAGGGCTACCAAAAAAAAAAAAAAAAAAAAAAAAAAAAGGAATATTAATTGATAAAAAAATTAAGGAGGTGAGGAAATATTTTTAAATTTAATATTCCTATTACATTAATTTATCAAAAAATTATGTGAATTTGAGCTTTTTTTTCATAAATTCAAGTAAGTTTTCATTAAGTTAATTTAAGGGGTTTATTTAAATTTACCAAAAAAACAAAAAGTTATGTGAGCTTAAAAAGCACTTTAAAAACCCTTTTTTTTGAAAAGAAAAGATATTGTAAAAACCAAAAAAAAAATTAAGAGAAGATTTAACTTATTTTTATAAAAATATTAAAACATAAATTGAAGTAAAAAAGTTTATTATTTTTAAATTAAAAAATAATAATTAAAAACTAAAAAAAATAAAACATATCAAAAACTGATTTTTTTTAATAATTAGAAGGTTATTGGTAAACTCATGTAAGTAATTTGGTAAAAAGACATGAGATTTTCCCTGGACCCATTTTAACTTAAAATGGAACAAAAAAACATTTATTGGTCCAAAACCTGCCAAACCCCCCCAAAAAACTTTTGTCCCCAAAAACTACATTTTCCTCAAAAACAAACTGACTTCAAGCCCCTAAAATTCCCTCTTTTTACCTTCCCTCTTTCTTTATTCTCAAATTCAAACCACTTCATTTCACCTTTTACCACTTCTTTTTACTTTGCACACATTTTATCCCTTCTTTTTCACATTTCAAAAGGATCTTTCCTCATTCAAAATCCTCCTTTTTTAAATTTTATACATCTTTTACACTATATAATGCTTCAACTCCCCACTGAAGGTGAATTTAATACCTTTCAGCTTCTTTAAAAGAATGCACATAATGCTGCCAGGGCATAGGGGTATTCTGTGTCAACCTTGAGGTCCAATATGACCCACAACCAAATATAAATAGGTTGTTACAGGTCTGGGACCTCAAATACCCACAAAAACACCTCCAAAAAAGTCACTTCAAGAAAGCTTGACTATCCATTTAGACTTTATGCCAGAAAATATGCCAAGAGTACCAATTTGACTCTTAAATTCAAAAATACTAAACATGGCCATGATTACACTGAAAATATCATGGAAAATTGTTATTTAAGAAAATTAAATGAGAAAGAAACATTCCAAATAGCTCAAATGTCTGAATAACTGCTCATGATAAGGAAAATTAAGGCCCAATTATGCATCCAGAGGGAGACAGAAAGGCATGTAATCCTCAAATACATCTAAAACCAAGTCAAAATAATAAAGAAAGACAAACTGAAAGGAAGAAGACCCATTGATTCTCTTATTGACACCCTCAAAGAAGAAAATTTTGTATGGTCCTCTGCAAGTGATTCTTAGGGACACATTACCTCCTTGTTTTTCACCAACCCCTTTTACATAAAACTCCTTCATGGCTTTCCTCATGTGATTATTATAAATCTTACTTATCAAAGCAATAAGTAAAGAATTCCCCTTTTCTCATATTTCTGGATTCAGCTCAACAAATAAGACCTTGTCTGGGGATTTTTTGTTTGATGAAGAATATAACTGAGCTCTCATATAATTGGGCATTGAATCAATACATAGAAAAATTTCTCAACAACACCAAGATTCTTCCCCCTGCAGTCATTGTTATTTACAGGGATTTGGCCTTGAATAGCTCTCTTAAGCTCTTCCCAGACTCAAAACTCATGTTATGTATTTGGGACATCAATAAAGATTTATCTTCTCATTTAATGAAGAAAATTGGTCATGGAATTTATTTTGAAAATCTTATGGGAATTTGGAATAAAGTAATGTACTTTTTGCTTTCAATTTTATTCTTATTATTGTTTTTATTAATGACATTGGGATTCATTTCTCAGGTTATGTATTCATCCACTGAAAAGTCTTTCAAAGATAACTTGAAGAAGCTATAAAAGAAATTCAAAAATACTAAAGTCTTGAAATATTTGGAAAAAACCTGGCTTCCTCTAAAGAAGTATTATATGTCATCCTGGACCAACTACCATTTCCATCTGGGTGTGAATTCCACCTAAAGAGTTGTAGGTGCCCATGCCATGGTTAAAATTTCTCTCCAAAAGTCCACTGGTTATCTCTTAGAGGTAGTTAGGGCTCTTCACATGGCTTCCAAGAAACAATTTATTTAAATAATCAACAGAATCTCCAAAGAAATTATTGTTAATGTTAAGAATTTTCCTCCACAAATCTGTTCTCTCAATAGAAAGGTGTCTCATTATGCCCTTCAGAGGGCCTTTGAAAATTTCAAAACAAAATTTTCCCCCAATGAAAAAATGAACCAATTATCAAGACATACCTTACAAGAAAAAGAACCAACATGAATTTGACAAGCACAAAAGGCTCCAGATATCAGAATTCCATTCTCAGTGGAATTTTAATTTACCTGTGAGGGTTTTTTAACTTCAAATTATTACTTTTATTTTCTTATTAACTGATTTTATTTGTAATATTCTTCTTAGACTGGTTATCAAGGTGATGATCAAAGTGTTTAGAAAGAAAAAAAATAATGAAAAAAAAAAGTATATTTGAAGATATTGGGGAAGACCTTATTCAAAAACCAATTTCAGAAATAACAAAAATTATTAAGCACTTTGAAAATTTTTTTACTGAAAAAGTCCCTTTTAATAAAATTACCAAGATTGAAGAGGGTCTTCAATCTTATAAAGACCCAATATAATTAGAAAAGATCTGTGGAAGACTTCAAGGATTTAAAATAAAACTCAAAATGAAAACAAAAATAAAAATAAAAATAAAAAATAAAAAATAAAAATGAAAACAAAAATAAAAATAAAAATAAAAATAAAAAATAAAAAATAAAAATCAAAAATCAAAATAAAAATAAAAATGAAAATAAAAATCAAAATAAAAATAAAAACTAAAATAAAAATCAAAAATAAAAATAAAAATAAAAATAAAATAAAAATCAAGAATAAACATAAAAATAAAAATCCAAAATAAAAATAAAAAATAAAAGTAGAAATAAAAATAAAAAATAAAAATAACAATAAAAATAAAAAATAAAAATAAAAATCAAAAATAAAAATAAAAATTAAAAATAAAAACTAAAATAAAAATAAAAATAAAAATAAAAATACAAATAAAAATAAAAATAAAAATAAAAATAAAATAAAATAAAAATCAAAAATCAAAAAGAAAAATAAAAATAAAAATAAAAATAAAATAAAAATAAAATAAAAATAAAATAAAAATAAAATCAAAATAAAATAAAAATAAAATAAAAATAAAATAAAAATAAAATAAAAATAAAATAAAAATAAAATAAAAATAAAATAAAAATAAAATAAAAATAAAATAAAAATAAAATAAAAATAAAATAAAAATAAAATAAAAATAAAATAAAAATAAAATAAAAATAAAATAAAAATAAAATAAAAATAAAATAAAAATAAAATAAAAATAAAATAAAAATAAAATAAAAATGAAATAAAAATAAAATAAAAATAAAATAAAAATAAAATAGAAATAAAATAAAAATAGAATAAAAATAAAATAAAAATAAAATAATAATAAAATAAAAATAAAATAAAAATAAAATAATAATAAAATAAAAATAAAATAAAAATAAAATAAAAATAAAATAAAAATAAAATAAAAATAAAATAAAAATAAAATAAAAATAAAATAAAAATAAAATAAAAATAAAATAAACTTTAAAATAAAAATAAAATAAAAATAAAATAAAAATAAAATAAAATAAAAATAAAAAAGAGATCCCTCAAGATTTTCAATCATTGAAATTCAATCCAAGACAAGAGGAAGACCCCCATAAAAAGTGAACAGCATAACAACATCAAGATCACAGTAAATTGAACCCTCTCAAATTATGGAAGTGGATTGATCTTAGGATTCTGAATATTATGAAGATTCTGAGGCCTCATTATCCAAATCCATAACTTCATCAGATCCACTACCCTCAGCAACTCAATTTAATGAATATGACAGATAAGGAGTTACCCTTAGAAGGTCCAGAAGATTTGCAATGGGTAGCAAAACCTCAGAAAGGAATTCCAACAAGCCTGCAACAACTTTGAAGATATATGATGAAATTGACTTAACCTGTGAGAATATCCAAAGAAATGATTACACAGCTGATTAATTCTCCAAACTCTTTGTGAGTTTTTGATTCATTTTGATGTGGAATATTTCTTCTCTTTTTATATTTATTAATTTTTTGACCCATTTTTATTAGGTACCTGGCTCAGAAGACTTTCAAAAATTCATATTGTAAATAGACATTCACGGCCATCAATGTCCAGGGTGATGGAAACTGTGACTAAAGAACAGTACCCTATTGCATTTAAAAGACTCAAGATCAATGGACTAATGTCAGAGGTGACTTTGATGAAGATATACAAAAAAATCATGATATTTATGAAGCCATGAAGACTTTGGTACCCTCAGTATCCTCTTATTTGTACAGAATTGAGTAGTATGAAGATGTTTGACAGTCTCCAAAGAGAAAGTGGATTTAAATGCCTGATATGGGAGATCCAATTGAAAATAATTATCAAATACCATTCCTTTTTTCATTCTAAAGTCCAATATTTCCCCCTTTCCCCTTATTTATGTCCTCCAAATGACAATTTGCCCTTTTGAATCTGTTTCTTAAATAGTTTTGCTCAGTTTTTTCCATTGTATATCATAATTTCTAAAGCTTATACTGTCCCCCCATTACTGTAAATTGGGAATTTCATGCCCAACCACAAGCCCTTGGGTAGGAAGATAAATTTAAAAAACACAGGATGTTATACTTGTCCAATATTCCTCCCCCCCTCCCAAAAAACCCAACTTTTTCAATGTTGATTCAGATTTATTTTTTTTATATACAATTTATGCCAATTACCCCCCTCCTCAGCAATATTTATTGCTTAAATCCCACCTCAGTCTCATTTTTAATCAAACTTTTGGCACTCTTGTAATTACAAATAATAATATCACAAACATGAAAAAAGGGTCTTGAAAAAAAACACCTTTTTTGGCCTTTACTTTTCCCACCAAAAAGAATACCCAAAGCTATTAGATTTTGATTTTCTATTCTCAAGATTTAACCCTTCATTTTATGAAGAAATTGGAGGAAATTCTTAAATGGGAACATTTTTAATGAATTTTTCAAAAAAATAGGCCATTTTTCCAAATTGGCTAAATTGAAGAAATTTGGCAAAAAAAAATTGAAAAATTTGGGGATCTTGACATCCCATGTTTGAAAAATTTTGGCAAAAAAGAAATTGACAAAATCCTCAAAGCTAAGCCTTAAAATTTTCCTTTGAAAAAACATACCACTTATGTGTTTTTACTAAAAGCTTATGTGGTTTTACCAACACCCAATTGAAATATTCAATTTTCTTTTTTATTCAGATAATAAAGAAATGAAAATATTCTTTTTTATTCAGGCTATTCTTATAAAAAATATGTAAGATATTATTTTAATTAAACTTTTGTTCTATTCTGATTTTATTCAAATTTATGAAAAAAAAACTCAAAAAATAAAAATAAAAAAAAATTCTTCTTGAAAACTCCTTTTATCAAATCAAAATCAAATCAAATCAAATTTTTTGAATCCAAAAAAAAAGTTAAAGAATTAAAAAAGAAATTTTATAAATTATGAAAATATATATTGAAAAAATTTAATTAAATCAAATAAATTAATTACCTTTTTTGAAAAATGAACCATTTTTTATTGATTTTGAAATTTTACCTTTCTTATTTTAACAGAAAAAAATATGAAAATAAATTAAAATCAAATGATATATATATATATTAATACTAATTTTCACTTTTTTTATGAAAATTGGGGAAATTTAATATTTTATTTGAATTTAAGAAATTCATTAGGAAATCTTAAGAGTAAAAAAAAGTTAATTAAAAAATCTCTATTTCCTGGAATAATAACAAATTCAATTTTCACGGTTTTTTATAAATACTTCATCTCATTGTATATTGGATTTTTGAGAATAAAAAATATCGGAGTTTTTGTTCTGTTTTAAAATTCCAATTTTTCTTGAAAAGAAATTGTTCAATTCAATTTCAATTTTTTTTTTTGGTTTTAATAAATTTTATATGAAATATTTTAATAAATAAATAAAATACTGCATAAATAGATAATATCAAACAAAAAAATCTATTCATGAAGTTTCCATTAATGATATAATAGAGTTACATTAACTGAAGGAATGGAATGAAAATTTGAATTTGATAATTGATAAAGAGGTCTTTTTTCCACTCTCAATGTTTCAAAGAAGTTATACAAGGTCATAAATATTTTAATCAACAACCATACAATTATGATTATAGTTACTTTATAAGCCTATCCAAATAAAAAAAAGCAAACAATTATACCAGATACTTTGATTTTCCATTTCAAAGATTTTTTTTTATTGAAGCTTATCCACTGTTTTACAGTTAATCCTACTCCAAACAATATGATCCATAAATCGAACTAACTGTTTATTTATAAAAATTTGTATCTAATGATGATTTTAAAGCCTTGATAAATTTTGAAATGACTTTTGGATTCAGAAAAAGTGTTTTTTTTTGGTATATAATAATTGAATTATATATTTCTTTATTAAGAAGAAGAGACAAGTGATTCAATGGAAATATAAAAATAAGAAAATGGGAGATTAAAAGGTTATGTAAAAGGAGGAATTTTATTATTATTTTGATTTTATTGATGAAAACTTAATATAATTATAAAAAGGGCCTAAAAAGGATGGTCAAGAATACTTTTGAAAAACAAATAGGTACTATGAATTTTTTTTCTATAGATAGGATTGTTCTTTATGGCTAAAATGTTCTTATTGATTAATGAATCAATAATAAATTTCCATCAAACTTTTTTTGATATAAACAAGGAGTTTATTTCACTTAATTTGGGATTGAAAACGTCGTTGAATGGCTCAAATTTCAACCCAAAGATGAATATTTTGAAACAGAAAGAAAATTATCATTCATACAATAAGTATTAGCTTTCCAATTCAGAATATGTAAGCATGCACTATATTTTACCTGTATACAAATGCATATCAGAACAAAAGGATGATAAAAATACTTTGAGATTTGTATAAAAGTATCCTGAGTATTGATACAACATGAAATTGATATATTAAAAGAAAGGTGTTCATCATCAAGAGATATGCAAAATTAAATGAGAAATAAAGAGGAAATAAAAAGCTTTGTTAATTGGGTTATTATATGTGGGATGTTGAATTTTTTTCACATATTGGAGATTAATGGCTTGACATTGCAAAGGATCATTACCAAACTAAATTAAAAAAAGTTTATCAAAATTGTAATTTGGATTAAAATTTCTAGATGATGGAGAGTTTCAAGCATTTGATTTTGAAATGGTTTGATAATCAATGATATCGAGTTCAAAATAGAATATTTTATCTTATATTTTATTAAACCTTTTTTCTTTGAAATTGAAAATTTTATACTTAATTAATTGAGAACAAATGAAATTGAAACTTTTCATTTTGGCTTTTAAAATTAAATAAGGCTTTTTCAATTTGTATATTTTGGCCGTATGTTTTCTTTTTTAACCTAGCTCAGATGGTAAATGAAAAAATCTTCTCAAAAATAGAAAGAAACTAATTATTAATTTGGAAAATAAAGCCAAAATTAGTAGTTGATTTATCTTGTTGAAGTTGAGTTTGAGGTTTTGATTTTTGATTTGAAACAATTTAGCTTTTCAAGAGGTTTCTAATAGTTACTGGATTCCTTTTGAATAATCACTTATAGGGTTTTAATTTTGGTAATAAAAGAACATTCACTATTGATAATGTTGATATGTCTTGAATATAATATTTCATTGTATTAATTGAAAAATTCCACAAGTAAATCAATCAACATGGATTCAATGAATTTGAAATTAATTTTGAAAGCTATAGTTCATTATAGTGAAAAGTTATAAAGTTTTAAATTAATATTTCTCATTATTGGAACATTTTTTTTGGTAATATTTTGGAATATTTTTGTGAGCCTGTGAGATATGTATGACATACCTATAGAGCCAAAAATAAATTTTTATAAAGCTGATTTAGTCTTAAAAAGACTTAGCAAGTGAGTTAAAAATCAAAAATAACAACAAAGAATTATAAATCTATCTTTCATAAACAAAGCTATGAATATTAGGTCATTTTTGAATTCTAAACCAAAAATAACCTATGGTAGATCAATAGAGTGTTATACCCAAAAAGGGATATTTATTATGTTGTTAGAAGATTTAAGAATTTAACAGTAAAATTGCACTATTTAAACATTTTTCTTAAAATTGTTAAATTTAAGCTCAAATAAGCTTGAATTTGAAGTTGCATAAGGTTTACACAAACTTACCAAAAATTTAGTTAAAATTGGGGTGTGGTGCATATTCACTGAATTGGGTAAGGATTTACCATACAGGATGTAAATCCTGCATGGGCTCAATTAAAATTGATTTAATGCCATAGTATGGCTTTAAATAAATAAATGGGCAAAATCCACACAGACAAGTGGGATAAAGGAAAAAAGTCAAATAGAGCCAGGGCACTCAAATTTTGGGAACTTCAAGGACAAAATTAAAGTTGTACACCTGTATTGGAGGATTTTAAACCTTCTTTAAACCTTAATATTAGAATTGAATTGAACATTAAAGTTTAAACTGGTTTTCTCCCAATTTGGACAGGAATAACAAGCTGCCAAAGGGTAAATACCCATCTTCAGGATTTTAATAAAGGCTTAAAGAACTTTCAAAGCTTAAATAATCTTGAAATTTAAAGCTATAAGTGTTAAAACCTTATCAAAAGCTAAGGATTGGTATGTATAGATATTTTATGTGGAAAAATAGCAATAACTTCAAAAATTTATCAAAAATCCAATTTTTGATGTACTTGCTTGAAAATTTCACACAGCTTACAGTTAAATGTTATCTGTTCATAAATTAGCTTTTAAGTATGTTGATTAGCTGGTATTACCTGTTAATTAGCCCTGAAATCAACCTTTTTAATTATTCTTCAATAAAATAAAGATTTCTTCAAAAATCAATTGAAAATCCATTTTAAGAGATTTTAACTTGAAACTTCATCCTTAAGTTCTTCATGTGATAAAATATGATATGAATAAAAACATTTTATATTTAAACTCAAAATAATTAACCCAAAATATTATCAAAGTTACTTGGAGTTCAGAATAACACTGGTAACTTCAAGTTGGAATGAAAATAAGTTACATTAAATTAAGAACTTTATTTTTAAGTATGGTATTTAAGTTTTGAACTGATAACACCATATATATCCATTGTTAATCATGATAGCTCTTTTCAAGGAATAAAAAGAGCCTTTGACTCACTGTTTCTATCCATCATCATCATCATTCAATCAAATCAAATTGGACATTCAAACAGGTAAAGTTTCATTAAATATATAATGTTATTATTGAAAGTAGCTCTTAAGTACTTTATTCTTAATTAATTTCAAATTAAGAAATTGAAGTAATAGAATTAAGATTATTGTTTTAATAGCCAAGAATACATTTTATCTTATAAAATTATTGTCTCAAATATCTTTTAAAATCCACAAATTTCTCTCAAAACTCTTAAATCTTATTTTATCTTAGAAAATTTGTTTTTCTCTTAAAATATAAATCTTAAGTGTTTTTTTTTAAATTATAAGAATTATTTAATACTATAAATTTTGTTTTTCCACTTATTGCATTAGATAAATATAATAAGTAAGACTTCTCTAAAGTCTATATCTTTTCTATCTAGTATGAATTTTTTTTGTAGAATTTTTCTATAAGATTTATCCCTGAAAAGTGTGTGTGATATTTCTTCTATAAGTAATACTTATATTGTTTATTAGTGGTTAAAAATTATTATTTTCAATGTATAATTGTCTCATTAAGAGCTTTTATATTTCTTATTATTATAACTGTCAGTGACTATAATAGCAACAGAATAATTATAATTTATTATAATTATTAGGCTTTTTATTTATTTTTAAATTGTTTAATAATAAATAAATTATTCTTTTTCATAATCATTTTTAATAATTATATTAATTTGTGGTTATAATAGTTAGTTATATCATCTTTTTCGACTGAGGACAGTCATAGTACTCTTGATATTTGTCACTATTATCAAGAGTTTCATAGACAAAAGTTACAATTTTCTTCTTCAATTATTTTTGAACTATTCATAATGGCATTTGTTAGATGATTTTTGAATTCTAATTCAAAAATTAATATTGTTCAAGTTTATTCCACTAATTTTTGTCTTCATTAATATTATCCATGAGTTAAAATCCTTTTTTGAATAAGTTCCTGCAAATTTTTTCATATAAAATCCTTTTACAAATTTGAAGCCCCTAATTATTCCTCCTGAAAAAATTAGAATTGGTGGTAGTGTTTTGTCTTGTCTCAATTAATTTATGCAAGGATATAACAAGGCTTTTGAGATTCTTAAATATTCCTGGAAAGTTTGTGAGAATAGGTTTATAATCTTATGATTGGTTTGATCAAAGAGGACATATAGATAATTACAATGATTCTTTGGTCAATGTTCAAGAAATGATTGACCTACGTTTTTGGTTTCAATTGCAGCCATTCCATATCTTTGATTACTTATATTACTTGATTTAAATAATTTCAGAAGTTGTGTTATTTGGAAATTGATTTCTATTTTAACTATGGATATAGTAATTGGATTTACATCAATTTTATCAAGTAATAAACCATTAACCTCAGTATAAGTGAAATAATAAATTATGATTTGGGGAGTGTATTTGTATGATTAGGGGCTGGTTAAGATGAGTTTTCCATCAAGGTAATTCTAAAATGGTTAATGATTCAATGATGAGGATGAGGTATCTGAACTAAGATGAATATTATGATAATGGTATTGTGGTATTTCATACCATTTTACCAGCTTCAAGAAATTTTTTGAAAATTAAAAGGTTGAAAATAAAGATCACAATGAATAATTCAGGAAGTCATCACTCAAAGGAAATTATTAAAAAATCACGCACACCCAGGAACAACTTCAATAGTAGGGAGGAATGGAAGAATTTAGCATTAAGAATAGAAATAACCAACATATTTCTACAATTAAATAAATAATAGGGAAATCTAATCTTATGGAATTATACAAGAAAACCTACATATAAGCCTTACAGAATCAACAATAGGCTTAACACATACAGAAACTCAAAATTACATAAGAAAAGTAACATTGTAACATTATACCCACTCTAAATCCATCAGGAAGATTATATCACTAAGAATCCAATACATCAAAAATAAATGAATAATACAGTTCATATGACACAAGGATCATCTGAAAGTATCAAATCCAACTCAATACATGAAAATCCACTAAAACTTAAAAATTATACAACAATACAGGAGCCCAAGTAAGACTTAGGCAGTCCACATGCATAAGATCTGGACATTACAAAGCCTCAGGATCATCAAATACAACTCAATTCAACTTCAACTAGCTGAATGAAAGGGGAATAAACTAAACTGTAAACCACAAAACAACTACAGTAATCAAGAATTAAAACTCAAGAAGATATCCCCACATTGCACAGCATTATTGCCTGAAACTAAATAAGTCTTACAAACAAAATTATACATGGGCTTATTCAAATAACAATACCTTCATCCTTTTAATCACCAGCATTAATTCCTCAAGGCTATGCAAGCTGACTCAAGCAGTGCAACAGAGAAGTCACCTGATATTTTTATCAAAATCCCCACCAAGCAAAACATCTCAACCTTAATTTTGACCAAACAAATGGTGAAAATATCTCAGTCATATGATACCATTCCCAAATTTACACACTAGCATTAATCCCTCAAGGCTGTGCAAGATTACTAATGCAGTATAACAGATATGTCATCTGAATTTTGTTACAAAAATCTACACCAGCAAAATTGTCTCAAGGGCAAAAATAAAACTTTACATGGAGAGCCCATGGATACTTCTCACAAAATAAAAGGAGGCCTCTCTCTCTCATTTTCTCCTCTTTCCTCATGCAAAAATGATTATATACCAAGAAGGAGAATAATTATTCATCCCTTACTAGTAGGTTAATCTAGAAATTATTATTATTAAATTATACTTAATAGTGGTTTATAAATAACTGTAGTTAACAGTAGGTCTGCCTATATTATAAATTCATCTCTTAGTCAAATCCTCATATTCAAACAAATTGAAAGTAATATTATTATACTCTTCTCACTAGAAGACAAGTAATTATTATTATTATTTATGAAATTAAAAAATAACAAACAAAGCTACACATTAGTAGTTTCATTAAGCTTACTATTAACAGCTCTTATTATCTATTATCATCCCTCTTATCATCAATTATTACTATTATAAGTAGTAATCAATCTATAAAACTTCACCAGTATTTCTTTCAAAGGAAAACATATAGTGGTGTTATTATCTATAATACTTATTAGCTATACAATTATTATTATCACATATTATTAAAATTATTTATCTATTACACTTATTTAAAATATTAAACAATATTATTATATATTATCACTTATATAAAATATTCTCATATTAAACTATTATCCATTAAACAAAATACCTTAAACCAAGAGAACCACTTAAATCACCACTCAGTACTATTATATCTACCATATATTTAACCCAACTATTACTTTATTATCCTAAAATCACATAAAAATTTATCTTTTGAAATTATTTTATCTAAATTAGGATCATTATTTTATCATTAGGCTGATTATTGAATAGGTCTGATAGGGACTGCTGAAAAGTCTTCTCTAGTTGTAAAGCCATAATCTTAAATATTTATTTGTGAGCCCTGTAGGGAGATTGTTTAGTATATTCAGAGGGGCAGCTAAAACACAATTAGCACCCTTGGTTACAGGATTATTTCAGCAATTCAAAACTGTTTACCTGTGATTTCCCCCTCAAGGACTGCCTTATCCAATCCCACACTAAAAGGAGTTTCACATCTGGTGTCCCAACAGTGGCCTTTCAACTTCAACATTCAATAAACAGTCAATAATCAATAAAAGGAGAAAACCAAATCAACTTACCTTAAAAAAAATTATCATTTATAAAGAATTAACCATCAAAAAACTCATACAATCTGGAATCTGGAAATAAATACCATTCCAAATCCTCATCACCCTCACAATCATCAAATCAATCATACCATTTTTATTATCCAGTAAAGGAAAGAACCCCAGAAAATCAAATACCTCAGGATATTGATTTACTCGTTGCAACACCAAGAACAGAACAGAAGGAGGAAGAAGAATTAAGGAGATTTTTCTTCAAGTTAATTCAATAAGCAAAGAAAAACAAGAAAAGTACAAAGGAATTTAAAGGATCAGTTTACCAAGTAAAAATGAATCAACAATCAACATCTGACTTACCACCATTACCTGAAGATACTGTAGAAGGACAGTATGCAGAAGAAAGTGAAGAAGAAGATCAAACAGTACAGATACAAACTCTTATGAAGCAAATGCAAGATATATTGTTAACACAAAACAAAAAGAAAGAAAAAAGAAGGGAACAAACATCTTACACACCTGGAGCCAGTCCAAGTGAACCTACATTACCAAGGCATGTTAGGCATGAAGATTCACCAATATCACCTACACCTGGACCAAGAGCAAATTCTACTCCAGCAACACAGCCAAGAACTCAAAATATTCCCAGGAGAGTCTTTGTCACTACACCTAATAACCCAAGTCCATTACAGCAGAAATTTCCAAGACAAGAAAGACCTGTGGTTAAAATTAAAGCAAAAGAGTACAATCTAAATCTTGATGGAGAAGAAGTAGAGAAATTTATCAAGAAAGTGGAAAGAATAGCTCAAATTGAAGGAGCAACAGATGAAGACCTAGCAATGCAAATGGCATTTTGGACAACAAACCAAAAGGTGAGTGATGCAATTGAAGCTATGCCAGGTTATGAAAAAGGAAATTGGACACAGCTCAAGAAAGATCTCATAACAAAATGGGGAAGAGCTGAACCTGAAAGAAGATACAGAAAAGACACACTGATGAAGCTTTTTTCTGAAACTCAAGAAGATGGAGGAATTGGTAGTCTATCACAATATGAAAGGTTTATGGGAGAATATGAAACTATTGTTACTTAATTATTATGATACAAGTATATTCCTCAAGATAACATGTTCCATGAAGATTTATTTGACTGCCTCTCAGCTGATATTAAAAGCGCCATAAGTAAGGAAATGATGAAAGATAATGTCATGGTTAGAGCTTAAGATGGAGGATACCTTATAACACCTATGAAGATCCTCAAGAAATACATTGAACAAGAATTGGAAGCCAGAATATTAGTAACCAAAAGATTCTCATTATCAAGAGATACAGGAAGGTATGTTACTGAAAATATAAATAAAGTTAGCTTCAAAGAAGAGGCCTTCCCAGGAATTAACGAAGCTTTTAATAAGATGAAGGAAATTACTGAATCCCTCAAAGAACAAAAAATGGAAACTAGAAAGCAAGCACAAGGGGAAAATGAAGATTTCAAGAAATTTATTACTCAACTGGAAGATTTGAAAAGTATATCCAAACCTCAAATTGGAGGGGCTACCAATAACCAACTCAATAATCAACAGTTCAAACCAAGAAACGATTTACCCCCATTCTCACAAAGGCATGTTCCCTATGCACCAGCACAAAACATACCAAAAACTTATGTCAAATGTTATTACTGTCTGGAGGAAGGACATTTAGTTGATAGATGTAACCACCTATTTGAAGATCAAAATAAAAAATGGGTCAGCAGACAAGGGGGTGGATTTTTGTTTCCCAATTGGCAAAGAGTACCAAAAGATAGAAAAATATCTCCAAAGAAGTTAGTGGAAGACTTTGCAGAAAAACAAGAAGAGCTTACCAAGATAAGAAAAGAAAATGAAGCTAAAGAATCAACACTCCAACCAAAAGAAGTAAACATAATAAAAGTAAAGAAAAATGACATTCCAACAGCTATAGCCAAAATTGAAGATTGGGGAAGCTGGTAGCCACCAACCATATCATCAGCCAATGATCCATTTCTCAATAATTATGGATTGAGAAACACCAAACAAAGATCCTCAAGAAATGAGCATCCAAGTCAAGAACCAACCAAGTCATTACCAAAAACAATGGAAACACCACTCAAAAAGAAGCCAAAAATACCTGGAGCCTATATTGAAGATGAACAGGGTACAGTGGAAAAAACAATTATTCCCACTAAATTCAAGAAACCTCAAGAGTTCAAAGAGGAAGAAGGAGTTATCCCAGAAGTTAAAGAAAAACAGGATTCTAGAAAGAAGAAGGAATTGACTCAAAATACCATTAAAAACAAGGATATAAAGCAAGAACACACAGAATTTCAAGAGGTTATGAGTCAAATTATCAAAAAGGTTTTGGATCAGAAAATAAATCTCACCTTAGAACAAGTTCTTATCATGTAACCCAAAGTTATCAACCAGCATAAAATTTGACAACAGAAGAAAGAAACTCAATCAACTCACTCAACACAAAAGAAATTCAAACCAAACTCATAAACCACCATTTAGGACATTATGAACAGCCCAAACTACATTATTCCCATCCATTGGGATTTATGAAAGTGTACCTAGGTGAAGAAGGACATGAAATAATGGCATTAGTAGATACAGGATCAGAATTGAACATAATACCAGAATATTCAGCAGTAAAAGCAGGACTCACCACAAGATATCTCAACATGAATTTAAGAGGAATTAGTGGTCACTGTACCTCAATTGTTGGATTAGCAGAATTTACCCCAATTACTTTAGTCACTGGGGAAGAAAGAAATATACACCTTTTTGTAGCAAGGGGAGCAGTACACACAGTATTGGGAAGGCCCTTCCTTGCAGACAATAACATCAGATTAGACTTTTCTCAACAAAAAGGGTAAATATTCAGCTATATAGAGCAAGATGGAAGAAGGTTTTGCTTACCTATTTGTTCACCACAGAAAGTAGGATGGAGAGAAAACCCACCAGCAGGAATGGAAACATGTGCAGTCTCTAAATTGGAAGATTAGAAAGAATTACCAGTAGAAAAAGAACCAAGTTCCAGAAATCAGGAAATCTTGGAAGAACATCCTCACCAAGTATTTAAGAAAGAAGAAATAATGGAATCTGAAGATAAAAGGGAAATAAAAGTGGATTTGGCCCCATTTAATACAGAAAATATCAATCCAAATCCTAAAGAAATAAATCTTACAGGAATTACAACCTCAAAAAGAGAAAATGAAAATACTTGTATCCAAATATCTCAAGGCATAAACAGTGATAATCTCAAGAATCATGAAGACATCACAAGAAAACCACTCACTAAGCTCCTCTCCCCTATCAAAGCATTAAAGTCCCTTTCAAAAGGAATATTCAAAAATAAATGGAAATCAGGTGTAAAACCATTTATGTCAATAATTAATGTCACCGTTGGAGAAAGGAATATTCACTCTAATTCTAATACATCAGCATTAAATTCCTTAAAAGAAATTTCTCCCAAACACAAAATTACCATAAATAAAGATCTCAAACATCAAGACCACTCTTTAGTTCAGGAAGAAAGTATTAGCTCAACTTCAAAGCCTAAATAATCTGAAGAATTAGACAAAAAATTGGAATATATCATGAAAAATCAATCAACAAATGGAAATGATTATGGTCAAGCCACTTTCAAGAAAGCATGCAGAAAACCCACCATAAAAAATAATTGGGATAAAGGTAAATCACTCTTACCACAAGAAGTAACCAGTCCACCAATTTTATTTTCAAAGTTACTCAAACCAGAAGCATCACTCAAAAAGGATAATGATTAAATTCAGAAACTTCAACTTTTCCCCTCAAATATGGTAAACGTTGACCCAAGGCTTATTATGGAAAATAAAGATATTATCAAACAAATCCTAAATAAGTAAAAAATTGAAATAAGAAAATCAGAAAAACAATTGGAAAAAGAACTCACTCAAGAACCAAAAGAAGAATCAGATACTTATCTTCCCAAAGAAAATGACCTATTTCATATCCATACATCCAATAAGGATCCAACATTCCCAGAATATTCTCAACACCTTAAAAATTTCAACCCAAGCAGAGAATTGAATAAGGAAATACAACTTGAAAATGAAGCTATCAAGGAAGTGGTAACTGTAGAAAAAGGAAGTCAAATTACCAAAAATGAAGATCCAATTAACCTAAAACCTCAAGATTTTACCAACACCAGAAATCCTATGGAACAATATCTTATGGAAAACAAATCAGATCCAAATAAAATATATTGGTCAAATTCTATAAATCATTCAACCAATGCCAAAGAGGAAGACTCACCTACCCCACACTATCACTCTGATAAAGATAATCCAAATTTGAATCTGGGAATAAATTACCTTTCTTTTGACAAAGCCAAAGAAATCCAAATAAATAAAGATGAAGAAATAAATGAAGACATCAGTAACAGATAGCAGAAACAGGATCAAGAAGCTTTATTAAAACAAACAAAAACTGAAGAACTTGAAGCAGATGGAATTTTACTTACAGAAGACCAATTTCCCTTGGAAGGCTATACACATTGGCAGCCTTTGAGGAATGAAAATTGCAACGTGGAACTGTACAAAATAACTGCACAAGATCATCAATTCTCAACCCAACATGTAAAATGGCTAGAAGAAATAAAGAAAGCACAAAATGAAAAAACTGAGATTAAAAAAGAAAAGCTCACCAAGGAATAAAGGGAATATTTTTGGATTGCTCAGAATAAAAAGCTATGGCCAAGCTTGCAAGCCCATTTGACAAGGAAATATCAAAATTCAACACAAAATAAGGGTTGTAAAGAGAACAAAAATAAAAATGGAAACACTTGATATGAGTATTTAAGTGATGAAGAAGAATTTAAAGATAAATATATCAATAATGAAAGAAGAAATGAACTTACAGCTAGAAAGACCAAATTCAAGGGCATCATTGGCAACAAATTCTCACATCCTCAATGATTTTTTTATAACAATCATGTGTTTTTTTCTTATCTTATCCATTTTATTGTATTTTTTTCTAGTCTCAAACATCCATATAAAAATTCAAAAAATAATAATACTTTCTTTTGAGTTTATTATCTTATTATTATTCTTTCTCAAAAAAAAAATAAAAAATTATTATGTTTTTTTTTGAATTTTTTTTTTCTAATCAAAAAGAAAAAAAAAGAAATAAAATAATAATAATAAGAACAAAATAAAACAAAAAGAAGAAAAACAATTGATTGTGATTGAGGGTGGAGTACAGTACTTTACAATACACAAAACAAAAACAAAAAATTAGTAATTTTTTGATTATTTTCTCTAAATAATAATAATAATAATAACAATAAAGAGAAAAAAACAAACAAAAACAAGAAGAGAAAAAAAAAGAAAAAGAAAAATGACTGATCGGGACTAAAGAGGAAGAATACAGTACTGTACATTGAATAGACAACACAAAACAAAAAAAAGATAAAAAATAAAAAATAATAATAACAAAATAAGCAAAAAGAAAAGAAAAAAATCAATTGTGATGGAAAAAGAAAAGCACTTCACTTTAATGTGCAGTGTAGAAATTACTCAAACAAAAATTGAAAAAAATAATAAGAAATAGAAGTTGGATGAAAGTAAAGAAAGGAAACACCTGCGGCTAGAAAACAAAGTCAAACACTTCAAATTTGAAGTATTCACACTAGGTTAAAAAAAGGGTGTTGGTAAACACACATAAGTGACCTTAATTTTTGAAAAAATTCCTCAGGCTCAGTTTTGAGGATTTTTTTAATTCTTTTTTGCCATATTTTTCCTGACTTGGCATGTCAATAAGCACAAATTTTTTCAATTTTTTTTTTTTGCCAAATTTCACAAATTTGGCCAATATGCCAAAATGGCATATTTTTTTCAAAAATTCATTTAAAATCTTCCCACTTATGAATTTCCTTCATTTTCTTTTAAAATGAAGGGTTCAATGTGAAGAATAAAGCACCAGAATTCCATATTTTTTTTTTTTTTGGGTGGGACAAGTGAAGGCGCAAAATGGGTTTTTTTTTCAAATGTTTTTTCCCATAATTGCAATATGCCTATTTTTAAAAAGTGAATTTAAATACTTCCCATTCATGAATTTCCTTCATTTTTTTTCAATTAAAGGGTTCAATCTGGACAATAAAGAACCAGAAGCTCATGAATTGGGAAATTTTTTTGGGTGGGACAACAAGTGAAGGCGCAATGAGTGTTTTTTTTCAACTGTTTTTTTTCTTGTGTGTAATATGACTACTTTCAAGTACAAAAGTTCCACATTTTTGATAAAAAAGGAGACTGAGGTGGGATTTAAGCAATAAATATGACTGAGGAGGGGGATAATTGGCATAAATTGTATATACAAAAATCATTCAATCAGAATCAACCTCCAAAATAGTGGGTTTTTTCTGAGAGGGGGGAGGAAGATTGGACAAATACAACATTCTGTGTTTCTTAAATTTATCAGCCCACCCCAGGGCTTGTGCTTGGGAATGAATCTCCCAGTTCACAGTAATGGGGGGGACTGGATAAACTTTAGAAATGATGATGTCCAAAGGAACAAAATGAGCACAACTATTCAAGAAGCAGATGAAAATGGGGGGATCATCATTTGGAGGACAGAAATAAGGGAAAAAAGAAAAAGGTGGGGCTGTGGAATAAAAGAAAACTGGTCTTTTGTACTTATTTGCAATTGGATCCCCCATGTCAGGCATGGACATCCACTTGCTTTTTGGAGCCTGGCCAACATCTTCATACCATTCAATTCTTTCCAAATGAGACAATACTGAGGGAATTAAGGTTTTCATGGCTTTATAAAGGTCTTGATTTTGTTGAATTTCTTCAGCCAAGTCACCTCTGACATCAGCCCATTGATCTTGAGTCTTGTAAATGAAGTGGGATACTGTTCTGTAGCCACAGTTTCCATAACCCTGGACATTGATGGCCTTGAAGGTGTATTTCAATATGAACTTGGGCAAGTCTTCTGAGCCAGTTATCTGATAAAATAAGTTCCAAAAATGAATAAATATCAAAATAAACAACATAAAATTACATTAAAAAGAATCAGAAACTCACAAACAGCTTGGAGCATTCATCACTTGTGTGATAGTTGCTTTGACAATGCTCACAGGTCAAGTCAATTGCATCATAGATATTCAAACTGGTGGCAGGCTTGTGTGATTTTCTTTGTGATGTTTTGCTTCCAATTGCCAATCTTCTTGACCTTCTAAGGGTTACTTCTGATTTAGTTAATTCAGTTGCTGAGGGTAGTGAATCTGATGAACTGATGGATTTAGATAATGAGTCCTCAGAATCTTCAGATGAGTCCACTTCCATAATTGGAGAGGGGACATTTGACTGGGATCTTGAAGTTGTTGTGCTGGTCACTTTTGATGGGGGTCTTCCTCTTCTCTTGGATTGACTTTCAATAATTTCAGATCTTGAAGGTTCTCTTTTGTTTTTATTCTTGGCTCCTTGGGGTCTTCCATGGATATTCTTGCATTCTAGAGGGTCTTCATAATATTGATCATCCTCTTTACTCTTGGGAATTTGATCAAATGGGACTTTTCCAGTAAAAACATCTTGAAAATGTTGGAGTATTGGAGTGATTTCTGCCATTGGTCTTTGAAACAGGTCTTCCCCAATGTCTTCAAATATTTTCTTGGCTTCATTCTTTCTTTCTTTTTCAACACTTTGATCATCAACTTGAAAACCAGTCTGAGAAGAATATGACAAATAAAATCAGTTAATAAGAAAAAAAATAATAAGAAGAAATTAAAAAACCCTCACAGGCAAATTCAAATGCCATTGAGAATTGAAGTCTGATAATTCAAGCCTTTGGCGCTTGGAAAATGCCTTTTGGGTCTTATGCTTTCAAGGAATGCCTTTATAACTGTTGTATTTGTTGGTGCATTTTTCATTTGGAGGAAATTTTGTTTTGAAATTTTCAAAGGAAATCTGAAGAGCATAATGAGACACCTTGCCATTGAGGGCACAGATGTGTGGAGGAAAATTCTTGACATGGACAATAATTTCTTTGGAGATTCTGTTGATAGTTTCAATAAATTGTTTTCTGAATGCCATGTGGAGTGCCCTGACTACCTCCAGGAGAGTACCAGTGGACTTTTGTAGCCAAAGGTTAACCATGGCATGGGCACCTTCAACTCTGGAGGTGGATCCCACACCAAGGTGGCAATGGTGGTTGGTCCAGGCTGGCACATAATACTCCTTTAGAAGAAGCCAGGTATTTTCCAAATACTGCAAGACCTCAGCATTTTTAGCTTGCTTTTGAAGCTTCTTCCAGTTGTCTTTGAAAGACTTTTCAGTGGGTGAATACATAAGCTGAGAAAAGAATCCCAAAGTCATTAATAAAGACAATAATAAGAAAAAAAGTGAAATAAAATGAAATAAAATGAAGAAGTATATTACTTGATTCCAAAGGCCCATAAAATTTTCAAAATCAGTTCCATGACCAATTTTCTTCATGCAATGAGAAGATACATCCTTGTTGATGTGCCAAATGCATAGCATGACTTTGGAGTCTGGGAAGAGCTTCTTAATAGAGTTTTTCAAGGCCAGATCCCTGTCAATAACAATAACTGGAGGGGGAACAAGATTGGTGTTGTTGAGGACCTTTTCAATGTATTGATTTAATGCCCAAGTATATGAAGCTTCATTTTCATTCTTCATCAAACAAAAAGCCCCAGAAAAGGTCTTATTTGTTGAGCTGAATCCAACAATATGAAAAAGGGGAATTTTGTCCTTATTGGTCTTATAAGTACAATCCATAAGAATGACATGAGGAAAGCCATGAAGAAGGTTTATGGCCAGGGGGTGAGTAAAAAACAAGGAGGTAATGTGTCCCTCAGAATCCCTTGCAGAGGACCAAACAAAATTTTCTTCTTTGAGAGTGTCAATAAGAGCATCAATGGGCCTTCTGCCTTGCAGTTTGTCTTTCTTGATTTTCTTGACTTTGTTGTAAATGTCTTGAAGGATTACAGGCCTGTCAGACTCCCTCTGGCTGCATAATTGGGCCTGAATTTGCCTTGGCATGAGCAGTGATTCAGACATTTGAGCAATTTTGGATGTTTCTTGCTCATTGAATTTCCTGAAAGCAGGATGTGCCATGATATTTTCAGTGGCATCATGGCTATGTTCAGGATTTTTGACTTTAAGAGTCCAAGTGGTACTCTTGGCATATTTCCTGGCATAAAGTCTGAAAGGACAGTCAAGCTTTCTTGAGGTGACTGTTTTGGAGGGGCTTCTGTTGGGATTTGGGGTGCCAGACCTGTCACAACATATTTCAATTTGGTTGTGGGTCATATTGGACCTCAAGGTGGAAACAGCATACCCCTGAGCCCTGGCAACATTATGCACATGTTGCCAAAGAAGCTCAAGGGTCTGAAATTCACCTTCAGTGAGGGGTTGAAGCATTTTTTTGATGAAAATTATGTATAAAAGTAAAAAAAGGGGGAATTGGGGGATTTGGAATGGGGTAAGAACCTTTCAAAATGTGAAAAAGAAGTGAAAAAAGGTGTGAAAAATGAACAGAAGTGGTTCAGAGTGACAGAAAGTGGTTTAAATGTGGGATGGTAAAAAATTGAAAATTGAGAGGCTTGAAAGCAGGTTGTTGTGGTGGAAAATGCAGTCTTTGGGGGAAAAAAGAAAAAAAAGTGTGAAAAGCTTTGCAAAATGGCTTTGGTAATGCTGTTTTTCCAAAAAAAAACAATGGTTTGGGGTGGGGATAATGTGGATTATTGGGGTGTTTGAGCTTGTGTGTTTTTTTGGGAGGGGGGGCTGGGCAAAAAAATCTGAAGCAATTTAGAGTTAGAGAGGTTTTGTGGGGAAAAAACCTCTTTTGGGCATGCTTTGGCCCAATACAGGTGTGGTTGTGTTTCATTTTTAATTAAAAATGGGCCCAGGGCACCCCTTACATGTTTTTACCAAATTATGGCCAAAACATGGAAGTTTTTAGTAAAAACGCGTAAGCTCTTTTGTGTTTTTACCAATACCCTAAAAAAAAAAACAAAAAAAAAGAGAGAATTTTTTATCACTTAAAATTTAAATTATACTTTACTTATTTATGTTTTGTATTGTTCATCAAATTATTTAAATTATGAATTATATCCTATTTTTTATTAATTACTAAATGTATATATATATACATATATATATATATTACTATTACATTTATACCATATGTATTACTCATATTATCTGTATTAATCCTTATTATTTTCTTAGTTTTATTTATTTGTTTTATATTATTTTATATTATTATTTAAGATATTTATTATTATCATTTTTCTATGCTCTATATTAATATATTATTTTTTTTTTAAAAAACTAGTAAAATAAAAAAAAACAGACAAAAGGGGGATAAATAGTATACCTTTTTATCTTATTCATAATTAATATTCTCAATAAGAATTGCTTATTGTTATTTTTTATGTGTAAAAATAATTTTACTAAAAATAAATTTATATATCTATATAGAATACTTTATGATTCCTTTATCCTGCTTTTTTTATCTTGAATTTTTATTCTTGCAAAAGAACTCTACTTACAGTGTATTATTGTTAAGTTCTTTGATTTTTTGTATTATTTATCTCATATTTCAACTTTGTTATCATCATTTTTATATACTCTATTATATTTTACTATTACTTTACAAAAAACAACAACATCATTATTATAAAAGATGGAAAGTAGGTCACAATTATCAAACGGAGAGGGGGTTTTTAACCCATTTAATAATCATAAATGGGTTGTAATTTACTCTTGTCGTGAAGAGGATGACAGGGGTATTAATATTACTAAAGGTTACAGAAGGTGGATATTAGGCCTTGACACTAGTCCATATAATAAAGAAAAAGAAGGAGGGGACAAAAAAAATACAATTAAGCAAATATTTCAAAACAAAACTAAAAGCTCAAGATGAGGTCCTAGATAAGACCTTAAGCTGTCTGAATAATTATTTTATCTTTCATCAAGACAATTAAACAAATTTAAACTCAAGAAAAGGTCCTTGATATGACCTTAAACTGTCTAAATATTCCACTTTTTTATTTATCATCAACAAATTAACTCAATAAATGGTCCTTGATAAGACCTTAAACTGTCTAAATAATTCTCTTATAGTACTTATTCAAAATCAATACTCAATAAAGGGTCCTGAGTATGACCTTAAACTTCCTCATCAACATTATTTTACGCTAATTACAGTCTCAGGACTAAAGCAGAGGTCCTGGATAAGACCTTAAAATGTACCAACCTTTTTATGATTAATTTATTTTATTTTATGGCAACACTGGTGGAAATATTTAATCAAGATAATTTATTAGTAGCTGGAAGAAATTTTATCAAATTGAGAGGGAAATAACCCTAAATCAGTATTGATGATATAGGACAACATCAACATGGATAAAGAAACAAACAAGAAGAAATAACAGGGTCCAAATCAAATAAGAAGATATGGAGATTCAAAATCAATATAACAAGCCATAAATGTCATTATCAACTGAATTTATTGCAATAAAAAATCAAAGAAAGGAAGTTCTCACTTATGAACCCAGGATACTGTACTTGAAACTGGAATGCTGGGGACAGCATTAAATGGGGAGGGGGATGTGGTATTCCATACCTTTTTACCAGTTTCAAGAATTTTTTTGAAAATTAAAAGTTTGAAAATCAAGATCACAATGAATAATTCAGGAAATCAACACTCAAAGGACATGATTAAAAAAATCACACACACCTAGGAACAACTTCAATAGTAGGAAGGAATGGAATAATTTAGCATTCAGAATAGAAATAACCAACATATTTTTACAATTAAGTAAATAATAGGGGAATTCAATCATATGGAATTATACAAGCAAACCTACATATAAGCCTTACAGAATCAACAATAGGCTTAACACAAACAGAAATTGAAAATTACATAAGAAAAGTAACATTGTAACATTATAACCACTCTAAATCCATCAGGAAGATTATATCACTAAGAATCCAATACATCAAAAATAAATAAGTAATACAGTTCATATGACACAAGGATCATCTGACTGTATCAAATCCAACTCAATACATGAAAATCCACTAAAACTTAAAAATTACACAACAATACAGGAGCCCAAATAAGACTTATGCAGTCCACATGAATAAGATCTGGACATTACACAGCCTCAGGATCATCAAATACAACTCAATTCAACTTCAACTAGCTGAATGCAAGGGGAATACATTTAACTGTAAGCCACACAGCAATTACAGTAATCAAGGATTGAAACTCAAGAAGATATCCCCACATTTCACAGAATTATTGCCTGAAACTAAATAAATCTTACAAACAAAATTATACAAAACACTACCTTCATCCTTTTAATCACCAGCATTAATTCCTCAAGGCTATGCAAGCTGACTAAAGCAGTGCAAAATAAAAGTCACCTGATATTTTTATCAAAATCCCCACCAAGCAAAACATCTCAACCTTCATTTTGACCAAACAAATGGTGAAAATATCTCAGTCATATGATACCATTCCCAATTTTACACACTAGAATTAATCTCTCAAGGCTGTGCAAGATTACTAATGAAGTATAACAGATATGTCATCTGAATTTTGTTACAAAAATCTACACCAGAAAAACTATCTCAAGGGCAAGAATAAAAGTTTACATGGAGATCCCATGGGTACTTCTCACAACATAAAAGGAGGCCTCTCTCTCTCATTTTCTCCTCTTTTGTAAGGTTTGTCTATGAAACTCTTGATAATAGTAGCAAAATCAAGAGTACTATGACTGTCCTCAATAGAAATATATAATATAACAAAATATTATACCCACAAATTTGAATATAATTATCAAAAATAATTATATAAAAAAATAAATTTAATTATTATTATAAAAATATAATAATAATTATAATAAATTATAATTATTCTATTATTGTTATAGTCACTGACAGTTATAACAATAAGAATTGTAAAGCTCTTAATGAGACAATTACACATGGAAATATGAATATTAACCACTTGTAAATAATATAAATATTATTTATAAAAGAATTATAACACACACTGTGCAGAAATAATTCTTATAGAATAAAATTCTATATAAAAAAACTAATACTAGATAAAAAAATAGGGTGTTGGTAAACACACGTAAGTTTTTAGTAAAAACACATAAGCCCTTACGTGTTTTTACTAAAAATGTTAAGGCCAAAAATGACAATAACAATGCCATTTATGGAATTTTTAAGGCTATAAATGCCATTAAAAATGCCATTTATGGAATTGGTAAGGCTATAAATGACATTAATGGCCTTAACAATGCCATTCATGGCATTGTTAATGTCATTTATAGCCTTAAAATTTCCACAAATGGCATTGTTAATGTCATTTGTGGTCTTAACAATGCCATAAATGGCATTAATGGCCTTCAAAATACCATAAATGGCTTTAACAATTCCATTGATGGAATTAATAATGCCATAAATAGCCATATTTCATTGAAAAACCACCCCTTATGTCTTTTTAACATATAATTACGTGTTTTTACTAAAAGCTTACGTGTGTTTACCAACACCCAAAAAATATAGAACTTTAGAGAAAACTTACTTATAATATTTATTTAATACAACAAGTCAAACAACAACAGTTATTATATTAAATAATGATTATAAGTTGAAAACACGCCTAAAATCAATAATTTTAAAGATAAAACAACTTTTTATGATAAAATTTGAGATTAAAGAGGTTTTAAGAGGAGTTTGTGGATTTTAAAAGATATTTAAGATGATAATTTTATAATAGAAAATATATTATTCATGATTACAACAATAATCTGAATTCTATGACTTAAATTCTTTAATTTAAAATTAATAAAGAATAAAATAACTTAAGAATTACTTTAATAATAAGATTTTATAAATAATAAAACTTTACCTGTTTAAATTTCTAATATGATTGGATTGATGATGAATGATGGACAAAAACAGTGATGACAAGACTCTTTTTATGTCTTCAGAGCAGCTCTCATGATTCATAATGAATATAGAGGGCGTGCTCAGGTCAAAAGTGAAAAACCATACTTAAAAACAAAGCTCTTAGCTTAAGGAAACTTGTTATTAATTCCAATTTAAAGTTACCAGTGTTATTCTTAACTCCATGTAACTTTAATCCTCATTTAAACTAATTATTCTAAGTTTTTAATATAAATAAACTTATTTATATTGAAGTTCATCACATGAACAACTTAAAAATAGAGTTTCAAGCAGAAATCTCTTAAACTCAATTTTTAATTAATTTTTAAAGAAATCATAATTTTCTTTGAGTTTAATTTAAAGAGTAAATTCCCAGGCTAGTTACCCAGGAAATTTATTTATAAAAGATACTTAAAATTTAATTTATATATAGATAATATTAAATTCTAAGATGTGTGAAATTTTCAAGCAAATCCATTAAGATTTGGATTTTTAATGAATTTTGGAAGTTATTGCTATTTTTCCACGTAAAATAGCAATACACACCAAACCTTAGCTTTTGATAAGGTTTTGATGCTTGTAACTTTAAAGTTTTAAGCTTATTTAAGGTTTTTAAGCTTGATTAAGCTTTGAAAGTTCTTAAAACCTTGATTTCAAGCCTGCATACTGGGATTTACCCTTTGGCAGCTTGAAATTCCTGTCCAAATTGGGATAAAACCAGTTTAAACCTTAAGGTTGAATCAAAGTCTAATCTTAAAGTTTAAATAAGGTTTAAAATCCTCCAATACAGGTGGACAACCTTAATTGAATCATTGCAGATCCAAAAAGTTGGGTACCCCAGCTCTATTTGGTCTTTTTCCTTTGTCCCACCTTTTTGTGTGGATTTTGCCCTTTTATTTATTTAAAGCCATACCATGGCTTTAAACCCTTTTAAATTGAGCTCACGCAGGATTTACATTCTGTATGGCAGATCCTTAGCCAATTCAGTAAATATACACCACACCTCAATTTTAACTACAATTTTGGTAAGTTTGCATTAACCCTATGAAACTTTAAATTTAAGCTTATTTAAGCTTAAATTTACCAATTTTAAAAAAATGTTAAAAAAGTTAAATTAGTACTGTGAGATTCTTAAATCTTCTAATAACACAAGAAATAAGTGTTTTTGGGTATAACACCTTATGGATGTACCCTAGGTCATTTTTGGTGTAGAATCCAAAAATGACATAATATTTATAACTTTGTTTATCCAAAAAAAAGTTATACTTATTTTGTGTTAATTTTTATTTTAATTTAAACTAAAAATTCTGTTTAAGACAAAATTAACTGTTTATAAAGTCATTTGTGGCCTTATGGGTATGTTATACATACCTCACAGGCTCACATTCCCTACCACCAAAAAAAATTGTACCACAATTTTTCTTTTGTAGTTTACCCTCAAGTTATTTGGGGGGGGGGTATAATCCACTGTCCAACCTCTCTACTTATACTTTTAAGTATGTAAAGCACACAATTCAAACTTTTTATTGAGAAATTGGTCTTCTCTCATGTCTGAATCTTCTGAGAAACTTTTGGGAATCAGGTATTTTGATTTCTACAATCCACTCATCTTTATGTTGTGGATTTTTATACCTGACTAAGTATTCTCTTTCATTTTCCCCCTAAGTCTTCTTTCTTTCAAGACTTTTAGTACCTTTTTCTCCTCACTTAGATCTAGTGGGGGTACTTCTAAGGGTGTTTTATTTCTTAAAGGAAATAATTCCTTGTCACTTGAAGTGTAATGCTCTACTAGACTGACAGGGAATGTTGGATGTTTATTTTCCAGTTCTCCTGACAGTTCTACTTGTACTGCATTTGTCCCATGAAGGGCTTTAATAATAAATGGTCCTGCAAAGGAATCTTTCAATTTCTTTGGACCTTTAATATTATTAAAGTTCAAGGTTGAAACTAGTATTAAGTCCCCTACTTTGAATTCTGGGGTTTTATGACTTTTATCCCATTTCTGCTTAGCATATTCAAAGGCATCATTCATGCTTTGATTTTCATGATGTCTCACTTTATCAAGCAATAGCTTAAAGCTTGAAGAAGTTGGATGAATGTCAACCAGATCTTTCTTCAAAGTATCAATTGGAAGTTTGGGGTTCCATCCTTTTTCCAAAATTGCAGGGGTCTTGCCTGTTGAAGCATGGATGGAGGTCTTGTAGGCCAATTCCAATGCTGGTATAAGAGTACACCAATCATGGGTAAAGCCATCAGAATCTTTAAGCTCCAGGCCATAAGCACAAAATCTTCTGATCATGTCCTCAAGGGTTTGAATCATTCTTTCTGCTAACCCATCTGTTTGTGAATGGTATGCTGTTGAGAATGATAATTTTGTACCCAAAAGCTTATGTAAATTAGTCCATAAGGCTGATGTAAATTTTGCGTTTCTGTCACTAATGATGTTTTTAAAGAGACCAGTATGGGATATTACTCTATTCCAGATCAAAAGAGCTGTATCCATAGCTGCGTCATCTTTGTGACATGGTAAAAAGATTGGTGTTTTGCTATATCTGTCTACAATAACAAGACATGCATTGTAACGTCTATCACCTCCAGGTGGTAATGCAGTTACCCAATCCATGTGAACCACTTCCCATGGGGTACTTGGTTCTTGGATATGGATCATCAGACCAAATCTTTTACCAGTAGCTTTATTGGCTTTCTGGCATCTATCACAACTACGACAGTACTCAATGACATCTTTTCTCCAAGATGGCCACCAGGCACATGTCTTAATTCTTTCCACTGTTCTGTCTTCAGACAGATGTCCAGAATAAATGTTATCATGGCATTCTAGTAGTATTGTGTTAATCAACATTCTACTACATAGGACCATGAAACATGTGTGTTTAGATCTATGATATAGTATACCATCAAACAAATGGAATCTTCCATGATCATAAGATGTTTTCCAAATATCATCCAGAGAATTAGCCAATGCTGCATCTTTGCAATATTTGTCCAGTAGAGCAGTAGGTATATGGCAATTTTTATCTTGCTTATAGCTTTCTCTAACTTCCTCAAAGAATTCTGTTCCCACATCTGTGATGTTAATTCCTTCAATTGGGATTTGAGGCTCTGCACTTGTAGGAACATAGGCAGGATTTTCAGGTGTATTGGGTAATGCCCATCTACTTAAGCCATCAGCATTCTTGTGAATATTTCCAGCTTCATGTACTATGGTCATATTGCCTCTATACTCCTGTATAGCAATCTGCCATCTTAACATGTGTCTGTTTGGAGTTTTCATGTTAAGAAGTGATTTTACTGCGTTACAATCAGTAATTACTTCAAACACACTACCATCAAGATAGTAATGAAGTTTTTCCAGAGCCCAAACAAGGCAAAGGCACTCCATTTGGCTAGCTCCATATCTGGCCTCAGTAGGTTTAATTTGTCTTGAAATAAAACGAATTGGACCTTCATAAGGCTTGTCATTGACAATTTGAACTTGATGAAGAGCAGCTCCTAGACCTTCACCACATGCATCAATATACAGCTTGAAAGGAAGTTTCCAGTCTGGCATCAGTAATAATGGTGCATTGGTCAAGGCATACTTGATTTTATAATATGCTTGAATTATCTCTTGAGTCATTTCAAAAACAGTTTGTTGATCACAAATTCTGTATAATGATCTGGCATGGATTGCAAAATCTTTAAGGTGTTGCCTGTAATAACTGGCAAACCCTAAGAAAGACATCATTTCTTTTTTGTTCTGGGGCATTTGTTTTAGTAAAGCTGCAGCCACTTTGTTCTTATAAACACCAAGGCTTAGTCCTGAGACTACATGTCCTAGAGCTTTTAACTCATGAAACCCAAAATTACATTTTTTAAGAGAAATTTTCATGTTCACTTGTAGAATTTTCTTAAGTACTAATGAAAGTCTCTCTAAATGTAATTGCCAGGTTTCTGCACAAATGATAATGTCATCAATATAAATGATTAACCATCCCTCTGATAATTCATGTGGGAAGATAGTATTCATCATTCTTTGGTAATGAGAGGGTGCATTTTTAATACCAAAAGGCATCCTCAAATATTCATAAATACCACAATGAGCAATTATTCTCAATAATTTTCTAGAATGAGGTGTCAAGAAATTCTGGTGAAAGCCTTTTAGAGCATCCATGGAAGTAACAAATCTTGCTTTGGATAATTGCGTCAAAGTCTCATGAATTCTAGGGATTGGATACCTGTCTGGGATAGTATAGGTATTCAGTGCTTTAAAATCACCAACCATCCTTGACTTATCATTATGCCAAGTAATGATTACTGGGGTTGTGACTTCTACCTCCTCATTGTGTCCAACTTTTCTAAGAACTCCCAGTTTCATTAGTTCATTAATATGATTTTCTAATGCTTCTCTAGCCCTAGGGCTAGCTGGGTAAGCTGGTCTTCTTAATAGTGGCGGATAAGGCCTCTCCACATTAAGCATAATGTCCACCTCATGGCCTTTTATGGCCCCAAGTGGTTCATTATCTGAAGCAAAGGCGTCCCTGTATTGAAATAAAATTTCAATAAGCTCTTCCTTCATTTCCAGTGTTAACTCAGAATCAATTTGTGCTTCAATTAATTGACTTGACACAAATTTTTCCTTATTAACATTTTTTACTTGTTTGATGACAGTAATTTCTCTTTTTTCTAGAGGAAAAGCAAATTTTTGTCTTTTATTTTCCCCTATAGTGAAATACCTGTATTTATGATTATTAATATCAATACCATAAATATTGAGATAATCATTCCCAAGTATAAAGTGTTGTGAAGTACAATTATTCATAACAACAATTTTAACTTTCAGTCTTATACTTCCTGCAGGATGAGGAAATATGATTGCTGCTTCAAATATACCCAAGGGGTGCATATTTTGGCTAGCACTGCTGAATGTTATACCTTCAATTGGCATGAATTTGTCTTGCCAATTGGTATAAGTTTTGTCAAGATAATTTTTTCCAACACAAGTGCAAAAAGCACCTGAGTCAAGATGTATCTTGGCTTCTGTGTTATTTATCACAATATTAGTGATACAAGATGACCCTGCTGTATAACCTTTACCTCTGGCAGGTTTGGGTTTTTGCATTTTGGCATCTTGCACATGTATGAGATCCATACATTCATCACTGTACAGTGGTAAGTGAGTATGTACCTCAGTGACCTCAAAAGAGACATTAATATTTTCTATACAAAGTTCTTCTGATACTTCTTCTTCTTCTGAAGGCTCAGAATCACTTTCATGTAAAGATACATCAGTTTCTTTTGTGTCTTCCACTTTTTCAACATTTATCTCATTGACTCTTGTCTTTTTTGGACAAGTGTTTGCCGAATGAGATGTGCTTCCACATTTATGACATTTCAAAGGAGGTCTGTCATGTGGTTTATTTGGTTTTGAAATTGGTTTCCCACTAGTCTTGTTGTCTATTGGGGTTTTGGACCAATTTCTTCCAATTTTTGTTCTAGTAGTGATGTCCTCCATAGCATTGATATAATCTTCTGTAGAGCAAGGCTCAATACATCTGCTTCTTATAGCATGCTCAAGGTCACCACCACATTTTCTTAATATCCTTTTATGTACCATTGTTTCAGACATATCAGGATGAAGGGCAGTTAACCTGTCCTTCTGTTTAAGAAACCAAGTCATGCGCCTGTCCCTTTCAATATTAAAAATGGCTTCTTCAAAAGAATTTTCGATCCTAAATCTCCAGAAATTATTTTCCCATTTGGAGATAATTTGTTCTTTCCACCAAGGCCAAGAATGTTTACCATGGTCTTGTCTCATTTTATAATACCATTTCTTTTCTGATTTGGTAAATAATGAGTGTAATCTGGCACTTATGTATTCATCTGGTATGTTAAAGTCTTCTTTGAACATATCAATTGTTTTCATAAATTACATATGATTATATTCTCCTTCACCACTGAAGGTTGGCCATTCCTCTAATCTTGGAATGTCCTTAAAATTGCAAGCAGTTTCCACATCATGACTTGAACTTGTATGATTTAAATCATTATTCAAGTTAAGAACATTTCTGTCAAGAATTGGTGTGGATTGCCTTGGCAATTCATTTTTTAGTGATATATTATTAATACTTGATTGAATGTCTTCTTTCAATTCAAGTCTTGCTTTATCACTTTTTTCCAATTGTTCTTGAAAAAGAGCTGCATTGTGACCAGTAGAATTTTTCAAGTTTTGAACTTGTATTTTCAATTCTCATAACTGTCCAGTTATAAAAGAAATTAAGTTCTCATCTGGTTGATTGAGTAAGGTAACTTTAGACTCAAGCCTTTCACAAATTTGCATCAAAGACACAATATTGTCTTTATTAACATTTTCAAGGCCAATAATAGTCTTTTGTTGTTATTTCACTTTCAATATCTCATTACCCAACTTCTGTTGGACATAATCAAATGCTTTAAATTTTGCCATAATTTCTTTATTACAAGATTCAAAGTGAGTTACAAGTCTTACAAGATCTATTTCTTTGGGAAAGATTGGTTCAATCTTTCCTCCTCCTTGTTTTTGAATTCCATCAAGGTTCTTGCCATATTGAACACATTGTCCATGGCTGTCTTTTCCTTCTTTGGGATTCTGTAATTCTGAGGGTAAGGCTTGTTCCACTTGGGCTTTGCCTTTTTCTTGCCCTTCTGGTTGGTTTTTGGGGCTTTCTTGGGCTTGTTTGGCACTTGTTGAGGCGGATTTTTGCTGGTGGATGCTTGGGGAGCTTCCACTGGGCTGGTTTCCTTGCCTTGGGCCAACTTCTTCTTCTGATCATCTGATAACATGCTTTGGCTTTTCAACCAAGCTTTTATCTGTTGGACTTGTCCTTTGACAGGCATGGGTGTCCAACCCATCAGAAGGTCTTCTGTCTTTTCTGGTCCCATGAACTTCTTCACTTGAAGATAAGAGTTTGTGGTGCCTATCCAAAGACTTGGGAGAAGTTCCCACTCTTGTTGTTTTGACACCAAGAACCAGTTCCTCCATTGAGATTGATAAATTTCCACAGCTGCCTGTTGGAAATGGTTCAGGTCTAACAGAAATAGCAGTTATGTCAGCTTCTGGACTCTCAATAAGAGGTTCAAAGGTGCTGGCTAACCTTTGGGAACTGGTGGAAGTTCTGGCATCCTCCATTTGTGCCTCTCCACTGGGAAGACATTATTGCATTTTGGATTTGTGGCTGGAATGTCCTGGTCCAGATCCATTTGATTGGATGGAGTAGTTACTTCCACTTCTAGTAGGAGTCATTACACGTCAATTTTAATAAAAAATAGAGTAAAATTGAATTGAATTCACCTGCAGGACCTTTAAAGGGCTCTTTGGCTATCAAACCCCTTGGTGGTGGGCTGGTTTGAATTTCAATACTGGACTCTGAGGCTTCAGAGTCTGAAGAATTTTCTCTGATGGAAGACACTAGAGAAAATTAAAAATATAAGTTATTTTATCAAATAATAAAAATAACTTATAAGCTCAACTTATTAAATAAAGTTGTTTTAATGTAATTTTATGGCAAATTATGTCAAAAATAAAGAAAAATGTCTAAGATAAAAGAAGAATGTTTTTGGTAAAGATTTTATTATTTTCTTTAAAGAAATAATAATTATGCAATTAACAAGTTAATTAATCAAAATTTTATTATTATTCACTTTAAACTCAAAGAATAAATTTCAAGTCTGTGATGTGAAAAAGCCACTAGTTAGACAAAAGAAATTTATTCCAAGTCACTCAATAGTATATTGTTTCAAACAATATTCTTAAGAAAAAATAACTTTATTAATATTATAAAGATTATTCATAAGGGATAAGTCCCAAAAAAGCCAATATTAAGATAAATATGGCAATTTTACGTCAAAAAACAGTAAAATAAGGTCTAGAATATGATTTATGTCCCAAAAATTGGTTTAAAATCACGGCCAGGCCCCCAAATGTAAGGTTTGTCTATGAAACTCTTGATAATAGTAGCAAAATCAAGAGTACTATGACTGTCCTCAATAGAAATATATAATATAACAAAATATTATACCCACAAATTTAAACATAATTATTAAAAATAATTATATAAAAAAAATAAATGCAATTATTATTATAAAAATATAATAATAAAAAATAATAATAATAATTATAATAAATTATAGTTATTCTATTATTGTTATAGTCACTGACAGTTATAACAATAAGAATTGTAAAGCTCTTTTTGAGAAAATTACACGTGGAAATATGAATATTAACCACTTATAAATAATAGAAATATTATTTAAAAAAGAATTATAACACACACTGTGCAGAAATAATTCTTATAGAATAAAATTCTATATAAAAAAACTAATACTAGATAAAAAAAATATAGAACTTTAGAGAAAACTTACTCATAATATTTATTTAATACAACAAGTCAAACAACAACAGTTATTATATTAAATAATGATTATAAGTTGAAAACACGCCTAAAATCAATAATTCAAAGATAAAACAACTTTTTATGATAAAATTTGAGATTAAAGAGTTTTTAAGAGGAATTTGTGTATTTTAAAAGATATTTAAGATGATAATTTTATAATATAAAATATCTTATTGATGATTACAACAATAATCTGAATTCTATGACTTCAATTCTTTAACTTACAATTAATAAAGAATAAAATAACTTAAGAATTACTTTAATAATAAGATTTTATAAATAATAAAACTTTACCTGTTTAAATTTCTAATATGATTGGATTGATGATGAATGATGGACAAAAACAGTGATGACAAGACTCTTTTTATGTCTTCAGAGCAGCTCTCATGATTCATAATGAATATAGAGGGCGTGCTCAGGTCAAAACTGAAAAACCATACTTAAAAACAAAGCTCTTAACTTAAGGCAACTTGTTTTTAATTCCAATTTAAAGTTAACAGTGTTATTCTTAACTCCATGTAGCTTTAATCCTCATTTAAACTGATTATTTTAAGTTTTTAATATAAATAAACTTATTTATATTAAAGTTCATCAAATGAACAACTTAAAAATAGAGTTTCAAGCAGAAATCTCTTAAACTCAATTTTTAATTAATTTTTAAAGAAATCATAATTTTCTTTGAGTTTAATTAAAAGAGTAAATTCCCAGGATAATTACCCAGGAAATTTATTTATAAAAGATACTTAAAATTTGATTTATATATAGATAATATTAAATTCTCAGCTGTGTGAAATTTCAAGCAAATCCATTAAGATTTGGATTTTTAATGAATTTTTGAAGTTATTGCTATTTTTCCACGTAAAATAGCAATACACACCAAACCTTAGCTTTTGATAAGGTTTTGATGCTTGTAACTTTAAAGTTTTAAGCTTGATTAAGCTTTGAAAGTTCTTAAAACCTTGATTTCAAGCCTGCATATTGGGATTTACCCTTTGGAAGCTTGAAATTCCTGTCCAAATTGGGATAAAACCAGTTTAAACCTTAAGGTTGGATCAAAGTCTAATCTTAAAGTTTAAATAAGGTTGAAAATCCTCCAATACAGGTGGACAACCTTAATTGAATCATTGCAGATCCAAAAAGTTGGGTACCCCAGTGTCACAGGGGCTCTTCGAAGGGAAGAGGGCCTGGCACTCAGTAAACTGGGACTCACTTATGGAGGGCTCAAAGATAAGATAAGATGAGATACACTTAAGAGTGTTAAGATGGATTAATACAAGAATGAATATAAGAAAAGCAGCAAAAAAGGATAAGATCAAAAGAATAGAAGAGCCAACCACAAACAAGTCCAAGTCCACTGTTTCAACCTGTCAGAATGGAAAGAGAAGGGTTAATAAGGATATAGCCACCCAACTCATACTGTACAGGCGAAGAGAAAAAGGGCAAAGACTAACTCAAAATTAAATAATTATAATACCCAAAATAAGGATAAGAGTAATTATGAAATGATAAATAAACTAAATTAATTAACTGGGGAAAAGTCCCCAGGGGGGAGAAAGAGGGGCTGGTATATGTGAGAATCACCAGCCCTGATCCAGAGGAAGAATTTTCATGAGAATAATTGATGATTAAATTGAGTCTGGCCAATACAGGTCCTGTACAGCTGTACAGAACCTGTACAAGAGGTGTGGTGTATTTGAGTGATCATACAGTTCCATACTGGTGTATTGAAACTGTATTGGGTGAATCCAACCTGTACAGGTATTGACAGGCTGTATTGATGTACCAAGCTGTATGCATGTTTCAGAATGAAGATTGCTGAAACTGACTGCTGATGCAGATACTGGATTTGCTGATTTGAGGTGTTTGAGTGGGTGTATGAATGAATACCCTTACCCCTGGTGGATGGTTGTTACAGTATCCCTCTCTTGAAACTGGTGGGCTCCTGAACACCATAATACCCTGCCATTGTTGAGTGGCATCTCACTACCCCACACAATTCTTTGAAAAGTTTTCTTTTGACCATTATCTCGAAATCCTTCTCCATCTCTTCTCTGTCAATTAAATTTATTCCCCCTCTTCTTTAACTTTGAGTAAATACCCCACTTCGAACTGTTCTTTCTTCTGATTTCAACAACTGACGTCCTTGGGGCGTGGCCTTGGGTTGTATCCCAAAATGATGGCCACTGAGCTCTTGTGCTCAAAGAATGGTGCCAGATGAGTATATGAAGTGTACTCATCTGGCCAGCCCAATCAAATAAAATAATGATGACAAGAATACAGGGGTCTTGTCCCCAATGGCCTTCAAAATGCCTCAACCAGCCCTTAATAGTGATTTTGGGCTGGTGCCTTCTCTATGGAGGATCTTGAGGATCCTTGAATTTATGGCCATTTTGGCCTTTTTTGGATCCTTGGTGTTTTTGGGTTTAACTTTGGTCCATGGCCTTTTATGGCCAACTTGTGGGTTTTGCAAATTTCTGGCCTTTCTGGCCTTTTGAGGTGTTTGGGGTCTTACGGTCTGTGGACCGTATGCCGTGGTCTGCGGTCCGTGGGCCGTGGGCCGTACGCTGCGGTCCGCGGTCTGTGGGGGTTATTGGAAGCCCCCAGGGCCCAAATTTGCTGGGGACCTAAAATGGCCCAAAAAGAAGATTTCACCTTATATGGCCTGGACCCATTGGTGGGGTCCAGGACCACCAAGAACTTGGCCTCCCCCAAACTTGCAGGGGAGGCCCCCCATGCTGACTCCAGCCCCAAAGGGGCCTTGGACCTTGACATTGAGAGGGTTTGAGGGGGGCCATGATTGACTTGTGGCCCAATTCCCTTGAGGTTGAACTTTTGATTTGACGTGGACTTGACGATTTGGGTGGAGTGAAATACAGTGTCTTGTTCCTGTTTACGGTTGGTTTGACTCCTATTCATGCTCTTATAAAAACTAATAAATGAGATAAAATAAAATGATTAAAATAATAAAGGCACCTCCCAATACGTGATTTGGAAGGGGATGCTGCTGCTTTAAAGAAATAAAGAAAGAAAATTATACAAGTAAAGAAAGAAAGAAAAATAATAAGAGAAAATGAGAGTAAAGAAAGAAATAAAGAAAAATCCTGATGGTTGGTCCTTCTTGTGGTGAGTTGCTTGATTCTGGCCAAGAAGTGTCTGAAAAATGAAAACCAAGCATTTGATGCTCACAGAGTGGCCAAGGTGATGTTTTACAAGAAGTAGAACCCTCAGGGATGCATACCAGGAGATGAAACTTACTTTCATAACTTCCACTCCCCACCAAGCACCATAAGACTGAAATAAATTGCCATAAATGTCTTCTGAATGAATTGCCATAAATGACTACTGAAATGAATTGCCATAAATGACTTGAAGTAAAGAACGTCTTGAATTATGATGATTGGAATATATTGAAATAGTAATAAAGAAAGAAAGAAAACATTGGGCCATATCTTGATAAGGTCCAAATGGAGGGTATTGATGTTGTATGATTCCTGAACCTGTCCAAAGGAATGACAAGTGCTCACAAAGTGGCCAAGGTGATGCTTACAACAACATATGGGTAGAATACCCCCTTAAAGGTGCATGCCAGGAGAGGAGCTTACTTTCATAACTTCTTCTCCCCACCAAGCACCATACATCAAACTCTTGAGGTATTTGGACCAGGCTTGTCTGGATACAATGAGTGGAAATCCTTGACAAGGTCTGGTGAGTTGGTAAGGTTGGAAGATGGTTCCCAAGTGGTTCTTTCTGGGTCTTCACTGAATCCTTTCCACTCTACAAGATACCATAATTTACCTCTTTTGAGTTTTGAGTCCAGAACCTGAGTCACTTCCCATTCTTCTTGCTCTTCCACTAAAACTGGTGGTGGCGGCAATTGATGACGATTTGGGATAGTTGAATGCTTGAATGGTTCTAATAAGGACACATGGAATACAGGGTGAACTTTCTTCCATTGCTGAGGCAACTTGAGGTGATATGCATGGCTGCCAATCTTCTTAAGAACTTCAAAGGGTCCCAACCATCTTTCTGATAATTTCTTGGTGGGTCTTGTTGTCTTGATGTTCTTGGAAGCTAGCCATACTTTGTCCCCAGGTTGGAAATCAGGTGGAATTGCCCTATTTCTATCTGCATACTTCTTGAATCTCCTTATTGCTGACTCTAATTCTTCTTTGACAACTTGCTGTACTGATTGGAGTTTTGTTGATAACTTTCCAGCAGGTGAGTCTTGAGAAATATGGATTGAGTCAAAGCTGGGATTTCTTCCATAAATGGTGAAAAAAGGTGATTGCTTGGTTGATGAATGTTCTGCATTATTATAGGCAAATTCAGCCAGAGGGAGCCAGGTGTACCAGTCATCTTGATGATAGCTGACATACATCCAAAGGTACTGTTCTAGTATCTGATTTACCCTCTCTGTCTGTCCATCTGTTTCAGGGTGAAAGGCAGTTGAAAGATCTCTTGATATCTTGAGCTGCTGACACAATTGAGTCCAGAATGATGAAACAAATAAGGATCCTCTATCACTGACAATACTCACTGGGAGTCCATGCTTGGAAAATACATGATTAATGAATATTTGAGCTAAATCCAGAGCAGTGATTGTGCCATAAGTTGGAATGAAGATTGCCATTTTTGAGAATCTGTCCACAACTACTAAAATTGAATCAAAGTTGTTGGACAGTGGCAATTGAGTGATAAAGTCCATTGATAATGAATTCCAAGGACCAGATGGAATTGAAAGAGGCTTGAGTAATCCAAACTTCTTATGATGAATGTTCTTGTTTCTTGAACATTGCTGACATGAGGACACATAGTCCTTGATGAATTGATTCATGCCAGCCCAATAAAAATCCCTCTTGATGAGCTTGAGGGTCTTCTCCTGGCCAGGATGGCCAGCCAATGGTGAGTCATGACGCTTTTGAAGAATATCGAGTTGAAGTTCTTCATTGCTTGGAATTACCACTCTATCTTTGAATAATAATAACTTGGCTTGACGTTCAAGAGAACAATCTGGAACTGATTCACCTCTTGCTAGTTGCTTGAGTATTTCTTTATAGTCTTTGTCTTGCCATACTTCTTTTTGAATCTTGTCCACTTTGATTGAGAAGAATCTTGACTCTTAAATTCCATCTTGCTTAAGTATTTGATGAAAATTATGAGGATTCTTGCTGATGAAGTCCACCCCCCTCTCTGGGTACACGTCGTCCCAACGTGACAACGCATCCGGCAAAGTGGCCAGCCTGCCTGGGCGGTAAGTGATAGTGAAATGAAATTCTGAGAGAAATTCAGCCTAACGGGCCTGACGACGAGTAAGAACTTTGGAAGACATGAAAAACTGAAAGGAAGAGTGGTCTGTCAAGACCTCAAAAGGATTGGAAAGAGAAAGAAGAAATGCCCTCCAGCGCTTGAGAGCCCAAACTATGCCAAGGAGTTCCTTGTCATGAATTTCATAGTTGAGTTCAGCTGGTAAGAGCTTGCGACTATCAAATGCAATGGGATGCTTTCCATAGTCATTCACCTGACTCAGTACGGCGCCCAATGCATAATCAGAAGCATCAGTCTCTACAATAGTAGGTAGAGATGGATTGAAATGGGATAAGATAGGAGCAGAGGTGAAAGCTTCTTTGAGTGCTTGAAACTGACTAAGAGCTTCCTCATTGAAGATGAAAGGAGAATCTTTTTTGAGAAGGGAAGTGAGAGAAGTGATTTTTTTGGAATAATTTTTAATGAAACAACGATAAAAATTGGCAAAGCCAAGAAAGGATTGAAGAGCCTTGATGTTTTTGGGCTGAGGCCAATTGAGGATTTGCTGAACTTTTGAAGAATCCATCTTGAGGCCATCACTTGAAAAAACATAGCCCAAGTATTCCACACTTGAGGCATGGAATACACACTTGGAGGCTTTGGCAAACAGATTATTGTCCCTCAGTCTTTGGAGGACAGAGGCCACATGTTGGACATGTTCCTCCTCAGAACTGGAAAAGACCATAATATCATCTAAATAAACCACAACAAACACATCCAAAAATTCTGCAAAGATATCATTTACTAGATTTTGGAAAGAAGCAGGAGAATTGGTCAAACCAAATGGCATGACCAAATACTCATAACTGCCATATTTGGTTCTAAAGGCAGTTAAGTGCTCATCCCCCTCTTTGATTCTCAGAAGGTTATATGCACCACGTAAATCTATCTTGGAGAAGATAGTGGAACCGTTGAATACGGTGAGAAGCTGGTTCATAGGAGGAACAGGGTATCTGTTCTTCCTAGTGACAGCATTGAGTTTGCGGTAGTCAACACACAAACAAAGACCTCCATCCTTTTTCTTGACAAAAAGGACAGGTGCTCCTGTTGAAGAGGAGCTTGGTCTAATGAAACCTTTCTCTACATTCTCTGAAATGTAGGCCCGCAGTGTTTCTGACTCTTGATTTGATAATGAGTAGATAACACCAATTGGAGGTAGAAGACCCTCCAATTCTATATGGTGATCACAGGCGCGGTGTGGAGGAAGTTTCTCTGCTTTCACCTTGGAGAATACATCCAAATATTGGTGATAAGCAGGAGGAACAACCTTCAACACAGTTTCAATTTCTTCTGGCTCTTCCTCCTCATCCCACTGCTCCTCCAGGGATGCATGAAAAGATAAGGGAGGAAGGTCCATATCCCCTTGGAAGAGATGAAGTGAAGATATGGCAACATCTTCTCCAACATCCTTTATCTCTTTGAAGACTTCATCTCTTGATGGAAGTAATGACTGAGAGGGAATAATGGAAGGGATATGGACAGAAGAAGGAAGGGAAGGTGTCTTAAGTTCACCGACCAGAGCAACACTGTTGACAGCAGTGGCTAAGTCATTACTAGTAGAAGGAATAATACCACTAGAATCCTTATGATTAGAATCATAGGTGATCAATCCATTTTTCCAATCAATAATGGGATTAAAATGGTAAAGGAAATCATAGCCCAATATCAGGTCTTCTCCCTTGGGTGAATCTATGATAAAGAAGTCCCATTCAAAGCTTGGGAAGGAAGGCAAGTCAACTACCCACTTGGTATAATGGGTGATGAACAAGGCAGGGGATTCATTAGAATCCAAAATGAAAAGAGGAATCTTTTCAGGGAGCTCTGACAGAGTCAATGAGTACTTGAGAACAAAATTCTTTGCAATAAAAGAGTTTGTAGCACCAGAATCAATGAGAATACTATAAAAAATATCAGAGACAGAAGAGAAAATAAGAAACTTTAAAGATTTCTTGACACTAGTATTCAGAGTGCACAATTGTGCTCTTGAAGGAAATAAGTGAGAACCATTGAACACATCATGATCCCCACTCAGGCTTTTCCCTGCTTGCTAGGGAAGCCTTCTGATGATCCTTGCCTATTCTCAGGCCTCTTGAAGCATTTTTCAAATGGGTGCTTTCCACCACAATAATTGCACAAGCCTTCTTTAATCCTCCTCTCCTTTTCAGAACCAATTAATTTGTTGTCCTTATTGAGGAGAGCAGCATGAGGCTTGTCTTTGGACATTTGAAAATTCTTCCCCTTCTTATTCTTATTGTGATAAGGCTTGTTGGATGATGAACTTTGAGGAGGCTTGGAGAAATTGGATCCAATGATTGGAGGATTCTTCTCTTGATGACTGCCCTTTTCCTTTTGCCTCTCATGATATCTTGTGTCTAATTCTAAAGTGACATCCATAAGTTCTTGAAGAGTGTCAAAAGTTCCAGGGTGAGAAGCCAATTGGTCCAACAATCTTGATGCCAAGCCTCTTCTATACACATGAATGTAAGCTCTTTCCCCCCAATCCCCAATTCTTGACATTAAGCTTCTGAAATCTGCTATGTACAAGGAAACATGGCCACTTTCCTTCATCCTCAAATTGTCCAACTCCTGTTCAGCTTTCCTGACTTCATTGGGGTCACCAAACAGAGTGAATAATTGAGATTCAAACAATGGCCAATTATTGAGGAGGTAGGAAGGGTCTTCATTGGAAATATTTGAGAGGTAGGGTTCAATCCATTTGCCAGCTCTACCAGTAAGAAAAGAAGTTGAGTACAAAACCTTCTTCCTGTCAGAGAAGAATTTTGCTGGATCATTATGGAAAATTAGTTGACAGGATTGGATAAATCCTCTTAACTTATGAGCTTGAGTACCATCAAAAGAATCAGGTGCCTTCATGGATGGAGTCTTGAAAGCAGGGGCTTTGGAATTGTCCCTGGGAGCAACTGCTTGAGTGAGTTGCCCCATGAATTGAGTCATCTGCTCCATCATCTTGAGGAGACTTGGATCAGTTTGAGAGACAAGAGGTTGACTAGAAAGGGCTAGATTAGAACCCTGAGGCACCTCTGGAGAATTTGCCAAAGCATCTGCCACTTCAGTTTCCCCAGAATCTTCCTCTTCCACAGACTCTTCCCCCTCTTCATATTCAACTTCCCCTAATCTTGCTCTTGCACCTTCAGACATGCCAGGGTAGCCACCCAAAAGTCCAGAAAAGGATCTTTATCTTCTAGATTTCATTCCACCTCTTCTTGAGGGTGCTGCTCCTTCCATTGGTGGTCCTCTGTCCAAATTTGCACTCAGTTGATGAACTGATGGTGTGCGGTCAAGAGGAGCCCTTGCTGTAGGAGTGAGAACAGCTTGAATTCTTTGGGATCTAGTATTTTTGGCTGGGGGACTATGCTGAACTGGCATTTTGAAATAAATGAAGTAAGACTTGATGGTATTAAAGATAATCAAAACTTGGCCAAATCAATCACAATAAAATCTTGATGAACCTTGAGGAATCAATTCAAATCTTGAGGAATCAAATTCAATCAACAGTCAAATAAATTCAATCAATCAACAATCAATTCAAATCCAATATCAATAATCTTGAGGAAATCAATATTCAATCAATAATCAATCAATAAATGTCTTAAATATGAAATCAAGTCTTGAGGAATCAATCAATCAGTTCAAAATCTTCAGAAATCAATTCAATATCTTGATGAGTCAAATCAAATCAATAATCAAAATCAATTCTTGAGGATCAATCAATATCTTGAGAGTTCAAAGTCAATAAATCCAATAAATCCTGAATCAATAACCCAAATGAATCCCAATGAATAATCCAATCAATAATTCCTAGATGAAACCTGAATAAGAACACAGAAAGATTTGATTGATAAAAAATAAAATGAAGTGATGAAATGGTCAGCAATGATTAAGAAAGGAAAAAGAATCAATTTTCATAAGAATGAAATGAATGAGATGAAAATTGATGAGAGAGAAAAATTCATAGAAAATCATAAAAAATCATAAAATCATGAAAAGGTCATAATTGAAGAATGAGAGAAATGAATAAAATGAATGAAAGAAAGAATCAAATATGAGTTAATTAATTTAATGTCACAGGGGCTCTTCGAAGTGAAGAGGGCCTGGAACTCAGTAAACTGGGACTCACTTATGGAGGGCTCAAAGATAAGATAAGATGAGATACACTTAAGAGTGTTAAGATGGATTACTACAAGAATGAATATAAGAAAAGCAGCAACAAAGGATAAGAGTAAAAGAATAGAAGAGCCAACCACAAACAAGTCCAAGTCCACTGTTTCAACCTGTCAGAATGGAAAGAGAAGGGTTAATAAGGATATGGCCACCCAACTCATACTGTACAGGCAAAGAGAAAAAGGGCAAAGACTAACTTAAAATTAAATAATTATAATACCCAAAATAAGGATAAGAATAATTATGAAATGATAAATAAACTAAATTAATTAACTGGGGAAAAGTCCCCAGGGGGGAGAAAGAGGGGCTGGTATATGTGAGAATCACCAGCCCTGATCCAGAGGAAAAATTTTCATGAGAATAATTGATGATTGAATTGAGTCTGGCCAATACAGGTCCTGTAAAGCTGTACAGAACCTGTACAAGAGGTGTGGTGTATTTGAGTGATCATACAGTTCCATACTGGTGTATTGAAACTGTATTGGGTGAATCCAACCTGTACAGGTATTGACAGGCTGTATTGATGTACCAAGCTGTATGCATGTTTCAGAATGAAGATTGCTGAAACTGACTGCTGATGCAGATACTGGATTTGCTGATTTGAGGTGTTTGAGTGGGTGTATGAATGAATACCCTTACCCCTGGTGGATGGTTGTTACACCCAGCTCTATTTGGTCTTTTTCCTTTGTCCCACCTTTTTTGCGTGGATTTTGCCCTTTTATTTATTTAAAGCCATACAATGGCTTTAAACCCTTTTAAATTGAGCTCACGCAGGATTTACATTCTGTATGGCAGATCCTTAGCCAATTCAGTAAATATACACCACACCTCAATTTTAACTAAAATTTTGGTAAGTTTGCATTAACCTTATGCAACTTTAAATTTAAGCTTATTTAAGCTTAAATTTACCAATTTTAAAATTTTTTTAAAAAAGTTACATTAGTACTGTGAGATTTTTAAATCTTCTAATAACACAAGAAATAAGCGTTTTTGGGTATAACACCTTATGAATGTACCCTAGGTCATTTTTGGTGTGGAATCCAAAAATGACATAATATTTATAAGTTTGTTTATCCAAAAAAAAGTTATACTTATTTTTTTGTTATTTTTGTATTTTAATTTCAACTAAAAAGTCTTTTTAAGACAAAATTAACTGTTTATAAAGTCATTCGTGGCCTTATGGGTATGTTATACATACCTCACAGGCTCACATTTTTCCTCATGCAAAAATAATTATATACCAAGAAGGAGAATAATTATTCATCCCTTACTAGTAGGTTAATCTAGAAATTATTATTATTAAATTATACTAAATAGTGGTTTATAAATAGCTGTAGTTAAAAGTTGGTCTTCCTATATTATAAATTCATCTCTTAGTCAAATCCTCATATTCAAACAAATTGAAAGAAATATTATTATACTCTTCTCACTAGAAGACAAGTCATTATTATTATTATTTATGAAATCAAAAGATAACAAACAAAGTTATACATTAGTAGTTTCATTAAGCTTACTATTAACAGCTCTTATTATCTATTACCATCCCTCTTATCATCAATTATTACTATTATAAGTAGTAATCAATCTATAAACCTTCACCAGTATTTCTTTTAGAATAAAACATATAGTGGTGTTATTATCTATAATACTTATTAGCTAGACAATTATTATTATGACATATATACTTAACATATTATCAGAATTATTTATCAATTACACTTATTTAAAATATTAAACAATATTATTATATATTATCACTTATATAAAATATTCTCATATTAAACTATTATCCATTAAACAAAATATCTTTAAACAAGAAAAACACTTAAATAACCACTCCGTACTATTATATCTACTATATATTTTTACCCAATTATTACTTTATTATCCTAAAATAACCTAAAAATTAATCTTTTGAAATTATTTTATCTAAATTAGTATTATTATTTTATCATTAGGCTGATTATTGAATACGTCTGATAGAGACTGCTGAAAGGTCTTTTTCAGTTGTAAAGCCACAATCTTAAATATTTATTCATGAGCTCTGTAGGGAGATTGTTTAGTATATTCAGAGGGGCAGCTAAAACACAATTAGCACCCTTGGTTACAGGATTATTTCAGCAATTCAAAACTGTTTACCTGTGATTTCCCCCTCAAGGACTGCCTTATCCAATCCCACACTAAAAGGAGCTCCACAGTATGAGTTTGGTTTAGGAATAACCATATCATTAATATAATTATTTATCTTGTGACTGATGATCTGAAATTAAGTATGGGATGAAGTGGATGTGGATGATTTAATTTTCTTGAATTTAAATGATGACTGTAGAGGTTTGAAAAAGGATAAAATGGTTTGAGAATATCAACAACAGAAATAATTCCTCCCCTGAAATGATTCATAAAAAAGAAAGAAAAGAAAAAAGAAAAAATATTCTTGTTGATATTTGTATCAATTAATCATATTAAAAAAATAATGAAAAATTTGTAAAAAATAATAATTATAATCAGTATCATTGAATAAAATTGATCATTTTTGACATTATGATTCTTTTTATTATTAAAATGAGCTGATAAGTTAATAAAGAGAGTAATAAATCTATTTGAGAATAAAAATTAAGAATTAATTAGTGAGTTTAGAAGGAAAACTAATCATTAATAACTTATTTCAAAGAAATATCAGTATTCAATAAGGGTGTTTTGAAAAATAAAAGGGATGATAAAGTTTAAAAAAATAAAAAAAACATGAATATGATATAATCAATTGATGTTTTTTTTTTCAAAAAAACTTAAATATCAATTTATTACTGATTTCTCTTGAAAATATTCTAAAATTAATATATTAAATTTGTTTTTATAATGATCTTTAAAAACCTTTAAATATGCTTTTGAATCAATTTGGAATAAAAAAAATTCAAAAAAAATCAATTACAAAAATAAAAATTAAAAAAGAATGTGAATCAATATTAACTCAATTTGGAATCATTTTAAGAAAAACAGTAGGAGTTGAGGGAGGATTTAGGAGGGATCTTATTGTGGGGAAATAGGCAAAAAAAAAATACATGCCAATTGAGTGTGTTATGAGTGAAAAAGTAAATAACTTGATCAATGGATGGTATGAAATGTTAGGAACTGTTTCTTATGAGCTTATTGAGACTAAAAAAAAAAAGTCAGATTGTTTCTTATTAAGAAAGAAAATAAAAAATAAATGGTAAAAATTCCAATGATTTTTCTTGTTGTGTGATGAATTTGAGAGTGAAGTGATGTAAAATTACATAAAATTGAATAAATTTCATTTTATAATTAATTATTTTGTAAATTTATTGTTTTAACTGAAAAAATGGAAAATCTTTTTGATTTTGTTTTACTATTTATTGCTCCAATAATTTCTGTTTTTTTGAAAGTTTGATTTTGAAATATTTTTTTGGCTGGGTTTTTTTATTTTTATTTTATTTTATTTTTTTGAAAAGAAATGAAAGAAAATTCTCAGGCTCCACATTCTAAAAAATATAATCCACCATCAAAGAATTTCCCCCAAATTAATTCCAACTTATTTTTTTGAAATTTATTCAAAATAAAAAGAAATTCAAATTTTATTGCTCATCAAAGAAACTTAATGAAATAAATCAGTTAAAAGGAGCAATACTTATCTCTTATTTTTTAAAGATTTTTTTTTCAAGTTTGGAAATTTGGAGTCTAGAGGTTAATATTTAACTGATTAGATGCATTTTCTGGTATTTTTACATAAAATTATGTGGCAATAAAATAAAAATTACTCTAATATAACTGACATAAATGAAATTATTTTCCTCAAAATTGGACTCCTTGGATATGTTCACCTTATTATGATGAGTATCATCATAGTTCTCAAGAATATTTCCACTCTGAAGTGTGAAATAAAAAATATTTCCAATTTGCTTCTGAAATTGAAATCCATTTTAAATTAATCACCTGTAAAAGTGCAGCAATTTCAAATTACTCTTCTGGAACCAGCCCAACATTCTATGAATCAAAACTTGAAATTGCATTAATATTTGTCTTATGGAAAAACAAAAGAATACATTTCACAATAAAATATATAAGTTCCTTCCATATTCTATGCCATAGATCTTGTTCTGTTTTTTGATCGTCCATAGCTAAAACTATCCAAGTCGTATTCTGGAATCTTTTTGTAAGTTTTCCATTTGTCCCTGATTTTTTCTTCTGCAAGATTTGAGCACTCCTTAAAAGCTTCCAGGGCCATGAGGTGGAAACCATTTTTTCTTTCTGGAATCTGAGTTTCCTACTGACTTTGACCCAGTTTTATCAAAAAATGAATCAAAATTTCCATGTATTTCTGAAAAATTGATAATATGTAAGTAATTGGCTTATTTAAGATTACTCGAAGTATGCACATTTCACCAATTGAATTTATTCTATTTACTGATCCAAAAACATTTATGGAAAGACATTTGTATTTGATATTCGTTCTTGGAGAAGAAGGTCATATCCAAAGGAAAAGAGTGAGTTTTGGATAAATTAAAAATTAATGGTTAATTTTGATAGTGAAAAAATAGTTTGAGGAATGATCTAGATTATTTGAATATTTATTGATAAAAAAGGTTTTGAGGGATTTCCTTTTGAAAAAAGATTTTGAAATTTGAAATGCTAAATTTTTCAATGAAATACAAAGGGAATAAGCTCAAAATTCAGGGTCTTTTAATTTAAAAATATTTTATTTAACCCAAAATTAAACATTATCTATTTATGGTATATCAAAGGTTGGAGATGCGCTTTCATTTAAGTTTACCAATTGACTTAAAATTGTTCATTTAAAATTCAGTTTATCATTAAAAAATACCAACAAAGAGCTAAATAGTGAACTGATCCTCAATTTTAAATTAATTGATAGAATGAAAAAGCCTTTTTGGTTTATTTTTGGGTTAATTTGAATATTCTTTTTTAAATTTCATTGAATTAAAAAATTCTAATTTTTGAAACTAAACAAAACCCCTCTTCCCCCCAAAAAAACTCATAAAATTAAATCCCCCGCTCAAGAAAAAAAAGAAGTCATAATCATCTTGAAAATCTTCATAGAATTAAAAAAAGGAATGTTAAAGGAGAGGGGAGGATGAAAGAATTGAAATAAATTAACGTTCAGTACTGAATATGTGAGCCTTTGAGATATGACCACATACCCAATAAGGTCACAAAAAGACTCAGAATAATTATACCTTTAATATAATTATATTAAAATTACTTAAAATAATTATACATTAAAAATAATTACTTAAATATACAAAAAATACCATAAATTGGTACAAAAATTGGTTTAACTTAAAAACCAATGAATCAACATGTAAAATAAATTATACCATTGGATTCCCCATGGAAAAATACACATATAGCATTTTTATGGCATATCCGTAAAGTCAATATTTAAGGAATTATAAGGTATAACACCTTATAAAAACCATAAAAACTTATTTATCTCAAAGACTAATGAAACAACATGTAAAATAAATTGTACCAGTGGATTCCCCATGAAAATCCACACATAAAACAATTAATAAGCTAATTTCCAATGTTAATACTTAAGGAATTAACCTGAATATATGCACTTTTTTGGTCAACGCATATATTCAAGGATCATAACTAATATCTTCTAAACTATACATGATAGAATGATGAACCAAAAATAAAGTTACCACGTAATTACTGTAAGAACACAGATATGAACTTTATTTTGCAAATTATAAACAAGGTTAAAACCTATGATGAAATATTGATAAAAAACAACAGAGCTGTTGACCACTTTGTTGTGAAAGTGCTCCAAACTTAAAAAAAAAGTATATAGTTGGATTCTACTAGTTCATTCGAGAAGAATGATGTAATTTTTATTATTAAATTCAGGGTATAACCCCCTGAAATCAAGGTTTGAAGTTTAAAATATTAAATTTCGATAGAAAAGATGAGTTACAAGAAAAATCATCAAAATTAGAGTTTTGATGATGTAATGAAAAGCTCTTGGAAGAATGATAAGGTTATGCCAGGCTATCAGAATTCACTCTCTGAATTGCTGTAGCGTGTAAATCTTAAAAGTTATTGAGGATCAAAGTTTGAGCTTAATTTGAGCAGTTATGATCACACACTGTAACCTTAATTTAAGTTTAACAGTCTTAAGAGTGATAAAATTGGTGAATACTATTAGTTTATGATTAAAACTAATAAAATCCACGAAATTTGGGGTTCTGCCAAGCCTCTGATGTCATCAACTTTAGAGTTATAGTGATAACTCTAAATAATGGTGTAATAATGATGTAATATGGTTTGATAATGATGTAATCATCTCCAAACCTTAAAATATTGATCAATTCCAGTGGATATGATCAGTACACGTCTACTAGAAGCCTGTTGGACTCTAGGAGGGAGGTATTTACTATAAATAGAGCTCTTTTTACTCTATTTACCCCTCAGACGCATCAAAAACATTAAATCAATTAAATCAAAGGTAATTTCTTTATTCTTTATATATAAAACTATTATATTATTAAAGACCAAAGACCACCTTGTTGTAATCATCTATTTTGACGTGATTAAATCATTTATTTAATTGTTTTTGTTAAAAATCTCTCTAAAAACTCATTTCCACGTAAAAATCAAGAATATTAGTAATTCTCTTAATTTTTTATTGTAAATACAATTTGAAAAGGTTGTATTTATATTTTTTGGCGTAAAATATTACAAAATTATTATATTAAGTGTTAAAAGTAGGTTATTTTCTCTTATTATAATAATTTCTCTATTATTACTCTCTTAATAATTCTTTAATTAATATAAATAGTATTTATATTAATTCATAACTTTAATATTAGTAATATTATTGTTATTAATTGTTTTTTATTAATAAAAAACAATTTTTTACGCCTTTATTATTTGTTGGTAACAATAATAAAGAGCTTTTTTATATTAATATATTTAGTTATTATATTATATTTTCATAATATAAATTATATTATTATATTTATTCAATAATATAATTATTTTACGCCATAATAATAATAATTATTTATTATTATTATATTTTTAATCTTATTTATTCAATTCATAAGGACATTCAGAGTACAATAAGTAATAAATTAGTAATTTTTACTTATTGTTTCATAGTCAAACCTTACATTTGGGGGCCTGGCCGTGATATTTACTTAAAAGACCTTTAAAAAGATTCTATTTGGGTTTATCCAATAATAAATTACATTTATAATCATAAAATTATATAATAATTTTATATTTTATTGATTTTAAAAGCTATTGAGGCATTTGGAAAGCAATTGTACTGTCTTACACGTGGTTTTTCACATCCTTAGACTTGCAAGAACTTTCTTTGAGTGACTCTAGTGATTAAAAAAGATAATTTATAAATTAAAAATAATTTTTATTATAATTTAATTTTATAAAGAATCATATTAATTTTTATTTTATTCCTTAAAAATAAAAAATAAAAATAAAAAATATTAAAAAATATTAAAAACCAATAAAAAAGTTATTTTTATTCATTTTTATTCATTTCTTTATTCATTTCAAGTTTTTAAAGATATAAAAGCAATTTCTACGTGGAAAATTGCCATATCTTACCAAAAATAACACTTCTTATAAAAAGACTTATATTTATTTGTCTTTTTTAGTGTTTGAAGATAACCCAACAGAAGACAACCAAACTACTGTTGAGAGGTTGGTGGAAGAAACTTGTCAAAGTTCTCCAACACCAGTTATCACCAAAAGAAAGAAAGCTAAGAAATTAGACTTTCCAGGACCCACCATTCAAGACTCTGAAGGTGAGCACCTCTTTTATAATTGCCATAAAAAGAATTTTATTTTAAAATACTTTCATTTTCTCTTATTCTTTAATTATGACTACCAGAAGAGGTTCCCAATACTCCATCCAATCAGATGGAGCTGGACTCAGAGGTAGAACTGATCCCTCAAAAGGGAAAAGAAAGGGCAATATCCCCAGTGGAACAGAATCCACACAAGGAAGTGCCTTATCCCAAAGGCAAGTCCCAGAAATGCCCTTGATATCTGAGCCTGAATTAGAACTAAGTATGAGTAACTCAAACAGGTACAAATCACATTCAGAAGGCTCAAATAGACATCTACATGAGCCAGTACAAGCAGTATTGCACAGTGTACAAGGACAAAGATTGGGAAATGTTGCCTCAAATACACCAAGGAGTGATGAGCTCCTGGCACATCCTGAAAAAGTTCATCAAAGAGGAGGAGATAGTGAAATACTCCAATGGATGGAATCCACTGTCATCCAAACCTCAAATCAAAAAAATCAAGGACTACCATGCCAAAAAGAGGGAGGCAACCAAGGAAGAAGCCCCAGTAGCTTCTACCAGCAAGCCCCAAGCCAACCCACTTCCCCAAGAAGGGAAGAAGAACAAGAAAAAGCATTGGAGGAAGCCATATTCCCCAAGCTACAGAATCCCAAGAATCCAAAAGGATGCCATGGACAATGTTTTCAACATGGCCAGAACCTTGATGGAATTCAAGGACAAGGAAGAGCAAAGAATGAGACAGCCTCATTTCCCAAAGAAATAACCTTGTCCAAAGATGTTGTAAATACTTTAACAGAAATTAAAAATAGTATATTACCTCTAAAAGAAATTAAAGATATTTTATTATCACTACAAGAAATAAATAACAATTAACCTTCTTAACAAAAATTGTTGTGCAAAACAAGAAAGAAATTGACAACATTAAGTTTATTGTTGAAAACAATAAACCAAAAAGTTTAATTGACAATACTCAAAAGCTAATACAAGGACAACAAGAATTGTACAAATACATAAAAGATATCAAAGACAAAACTTTGACAATCAATTATGATGTGAGTATTGACAATCTTACAGAAAAATTAAATAAATTAAGCATTTATGTAGAAAAATTTGAAGAAAAGACTTCATCACACCAAAAATTACTTTTGGACCATGTGGAAAAGAGTGATGAAGCAAGAATGCATCTGAAAGATGATATTCAGAGTGAAATAAGGCTTATTACTGAAAAAATGGATAAAATTAATGAGGCTAATTTAAATATGCCAAAGTTATCAACACCATTTTCTCATATAAGAAGCCCTGTTAAAACAAAAGAGGAATTATCAAATCCTTTCATAACAGACTTGAGTCACCAAGATAATAACCAAGTCTTAATAAAGGAAGCACCTCAATTGAAAGAATGGCCAACATTCACAGGAGAAGGTGAATATGACCACATGTCATTTATTAAAACAATTGACATGCTACAAGAAGACTATGCCATACCAGATGAATTAATCACTGCAAGATTACATTCATTATTTGAGAAATCTGCAAAAAGATGGTATTATGGCATAAGACAAACAAATGGTAAAAATACCTGGTCTTGGTGGAAACAAGAAATAATCACCAAGTGGGCAAATGATGCCTGGAGGTATAAGATAGAAAATGCATTTGAAAATTCCTTCTTTGACCCAGAGAAAGATAAACCTTTAACTTGGTTCTTAAAACAAGTTGAAAGGCTTAATGCACTGTACCCAGAAATGTCACAGAAGATGGTGCATATGAAAATACTTAAAAAATGTGGAGGGGAACTAGAACATGCCCTAAGAAGCAGGTGTATAGAGCCATGCTCCACAGAAGAGTATATAAATGCACTAGAAGATATAGTGACAAGAACAAAAATTGGCAGGACTTGGAAAAAATTGGATATTAAAAGCCCAAATAAACCATTTATCAAAAAAGATAAATCAAAAGAATCCTTTAAGCCCAATACATTCAACAATAATGAGCAAAGAAAATGCCACAAATGTGGAGGTATTGGACACTTAGCCAATAATTGCCTTAAAAAAAGCAAAGATTAATGAAATTGTGGAAACAGAAAACCACAATGACAAAGAAGAGGAATCTGACTCTGAAAAAGAGACAGAAGAGTCAGAAAGCTCTGAAAGTGATGAAATCAATATAATTAATGCACAAATTAATAATATTGATATAATCTATGAAGTACTGGATGTTAATTCAAACTTGCCACAAGTTGGAACATCTGACACAAATCTGACAAACATACAAGATGCCAAAATGTATAGAACCAAACCTGCAAGAGGAATGGGATATACAGCTGGAAAGTCAAGTATAAGTATTGTTATGGTTGATAACCAAGAAGGAAAGATTAACTTGGATACAGGAGCATATTGCACTTGTGTTGGAAAAAGTTATTTAAAAACCATTGTCCCAGACTGGCAAGAAAAACTTATGCCAATACAAGGTGTCAAATTTAGTAGTGCAAGTGAGAGCATGAAGCCCCTTGGAATAATTGATTTAACACTAATTTTTCCTCATCCCTCACAATGTGTCAGAATCAAAGTAGAGTTTGTAGTAATGGACAACTGTACTAGTAATCATTTCATACTTGGGAATGACTACTTATCAATCTATGGTATAGATATCTCCAACCAAAAGGATAGATATTTTACCATAGGAGATAACAAAAGACAAAAGTTTGGATTCTTAAATAACAAAAAACAAATCACAGTTATTAAGAATGAAGAAAAAATTCCAGAAAAGAAACTTTTTATATCTGAACAACTCAAAGAGGCAGAATTCAATCAAGAATTAACAGAAAAAATGAAAGAAAAATTGATTGACCTCTTGTTTAAGTATAAAAATGCCTTTGCAACTGACAAAGAGCCACTAGGTGCCATAATTGGACATGAAGTGGATATAATTCTTAATGTAGAAAAACCTTACCCACCTTTATTAAGAAGACCTGCTTATCCAGCCAGTCCAAGAGCTAGAGAAGCCTTAGAGGTGCACATTGAAGAATTAATGGACCTTGGAGTATTAAGAAAGGTTGGACATAATGAACAAGTAGAAGTTACTACACCTGTCATTATAACTTGGCATAATGGAAAATCAAGGATGGTAGGAGACTTCAGAGCCCTGAATACCTATACCATTCCAGACAGATATCCAATACCCAGAATCCATGAGACATTGACCCAATTGTCACAAGCTAAGTTCATCACAGCTATGGATGCTCTTAAGGGTTTTCATCAAAATGTCTTAACAGACAATGCCAAGAAACTACTAAGAATAATAGTCCATTGTGGAATTTTTGAATACTTAAGAATGCCATTTGGAATAAAAAATGCACCTTCCCATTATCAAAGAATGATGAATACCATATTCCCTGAAGAATTATCAGAAGGATGGTTAGTTATCTATATTGATGATATCATAGTTTGCTCAGAAATTTGGGAAAATCACCTTACAAGACTAGAAAGGGTACTACAAAAAATAGTCCAAGTGAATATGAAAATTTCCTTGAAAAAATGTCATTTTGCATATAGTGAATTAAAAGCACTAGGACATGTAGTATCTGGCCTTAGTCTAGGCATAGACAAAAATAAAGTAGCAGCAGTACTACTTAAACCAATGCCTCAAACCAAAAAAGAATTGCAATCATTTCTAGGATTTGCTGGTTACTATAGACAGCATATAAAGGACTTTGCAAAGATTGCTAAATCCTTGTATAAGCTATGTGACCAAAAGACAGTCTATGAGATGACAGAAGAAAGAGTCAAGGCATATGAAGAATTGAAAAATTCCTTAACAAATGCCCCATTTCTTCTGATGCCAGATTGGAAACTACCCTTCAAACTGTACATTGATGCTTGTGGAGAAGGACTAGGTGCTGCACTTCACCAAACACAAATTATCAATGATAAACCAGTGGAAGGACCAATTTGTTTCATTTCAAGACAGATAAAGCCAACAGAAGCAAGGTATGGAGCAAGCCAAATGGAATGCTTATGCCTAGTGTGGGCTTTAGAAAAACTGCATTATTATTTGGATGGCACAGTATTTGATGTAATCACAGACTGTAATGCTGTGAAATCACTATTAAATATGAAGACTCCAAATAGACATATGCTGAGATGGCAAATTGCTATCCAAGAATATAGAGAAAATATGACTATTGTTCATAAATCTGGAAATATTCATAAAAATGCAGATGGTCTTAGCAGATGGGCTCTAGCAAATACCCCTGACAATCCAGCATGGGTACCACAAGAAGAGCACCATATAGAAGGAATATGTGTTACAGACATTGGCACAGAATTCTTTAACCAAGTTAAAGAAAGCTATAAGACAGACAAGAATTGCCATATCTTAAGCCAACTTCTAATGAAAGACTGCAAAGATCCATCACTTTCATCAAAAATAGATGAAATATGGAAAAAGGCATATGATGAAGGAAGATTTCACCTCCTTGATGGAATCCTTTACCATAGAACAAAACACACATGTGTTATGACCTTAACAGACAGAACACTAATAAACACTATTTTACATGAGTGTCATGATAGTGTTGCATCTGGACATCTCTCAGAAGATAGGACACTAGAGAGGGTGAAAACCTGCTCTTGGTGGCCAAATTGGAAGAAAGATGTTGCAGAATACTGCCAAACCTGTGACAGATGTCAAAAAGCCAACAGAGCCACAGGAAAGAAATTTGGAATGATGATCCAAATCCAAGAACCAAAATCCCCATGGGAAATAGTTCATATGGATTGGGTAACAGCCTTACCTCCAGGAGGAGACAGGAGTTACAATGCATGCTTAGTGTTAGTTGACAGGTACAGTAAAACTCCCATGTTCTTACCATGTCATAAAGATGACACAGCTATGGATACAGCCATAATGATATGGAATAAAGTCATTAGCCACACAGGCTTATTCCAAAATATTATAAGTGACAGAGACCCAAAGTTCACTTCAGCATTATGGACAAATCTCCATAACTTGTTTGGGACAAAGTTATCATTCTCAACAGCTTATCATCCTCAAACTGATGGTCTAGCAGAAAGAATGATACAGACCCTAGAGGATATGATCAGAAGATTCTGTGCTTATGGGCTAGAATTCAAAGATTCTGATGGTTTTACCCATGATTGGTGTACACTAATACCAGCACTTGAACTGGCATATAAGACATCAATCCATTCTTCTACTGGCAAAACACCAGCAATGCTAGAGAAAGGTTGGAATCCAAGACTTCCTTATGATACCCTCAAAAAGGACTTAGTGGACATACATCCAACAGCAAGCAGTTTCAAGATAATGCTTGACAAAGCAAGACACCATGCAAACAGATGCATGCAAGATTCTTTTAAATATGCAAAAGAAAGATGGGATAAAAGTCATAAAACACCTGATTTCAAAATAGGAGACTTGGTTTTAGTATCAACCCTTAATTTCAATAACATAAAAGGCCCAAAGAAATTGAAAGATTCCTTTGCAGGACCATTTATGATAAAAGCACTCCATGGACCCAATGCTGTGCAATTAGAACTCACAGGTGAACTAATGAACAAACACCCAACTTTCCCTGTAAGTCTGATAAAACCTTACAGTTCAAGTGACAAGGAGTTATTTCCACTAAGAAATAAACCCCCACTTGAGATCCCCCCCTTGGAAGAAGGAGAGGAAAAGAAAATAGTAAAAGTCCTTGAAGAAAGAAGGACAAGAAACAAAAAAGAAAGGGAATACCTTGTAAGGTATAGAAATTTAACTCAAGAAGATGAATGGCTACTTGAGAAAGATATAACAAATGCTGATAAACAACTAAGAAGGTTCATACATGAAAGAAAGCCTGAAAAGTAGAAAAGTTAAGCATTATTGAGCTTCAAGACTAACAAAGTCTAATGAAGAGGTAGGACAGTGGATGATACCCTAATCACACATATCAGATTGTGGTACAATCTTTTTTGGTGGTAGGGAATGTGAGCCTTTGAGATATGACCACATACCCAATAAGGTCACAAAAAGACTCAGAATAATTATACCTTTAATATAATTATATTAAAATTACTTAAAATAATTATACATTAAAAATAATTACTTAAATATACAAAAAATACCATAAATTGGTACAAAAATTGGTTCAACTTAAAAACCAATGAATCAACATGTAAAATAAATTATACCATTGGATTCCCCATGGAAAAATACACATATACCATTTTTATGGCATATCTGTAAAGTCAATATTTAAGGAATTATAAGGTATAACACCTTATAAAAACCATGAAAACTTATTTATCTCAAAAACTAATGAAACAACATGTAAAATAAATTGTACCAGTGGATTCCCCATGAAAATCCCCACATAAAACAATTAATAAGCTAATTTCCAATGTTAATACTTAAGGAATTAACCTGAATATATGCACTTTTTTGGTCAACGCATATATTCAAGGATCATAGCTAATATCTTCTAAACTATACATGATAGAAAGATGAAGCAAAAATAAAGTTACCACGTAATTACTGTAAGAGCACAGATATGAACTTTATTTTGCAAATTATAAACAAGGTTAAAACCTATGATGAAATATTGATAAAAAACAACAGAGCTGTTGACCACTTTGTTGTGAAAGTGCTCCAAACTTAAAAAAAAGTATATAGTAGGATTCTACTAGTTCATTCGAGAAGAATGATGTAATTTTTATTATTAAATTCAGGGTATAACCCCCTGAAATCAAGGTTTGAAGTTTAAAATATTAAATTTCGATAGAAAAGATGAGTTACAAGAAAAATCATCAAAATTAGAGTTTTGATGATGTAATGAAAAGCTCTTGGCAGCATAATAAGGTTATGCCAGGCTATCAGAATTCACTCTCTAAATTGCTGTAGCGTGTAAATCTTAAAAGGTATTGAGGATCAAAGTTTGAGCTTAATTTGAGCAGTTATGATCACACACTGTAACCTTAATTTAAGTTTAACAGTCTTAAGAGTGATAAAATTGGTGAATACTATTAGTTTATGATTAAAACTAATAAAATACACGAAATTTGGGGTTCTGCCAAGCCTCTGATGTCATCAACTTTAGAGTTATAGTGATAACTCTAAATAATGGTGTAATAATGATGTAATATGGTTTGATAATGATGTAATCATCTCCAAACCTTAAAATATTGATCAATTCCAGTGGATATGATCAGTACACGTCTACTAGAAGCCTGTTGGACTCTAGGAGGGAGGTATTTACTATAAATAGAGCTCTTTTTACTCTATTTACCCCTCAGACGCATCAAAAACATTAAATCAATTAAATCAAAGGTAATTTCTTTATTCTTTATATATAAAACTATTATATTATTAAAGACCAAAGACCACCTTGTTGTAATCATCTATTTTGACGTGATTAAATCATTTATTTAATTGTTTTTGTTAAAAATCTCTCTAAAAACTCATTTCCACGTAAAAATCAAGAATATTAGTAATTCTCTTAATTTTTTATTGTAAATACAATTTGAAAAGGTTGTATTTATATTTTTTGGCGTAAAATATTACAAAATTATTATATTAAGTGTTAAAAGTAGGTTATTTTCTCTTATTATAATAATTTCTCTATTATTACTCTCTTAATAATTCTTTAATTAATATAAATAGTATTTATATTAATTCATAACTTTAATATTAGTAATATTATTGTTATTAATTGTTTTTTATTAATAAAAAACAATTTTTTACGCCTTTATTATTTGTTGGTAACAATAATAAAGAGCTTTTTTATATTAATATATTTAGTTATTATATTATATTTTCATAATATAAATTATATTATTATATTTATTCAATAATATAATTATTTTACGCCATAATAATAATAATTATTTATTATTATTATATTTTTAATCTTATTTATTCAATTCATAAGGACATTCAGAGTACAATAAGTAATAAATTAGTAATTTTTACTTATTGTTTCATAGTCAAACCTTACAGAATATGAATCTTTTCATATTCTCTTTTGGCTATTAGGGGGTGTCAAAGATAGAAATTACCACCTTAAAATAATGTGAGAGTTAGTACCCATCTAACACATGAAAAAATCAGGTTTTTTGAATGAAAAACCAAATGTTTTTAAAATGAGTTGCCTTTTATATTAACAAAAGTCCCTGCCAATGAAATCTCCTCAAAACTAACCCATAAAGCAATTTTATTTTCCCGAATTCGGAACCGTTTTGGGGCTGACCCTCACTCAAATGAATCAATTTTTTCATTCAATCAAATCAGGATTCCTAGACAAAAAGGCTGTCCAAGAAAGATTAAAAAAGAATCAAATCCTGCACTCCCACATCAATAAAGCCATTTAAATTTCTCAGAATATATTCAGATCATCAATTGGATTAAATTGAATCAAATTTCACGGCCTGTTTTGGTACCAGTGGCTCAAAATAAATTGATCAACCAGCATTATCCCAGTAAAAGCGATTTAAAATAATGGCTATGTACTCTGATAAGAAGTAAAAACACCACTTAAGCCTCAGTTAAATTAGTATTAGACATAGATGGAATACTCTAAAAAGAGATCTACCATGGATAAATGGTTTGATAATAAAACTAGTGCTTGAATTACCAAAGAGTACAAGAGAAAAAATATTAAATAAATGGATAAAAAGCTCAAAATGATTTGTAAAGTTATTTCTCAATTATCTTTTTTATTTGGTAACAAGGAAAATATTACCCCTATTTCAAGCTACGAAAGTCAAGATGTTGAGAGTGCGGATAAAGATAATTAAATTGAGATTTTGGATGAAGATGTGGGTAATAATAATTACGATATGAACTTATAAGAGATATTAATAATCTATATTTATACAAGGTTCAATCTCATGGAGATACTGATTGACCCAAGAATAGAGAGGATTATTCATGATGAATTGTATAAATTTGAGAACCCAGGAAATGAAGTGGAAATCAATTCACAAATCTTGAATACATGATAATTAATAATCAAGTTTTTTATCAATTATTTAATTAGCCACCATCTGAGGGGAGATCCATTACCAAATGAAATGTTCCTTCAAGCTCCAATTTGAATGAAAGGAGTGATTCTCAAAAGAAGACTGCAGATCTACTTTACTACCAAATATCAGATTCTTGGGAATCCAGAAAAAAAGGCTTGATATTTTCATCAATAAAGACCTCTAATCATATTTATTATAATTTTCTTAAGAACATTTACTCAATAAAAGAATATTTTGGAATCGGATACGGACAAATGGAATGCATAAAAGGAAAATGGCTTGGAGGCTTACTGATTTGAAGAGTTCAAGCTGAAAATGAAATTGGAATATGAAGAAAATAAGCAAAAAAATGAACTTTATTTCGAAGAAGAGAGGTGGAAGAAATAAATAAATAAAGAGGGAATACAATAAATGAAATCTAGAAATGGCTGTTGAAGCATTGAATTAAGTGAGACCAAATTCAGAGTTAAAATGAACTATGAAAGTAATTCATTATTAATGAGAGTTTTAACAGCTCATGATTATGAGGGTTTTATTGGTTCATTAAAAACAAATATTTGATAAGTGTAATGAATATTGAAAATTTGATAGTGTTACACCATGAGTTGTCTTTAGTTTCAGGAGACCACTTTTCAAACCCTTCATATTTCCTTAAAAGAATATTTTTAATCAGAGGAAAGCCAAATAGAAATTCAAATTACAGTTGTTTGAAATTATTACTTTAATTTGACTCGAAGAATATTTTTTTAAAAGAAATAGTCAAAGATAAGCTCAACTGATCTTTTTTACTGAAACTATTTTAAAAACTCAAGTTGAACAAGTAAAATCAAATTTAACTCATTTCAACTTATTTTCAAATGATTTGTATTGAAAAAAGCCATTTTTATGACAAAAATAAACTGAAATTGGATTTCTTTTTTTTGCTTGTATGACTTTGAAAATTGAGTTCTTGTGATGAATCCATTAAATTCATTTATATTTCCACGAAAAATTATAAATCAAAATTGAATTTCATTTAATTTCAATTTTTTTGTCTCAAAAGCTTTTTTAAATCAAAATCAAATTTCACTGCAGTTTATTTGAAACTAACCAAACTGAATAAAAATGAAATCAAAATTCAAGTCCATTTCAATTCAATTCCTTTTTCTAAAAAAATTAATTAAAATGAAATTTTATTTCAGTTAAATAAAGACCAAAAAGATTTCAGATATAGATTCATTTTTATTTAGATTGAATTTTATATAAAAAAGTAATCATTGATCATTAAATCTTCATTTTTTTTTGATATCCTCTCCAAATTTTCATTAAAAAAACTATTCAAAATTTAAAGGGTTTTTTTAAAATTTATCCTATTTCTCTATTTCAAACATTAAATATCACTGAAATTTTTCATTTTAGGAACAATTTAGAGGTCTCCTAAAGTCTCCTATAAGCTCCCTCTTAAATAACCAATCAAGTCATTTTTCCTTTTTTTATCCCAAACTACTACTCCTGACCTTCTACCACCCTGGGAATAATTTTTCTGTATTTATTTCCTAATCAATTCCCAAATTGATTTGAAATAGATTTTTAATTAATAGAAAAATCCGTCTGAGGAATTTTGGCCATAATTGTTTATTTTTTCTCTTTCTTTTTTATCTATACGATCAAATCACTTGCTGATAATTTCCTTTTTTTTATCTATTAAAATTTTCAGTGGTGGAACTGGGGATGGTTTACTTTTTCAATAATTTATAATTTTAAAGACTAAATTAGCTAAGACCTTTTCCTTTAAAAAGATCAGAAAAAGGGTTTAAGTAATAGTAATCAAATTAACAATACTTAGATTTATGAAATGACTAGGACTAAATCACAAACAACGCTAATATTTTCATCTTCATCAAGTTTTAATATGAATAATGAAATGGTTAGGACTAAGCCATTTACAAATCATTATTGCTTAGAATCTACTTGAGCTGAAAGAAATATTATTCATATCAACAAAAAATTCATTTCATATCTTAAAAATTATAAAAATTAATAAAAAGAATTATCAATGACCTCACTTTACAAGAAAGACCATGATTACTATTGGTTAATTTTCCCACAAATCAAAATTTTGGTCAAACCATACATAGTTTTCAATAATAACGAAAATCCTGAATTACGAATTTTCACTTACAAAATTCATTAATTTTGAAATCAAATGCCAGTTTTAAATGATATTCAAAACTTAATAATCAATTTGAGGTACTTGGAAAATAATAGGGAGAAAAGCACTAAAAATTCAGAATTATTGTAAGGTATTATTGAAGGGTTTTAATTTGATCAAGTATTCTATTCAGGAAATACAGAAGGTTTTTATTCTAAAAAACAGGGATTGACTGTTCAAGAAATTTAATCTAAAAAAAAGTGGAATATATTAAGAAAGCTTGATCCATTCATTTATTCAAAAAATATTCACTTTTCCAAAGGTGCTACAGATAAAAATCAAGAAATAATGAATAAAACACATTACCAAACTTCGGTCAAACATATTGGACAATTAAATAATGAAATAAATTCAAAAACGTATTGAATTTAATTATCACTCAAGATGAATTTCAAAATAAACCTAATACCAATAACAAAGACCTTAATTCATGTACTTATGGTATTTTCCTCTTTTATTCATAAGGATAATTCTAAACAAGAAAACTCTACTTTCTACCCCTTCTTGTCACAGGATTCACTTTACTGAAATCAAATTTTATTCTTATCTATAAAAAAACCAGGAAACATCTAAATTTTATGGAAAACCTCACCAATGAAGCATCAAACAACCTAACTGGCCAGAAATACTATGAATTATAAAGCCATAAAACTCCTTTGACATTATCACACAACAAAAAACAAATTATATAATGTTAAAAAAAGATTAAAATTGATTAATTAAAAGAAAAAAGACTCTATAGCTTACAAGAAAAAGGAGAATAATGCACCGGATGAAAAAAGAGTAAAAGGGTGAATTTTTAATTACTGTTATTCTTGTTATATTTGAGAAGTACATGTTATGTAAATAAATACTAAATTTTAAATCAAATCAAATGAAATTTGATTACAACTAACAACTAGTGTTATACAAATCTATGGCTTTAAGCTTAATTTTTTATTAAATACTAATAATTACTTCCACCACTTACAGAAAATTAAGAATTTGTGCCTTGGGGGGGGACTTCCTCCTCATCATAAAAATCATAACCTTGATTCATGATTTTTTAAAAATATCTTTCTCAAAAAGTATGCATGAGACAACCCAAAATACGAAATAATTTAATTTCTGTTCATTTCTAATATTATTTTGAATTTCTCTGAAAAATTCCCAATGGTATGTTCAATTTTGACTTGAAGTCTTTCCAAACAGTAGTTAAATGCTTTGTTATCTTCATTTTGAGGTGAATCCCCTTTGTATTCTAGAGCTATCCAACATGAACTTGGATAATATGAATAAAAAGGAAGATATTGATAAAAATTAGAGCAGCTCAAGTATGAAAAATACCGGGTTTAATTTATTCAAAACTTTGACAGAAATGTTTAGTTAAAAAACATTGATTTTTGTTGTCCAAATTCCAAATTTCTTTAGCTGAGTTCCCTGGGATATCACCCAATTACTTCTTCCAAAATCAAACAAGGGAAACCTCATTCTTTAAATAAGTTTATTTTTTTGTTTTTCATAAAATTTGGTCCCAAATCTTTAGAGCTCATTCGTTTGATTAGAGACATTACTGTGCCATGAAAACAATCATCAATTCAATCACACTTATTAAAGAATAGAATAATACCCAATTAAAACTCATAAGGTTGTTTGAAAGCTTCCAATTGATTGTGTATGATTAATTTTTCCACCTTTTATTCTTGTTTTGGTACCTCAGGAACAAGTTCCATAGGCTAGCCAATCTCCTCTAAGAAAAACGTATTTAACAAGTCAGCAACTGAGGAGAATAATTTTTCTTTCAATTTATTGAATCTGAGTGAAACAAACCTATGTGAGAAATGGAGGGAATACAATAAAACATATATTATTGCGAAATTATTTTCAAAAACCTTTGGACTTCTTAGATTCACAAGATAAAGGCCCCAATTATGAAAATCCAAAAAACTAATAAACAAATGTTCAAGAGGTAAGACATAGAAATATTCACTGGATATTTTATAAATATAGATAGATGATCTGCTAATTAGGTTGAATATATTGGAAGGGGAATGAGTGAGGAGCTAGAGAACGATTTTTCTAAAAGTAATATTTATCAAGAATTAGAGAAAATGGAAAAATAGCCTTTTTTCAAAAGCTGTAAGCATCATTCATATATAGAAATTGTTGAAAGACTGGATCGTAACTATGGAAAATTGTTGATTTAAATGAAACTGAAGCGTCAAAGGGTATTAAAGATAATGAGAATAATATATGTAGTAGCTCTATGAAAGATAATGAGGAAAATAATGATAATATGAGAATCATTCAGAAAGAAAACCTTCCAAGTACCAGCACTTCACAAAATTCTTCTAATAATTTCAATATTTTTTGTGGGTCCCAAAAATCATCAAATGATACATTATAATGAACATATACTTATTTAATTGATTACTTTCAATAAGGTTAAGTATTTCTTGAAATGATTTAATAGATATATATAAAGAATTTTGTTGTAAGAAACCTCAAGTTATGCTTGTAGTGGGAGATATCAGAATGGAAGGAGAAAAAAGAAGTAGAATCTTTGAAAATCAACCAACTTGAACAGGAAAAAACATTGGAGATCTCATTTTAGAGAGAAAATAAGAAAGGAATTGAAATTTCAGGAAAAGAAAATGATTCAAAAGAGAGAATTCAAATAATGAAAATTAGGAGAAGTATAAGTGAGAACCAAAGCCTTAATTGAATAAAACAAAGAAAGTTTGATTTAAAAGTGGCTATTATGAGCTCAAGAAGTTCTGCATCAGAGCTGTAAGGAACTATGAGGCTTATTGTGAGCCTTGAGGTATATTTTACATACCCAAATAGGCCACAATTATCTTAAAAAGAAATTTTGAATTATGCATAACTCATAAGTCATGCATATATCCAAAATTCATCATTTTCAATTTCAGAAAAGATGAATAACTTTTTATTGAGTAAGTAAATCCATGGATTTAAGACCAGATTTGGATTCTACACAAAAATTCACCTAGGGTAGACCCATAGAGTGAATAAGCTCAATTTAAGTATTTGAGGTGGTAAAATGGAAAATACTTCAATACCACATCATTAATACCACATAAAAGATCCGTGAAAATTTTTGTTTTTCTTGATTTTTAGCCAAAATAATGGGAAAGTGAGAAATCCCATGTTACATATACACTAAGAATAGTGTTATGCATGTTTTGAGCACTTAATATTATGGTATTCTTACATGGACTTTTGGTACACCCATAGTGGATATCTCACTTTAAGCTTAAATTACTATTTTGACGTAAAAATTAGGCAAGGGGGACAAAAGACATCAAAGAGAGCCAGGGTACCCAACTTCTGAGGCCTCAGAGGCGTGGATAGCTCCAGAGCATAGATCCATGGCTCATCTTGGCCCAATTGGTAAACTAAAACTCTTTGGGAACTTGGTTACCAAGTTACACCTACTGTAATCATAAGAAAAATAGCAAATAACCTGCTATTTTGACGTGCCAAGGAGGTAATAAGCTACTTAGACTCCTGTAACCACGTCAATTCTTGATGCCTTTCCATGCCTAGACCCTAAAAGAGTAATTAAACCCTTTTGGGACTCATATTCATTGATTTACCTCATAGCAACCTGCAAAATACTGCTATTTGCAATTCTACGTAGAAATGAGGTAAAAACTTCAAAAATTCATTAAAAATACAATTCTTAATGAATCTTTCTGAAACTTTCAGGACCAATGAAGAACTGTATTATCTATGGTACAACCAAAAAGAATTATGGTTTTACTAGTAAAATTAAAAGTTTTCCTTACAGTCCAATTTTGACCATTCTACATGAAACACTGAATCTTCAAAAATTCACAGTAATTACAACCTGTGATGAAATTGGCAATAACATTGATAACTTTGAGAAATCAATGATTATTTTAGAACAAAAGAAGATTTACAGATGTTACTCCTTTTATTCTTAACCATATTGGGGTTGGTAGTCACGTAAAAGCATTAATTAAGTAATTATGATAATCTTACGTGACAACAGATGATGCAATCATTAATCCAAAAAGGTTTATTGTTTTCTCACTCACTGGTTTTTCAGTTTGCTCCATGGAACGCCTCTGTGAGCTGTTGTTGACTTAAAAGAAGCTTCTTCTTGCTGTTTTTTTCCCAAGAATCATCTTATAAATTTATTAAATCATTATTACCAACAAGTAAGTATTAGTTCAACTATTCTTAAGGGCTTTAAATCTTTCAGAATCAATCACAAAGACGTGAAATCATAGAATCCAACTATATATTGTTGTAATACTGTTATAAATCATCTTGATCCCTTAAATCCACAATTCTACGTCAAATTTCTCTACTTATATCTATCAATAAGTTCTTTGGAGTATTAGTGAGTCATTTATCCTTAATTCTTAAAGTTTTTCTCTAGTAATAGTTTTCTTCAAGAATTATCTTTATAATTATTCTTGCAAAAGATAATTATATATTAAAATAATTTTATTATTTTAATAAAAGAAGTTTTTATTATTAAATACTTCTTGTAATTGATTCTTGTAGACAATTTCTGCTCACTGTTATAATCACTAGTAGTGTATAACACGTGAAAGAAATAATTTTATAATTATTTAATTGTGGTTATAATAATTTTTTATTATTATATTTCATAAGAACAGACATAGTACTGTTGATTAATAGTAATATTATCATCAGTTTCATAGTCACATCTTACATTTGGGAGCCTGGCCGTGATTTTATCCATAGACTTGGCTTTAAATCATATTCTAGACTTCATTTTAAAACTACCATACCTACCAATATTTCATATTTGGAGGTTTTGGCGTGTTTTTGAACCTTTTTGCAAATAATTAATATATTTTTAAGCTCTAAAATATATTGATTTGATAATTTTTTTCCTTTCATTTTAAAATTAAAATAATTTTTATTTTTGAAATTGTCTTAAAATCTTTTTCATTGAGGAATTTGGTTTAATTTTATACTGTTTTTACACGTGGCTTTTTCACATCCAAAAACTTATAAAATTATTCTTTGAGTAACTCTGAATTAATTTTCATTCAAAATCTTAAATTTTAATTTTTTTTTCTTTAAAAAGAATAATTTTTTAATATTAAAAAATAATAAAATTCATAAAAAATCTTTTAAAAATATCTTAAAACACAAAAATAATTTCTTTTATCATATTTTTTCTCTTTAAGTGTCTTTAATCAAATACTGTGCAGCTGGTAACAGACTCAGTAAAAGATACATCAATAGTCCAGAATCTTCAGAAGCAGAATCTGAAGACAGTATTGAGGTGCAGATTGCTAAAAGAGGCACCTTATTCAACTCAGAAAAAGCTAAATTACCACCAAAAGGTGTGTATTTTATCTTATATTTTCACCTTTTATATTTAAATTGACGTGAAAATGGTGCATACCAGAAATGGAAGCAACTATTCAGTCCAACCAGATGGATGTGGACAAGGAAGAGGCAAGACCAAATCCAGAAGTGTCAAGTCTTCCACAAGAAAGACACATTTGGAGGATGCCAGAGTTGCCCCCCATTCCCCAAGGTCTGTACCAACAGATTTTGACGTGAATTCAGAGCCTGAACTGATTTATGGTAATATTTCCAGGGCTGAACCACTTTCAGGTGGCAGCAATAGAAATTTATCAATGCCAGTACAAAAACTGGTTCAGAGCAGCCAAGGAAGAGAAGTGGGAAATCTGCCCAAGCCTTTGGCAGGGGGCCAAGAACTCTTACTTACACATCAAGAGCTTTCTGGGTCAGGAGAAGACCATAGAACTCTTAGGAGGATGGAGCCCCCTGTCTTGCAAAGACAAGGTCAAAAAGATAAAGAATTGGTTGAAGAACCAAAGTCTTTTATCCATAGACCAGAAGAAAGAGTTGGAAATGACTCCAGCTTTGGAGACAGAGGCACCAGTGGTGTCCACCAGCTCCAAACCAGCTCTAGACATGTCCAAAGACAAGCCCAAAGGACCTCAGAAGAAGCAGAGAGGTCCCAAGAACCATCAAGGAAAGGGCAAAGGCAAAGCCAATTGGCACAGACCTTACCCACAAGGGTACAGGATCCCCAAATTGGAGCCTTCAGCCGTGGACAGTGTCTTCAATATGGCAAGAACTCTTATGGAATTCACAGCCAAGGAGCAGGAAAGGATGAACAGGACCTTTCCACGCAAATAACTGATGTACATAGAAGTATTAGTGTAGAAATTGGCAAACTTGAGTCAAAGTTAAAGCAAATTACATTAGACATCAACGATTTAAAGAAAAATGACAAGCAACATTCTGATTGGCATCAATTGACAACTGTCACCCTTGAGTCAATTAGCAATGCTTGTGAAAGAATTGAGAACCAATGTCAAAATAATGACACAGAGGATCCTTCCATTTTTAAAGTAAATGATAGACTTAAAACTCTTGAAGACCATGTCTTACAAATAGTTAAGAACACCAATCAATTTGCTATACATTTAGCAAAGAGTGATAGTGAAAGGCAGAAATTGAAGAATGATATAATTGCAAGTGTGGAACAAATTCATAAGAATTATGAACCACATATGCCAAGACATTCTACACCTTTGACTGAAGAAAAACTTTCTGTCAAGGAAAGTTTAACTCCATTCTTAGGAGAAAATGCCTACTCTGCAAGAGATATTCCCAAAATAGAAGAATGGCCAACATTCTCTGGTGAAGGAGAATACAACCATATTGAATTCATCAGGACTATTGATATGTTGCAAGAAGACTTTAATATACCTGATGAAATCATAGTGGGAAAATTACACTGTTTGTTTACCAGAACTGCAAAGAAATGGTATTACAAAATGAGGATTGATCATGGTAAACATGACTGGTCTTGGTGGAAATCTGAAGTGATTACCAAATGGGCCAATAATTCTTGGAGGTTTAAAATGGAGAATGCTTTTGAAAGTGCCATTTTTAACTCAGAAAAAGACAAACCACTTACTTGGTTCTTCAAACAAAAAGACAGATTATCTGCTTTACACCCAGATATGTCTGACACTATGATTAATATGAAAATATTAAGAAAGTGTGGAGGAGAACTGGAACATGCTATCAAAAGCAGATGTGTGGAACCCTGTTCAACAGAGGACTACATCAATGCTATGGAAGATATCATTACCAGAACAAGAATTGGTAAAACTTGGGTTAAAAACCCAATAGAGTCCAAAATAGTCTCGAAGATTCCTAGAGAGGAAAGAAGACCAGAGAGACCTGTCTTGAAGTGTCATAAATGTGGAAGTACTTCACATTTAGCCAACACTTGTCCTAAGAAGACAAAAATCAATGAAGTTCAAGTCATTGAGGAAATTCAGTGTACTGAAGAGAAAGAGGAGTCTGATCAAGATTCTGCAATCTCTGAAGATACACCAGTGGAGGACTATCCCATTGAAAACATTTCAGCTTTCTTTGAGGTCACAGAAGTCCATACCCACTTGCCACAGTACAGTGAGGATTGCTGCAACCTGATCAATATCCAAGATGCCAGAATGTGTAAAACAAAACCTGCTAGAGGAAAGGGTTATACAGCTGGGGCATCCTGTATCACATCAGTTCTGATGAGTGATATTGAAGCCAAAGTAAATTTGGATACAGGGGCATTTTGCACTTGTGTGGGCAAAGATTATCTCCAAATTATACTTCCTGAATGGAAAAACTATCTATTACCAATAGAAGGTGTACAATTCAGTAGTGCCAGTAACAATATGTACCCCTTGGGCATATTGGACACTAATATTGTATTCCCACATACAGCAGGAAGTGTAAGAATGAAAACTGAGATTGTAGTAATGGATAATTGCACATCTCAGCACATCATTCTTGGAAATGATTACTTAAATATTTATGGTATTGATATAAATAACCATAAAGACAGATACTTCACAATTGGAGATAACAAGAGACAAAAATTTGCTTTCACCAATATGCCAAAACAGATATCTGTAGTATCTTCTGTCAAGGATACTTACAAAGATGAATTTGTGACTAATCAGCTTGTTGAAGCACAAATTAATCAATCATTGTCACCAAAGATGAGGAATGAGCTTATTAATGTGTTATACACATATAAAAATGCATTTGCCTCTGATAATGAACCATTAGGCGCTATAAGAGGACATGAAGTTGATATTACTCTTAATATTGATAGACCATATCCTCCAGTACTTAGAAGACCAGCTTATCCAGCCAGTCCCAGAGCTAGAGAAGCCTTGGAAAAACATATCCAAGAGTTGATCCAACTTGGTGTGCTGAGGAAAGTAGGTCATAATGAGGAAGTTGAAGTAACAACACCTGTTATTATTGCATGGCATAATGATAAGTCAAGAATGGTTGCAGATTTTAGAGCTTTGAATACCTACACAGTTCCAGATAGGTATCCAATCCCTAGAATTCAAGAAACCTTGACTCAATTGTCTAAAGCCAAGTATATAACATCAATGGATGCATTGAAAGGCTTCCATCAAAATTTTTTGACGCCCAAAGCTAAGAAATTACTTAGAATTATCACTCACTGTGGTATTTTTGAGTATCTTAGAATGCCATTTGGCATTAAAAATGCTCCATCCCATTATCAAAGGATGATGAACACCATCTTTCCTACAGAATTGTCTGAAGGATGGCTTATCATTTATATTGATGATATTATCATATGTTCTGATTCATGGTCTTTGCACCTTGAAAGACTTGCAAGAGTACTTCATAAAGTAGCAGAAGGGAACATGAAAATTTCACTTAAGAAATGCAATTTTGGTTTTGAAGAACTAAAAGCATTAGGACATATTGTTTCTGGTTTAAGCTTGGGTATTGACAAAAACAAAGTAGCAGCAGTGTTACTTAAGCCAATACCCCAGAATAAAAAAGAAATGATGTCTTTTCTTGGATTTGCCAGTTACTATAGGCAACACCTGAAAGACTTTGCAATTCTAGCCAAATCACTTTATAGAATCTGTGATCAACAGACTGTATTTGAGATGACACAAGAGAGAATTAAAGCTTATGAGAAGATAAGGAAAGCCCTTACAGAAGCACCTTTACTCCTCATGCCTGACTGGAATATTCCTTTTAAGTTGTACATTAATGCATGTGAAGATGGATTAGGGGCAGCCCTACATCAAGTCCAGATTATTGATGACAAACCTACAGAAGGACCAGTTTGTTATATCTCAAGACAAATCAAACCAACAGAAGCCAGATATGGTGCAAGCCAAATGGAGTGCTTATGTTTGGTATGGGCACTTGAGAAACTACACTATTATCTTGATGGCAGTGTTTTTGAAGTGATAACTGACTGTAATGCAGTAAAATCACTTCTTAACATGAAAACTCCCAACAGACATATGTTGAGATGGCAAATAGCCATTCAAGAATATATAGGAAACATGACTATAGTTCATAAAGCAGGAAACATTCACAAGAATGCTGATGGACTTAGTAGATGGGCTTTAGCCAACACTCCTGATAACCCAGCTTATGTACCTTTGGAAGCTGAACCACAGATTCCAATTGAAGGAATTAACATAACTGATATTGGGACTGAATTCTTTGAGGAGGTCAGAGAGTCTTATAAAAAAGACAATAATTGCCATATCTTGACTTCCTTATTGGATAAAGACTGCAAAGATACATCTTTGGTTAATGCACTAGATGAAGTTTGGAAAAATTCCTATTCTGAAGGAAGATTTCACTTGTTTGATGGGATTATTTACCATAGAACAAAACATTCTTGTGTGATGACACTGTGTAGTAGATTGCTTATCAATACCATTCTTCATGAATGCCATGATAGTATTTACTCTGGACACCTATCAGAAGACAGAACACTTGAAAAGGTGAAGAACTGTGCATGGTGGCCATCTTGGAGAAAAGAAACCATTGAATATTGCCATACCTGTGATAGATGCCAAAAAGCAAACAGGAGTACAGGCAAGAAATTTGGATTGATGATCCATATTCAAGAACAAAAATCCCCTTGGGAAGTTGTTCACATGGATTGGGTCACAGCACTTCCTCCAAGTGGTGACAAAAGTTATAATGCTTGTTTAGTCATTGTAGACAGATATAGCAAAACTCCCATATTCTTACCATGTCATAAAGATGACACTGCTATGGATACAGCTCTTCTTTTATGGAGTAGAGTTATTTCTCATACAGGGTTATTTAAGAATATCATAAGTGACAGAGATCCCAAGTTCACATCTGCACTTTGGACCAATCTTCATACATTGTTTGGGACTAAGTTATCATTCTCTACAGCATATCACCCTCAAACAGATGGGCTAGCAGAGAGGATGATTCAAACTTTAGAAGACATGATCAGGAGATTTTGTGCTTATGGATTAGAATTCAAAGACTCAGATGGCTTTACCCATGACTGGTGCACTCTGATACCTGCACTAGAATTGGCATACAAGACATCAGTCCATTCTTCCACAGGACAAACCCCTGCTATGTTAGAAAAAGGATGGAATCCAAGACTCCCAGCAGACACACTGAGGAAAGACTTGATTGACATTCATCCTACAGCTTCCAGCTTCAAGATAATGCTTGATAAAGTAAAACACCACGCAAAACAAAGTATGGATGATGCTTTTGATTATGCAAAACAGAAGTGGGACAAGAGTCATAAAGTACCAGACTTCAAAGTAGGGGACTTAGTTCTAGTTTCAACCTTGAATTTTAATAATATCAAAGGCCCAAAGAAACTTAAAGATTCTTATGTAGGACCTTTTGTTATTGTTGCTTTACATGGAACCAATGCAGTTCAAGTGGAATTGAGTGGTGAATTGGAAAATAAACACCCCACATTTCCAGTAAGCTTGATAAAGCCTTATCAACCAGATGATAAAGAATTGTTTCCTTTAAGAAACCCAACTCCTTTAACTGTACCACCTGTGGAACAGAATGAAGACAAAAAGATAAAGAAAGTCATTAAAGAAAGGAGACTTAGGGGTAAAAATCAAAGAGAATATCTTGTCAGATATAGAAATCCAGTACATGAAGATGAATGGATGGCAGAATCAGAAATACCTGACTCAGATAAACTCTTAAGAAGATTTAGACATGAAAGAAGGCCACAAGCCTGAATATGTCTATAAATGTGCTTTAAATTACTTGATCTGAGTAATGTGAAGAGGTTGGACAGTGGACATTACCCCCTTTGGGGCCTTATTCTTTTATCACTAATAAAATTGTAGTACAATTTTATTTTTTGGTGGGAGGGAATGTGAGCCTTGAGGTATATTTTACATACCCAAATAGGCCACAATTATCTTAAAAAGAAATTTTGAATTATGCATAACTCATAAGTCATGCATATATCCAAAATTCATCATTTTCAATTTCAGAAAAGATGAATAACTTTTTATTGAGTAAGTAAATCCATGGATTTAAGACCAGATTTGGATTCTACACAAAAATTCACCTAGGGTAGACCCATAGAGTGAATAAGCTCAATTTAAGTATTTGAGGTGGTAAAATGGAAAATACTTCAATACCACATCATTAATACCACATAAAAGATCCGTGAAAATTTTTGTTTTTCTTGATTTTTAGCCAAAATAATGGGAAAGTGAGAAATCCCATGTTACATATACACTAAGAATAGTGTTATGCATGTTTTGAGCACTTAATATTATGGTATTCTTACATGGACTTTTGGTACACCCATAGTGGATATCTCACTTTAAGCTTAAATTACTATTTTGACGTAAAAATTAGGCAAGGGGGACAAAAGACATCAAAGAGAGCCAGGGTACCCAACTTCTGAGGCCTCAGAGGCGTGGATAGCTCCAGAGCATGGATCCATGGCTCATCTTGGCCCAATTGGTAAACTAAAACTCTTTGGGAACTTGGTTACCAAGTTACACCTACTGTAATCATAAGAAAAATAGCAAATAACCTGCTATTTTGACGTGCCAAGGAGGTAATAAGCTACTTAGACTCCTGTAACCACGTCAATTCTTGATGACTTTCCATGACTAGACCCTAAAAGAGTAATTAAACCCTTTTGGGACTCATATTAATTGATTTACCTCATAGCAACCTGCAAAATACTGCTATTTGCAATTCTACGTAGAAATGAGGTAAAAACTTCAAAAATTCATTAAAAATACAATTCTTAATGAATCTTTCTGAAACTTTCAGGACCAATGAAGAACTGTATTATCCATGGTACAACCAAAAAGAATTATGGCGTTACTAGTAAAATTAAAAGTTTTACTTACAGTCCAATTTTGACCATTCTACGTGAAACACTGAATCTTCAAAAATTCACAGTAATTACAACCTGTGATGAAATTGGCAATAACATTGATAACTTTGAGAAATCAATGATTATTTTAGAACAAAAGAAGATTTACAGATGTTACTCCTTTTATTCTTAACCATATTGGGGTTGGTAGTCACGTAAAAGCATTAATTAAGTAATTATGATAATCTTACGTGACAACAGATGATGCAATCATTAATCCAAAAAGGTTTATTGTTTTCTCACTCACTGGTTTCTCAGTTTGCTCCATGGCACGCCTCTGTGAGTTGTTGTTGACTTAAAAGAAGCTTCTTCTTTCTGTTTTTTTTCCAAGAATCATCTTATAAATTTATTAAATCATTATTACCAACAAGTAAGTATTAGTTCAACTATTCTTAAGTGTTTTAAATCTTTCAGAATCAATCAGAAAGACGTGAAATCATAGAATACAACTATATATTGTTGTAATACTGTTATAAATCATCTTGATCCCTTAAATCCACAATTCTACGTCAAATTTCTCTACTTATATCTATCAATAAGTTCTTTGGAGTATTAGTGAGTCATTTATCCTTAATTCTTAAAGTTTTTCTCTAGTAATAGTTTTCTTCAAGAATTATCTTTATAATTATTCTTGCAAAAGATAATTATATATTAAAATAATTTTATTATTTTAATAAAAGAAGTTTTTATTATTAAATACTTCTTGTAATTGATTCTTGTAGACAATTACTGCTCACTGTTATAATCACTAGTAGTGTATAACACGTGAAAGAAATAATTTTATAATTATTTAATTGTGGTTATAATAATTTTTTATTATTATATTTCATAAGAACAGACATAGTACTGTTGATTAATAGTAATATTATCATCAGTTTCATAGTCACATCTTACACTTATCATTAATTTTTAGCTTGTCATTTCTTAGTGATACTGGTTCATTAAAAAATTGTTCAAATATTACTAATAGTATGTTCAGAAATGTGTCTTATGAAAATTTGAATTAATATTGAATTAAAATTCTTAGATACATGATGAGATTGAATCTCAAGAGTTCCAATTTTTTTTCCAATTTTCAATTGAATTGAACCTATCAGATTCAATCAATGAAAAATCAGCTACCAAAAATAATATCATTTCAATTAAAAAACTTTAATTATTAAAACAATCCTTTGGAAATATTCCATTCATCTGAACTAATCCAATAATATTAATTATAGCCTCCAAATTTCAGAAAACATCACTCTTTTTTCAAACCAAAATTGACTCCGGTTCCCATTTTTACATCTAAGTTTTGACTTTGATATTGCTTGGAGCCAGGATTAAGGGCTCTCCTTGATATCAAAATAATATTAATATATATCCTTTAATTCTCTTATTAATTTTGGATTGAAACATTTCTTCAATTTTTCTCCTGACACCCTTTTATTTTTTATCTTTTAGATATTTAGTCTTACAATTTTATTGGATAATTATTTTTGATACATATATTTTGCCTTTTAATATGACCTTTTGTGTTTGTAATAGAGCCTATAAACAAATATACTCTGGGATATAGCTCGTAAGTCAGATTTGAATTGTTACAAATTGTTTCAAAATAAACACTATTTGAACATGAAAAATTGAAATAAATTCAACTACACACCATTAGTCTCTATCATTATCATTACTTATGAATAATTTCATTCGAATAGAAAACCTAAAATAAATCTTAGATTAATTAATAGATCCCTTCATAAATCAAAAAAATTATCTTGGTGGAATGTAAATCAGCTCAAGAACTCGACCCATTCAATAAAAATAGAAGTAGAATCCTCATATAATATAAAAAGAAAGTTTTTCTACAATAATTTCTTTTATCCAATTAATACTAATGATCAAACAAGAAAGGATTTTTGCCTCATTTGTATTACTAATTCAATTCAATCATCATCTTATATCAAAATCGCCTCCCATATCATTGATAATGGATTCATTTTTCTACATGATAAATTATCCAATATGTCTTCTGACAATTTCTTCGCAGCTGTAGAATTCCAACAATTTATTCAAATGAATTGAGAGAAATATATAAAATTTAGTACCTTTCAACATTACTCCTAAAGTAAAAAGGAATTCTTGGTAAATTGAAACAATGTAGCAACAAGATTAATGATTCCATGTATGCAATAGGACTGTTCCCTACCCAGTATGGTCAAGCTAATATTGGTAAAGGTTTCTTCTCCCAGGTAATTTATTTAAATATAAAGGATTATCAACATGTTAATTATTTTACTAAACAGGCCTTTGTTGTTATCAAGACTTACTACAAAAGCTTTGCATTCACAGTATTAAACCAGAATAAAGAAATGTTAAAGTATAAAATATCTGTATTTCAAGACCTTAATTTCTCTTACTTCTTTGATGATGAATATTTTTCTAATAATTTGACCTGTACGATTGATAAATTTCAAAATTCTCCTCACGTTGGTAATTATCCCTCAGAATTTTCATATCTTATGTCCATTTCTATCAATAAGCAAGCTGTTAAACTTTCTCTTAAAGGTTAAAATTTATTTGATGAAATTTTTGCTTTTCCAGATCATCATTTGAATGTAAATTTAATCAATCAGAGTCCTTGAACTTCTCTAATTGTATGGTCTTCTGGCAAGATACAATATTTGGATTCATATCCCCAGTGTGGCTCTAGTGTAGCCTTTTTCAGGCTCTCGACGTCAATGAAAATGGACCGAATTCCCTTTGATATGCACAAATGGCTTAATTAACCGTGAGAAAATTGGCTAAACATGACAGAAGGTTTTGCATTTGGAATTTGACATTGAAGATAGACTGGAGGAAAGTTGAAAATAGGAAAAAAGTTCAATTTAGAAATAGAAGTTTTTGAAGAAATTTAAGCCAAATATACAAGCCACAAGTTCTGCATTCAGTGTGATCAATGTCAGTGTTTAGTCCCTATTGTCAAAGATCAGAATTTAACAATACATTATTAACATACTTATTTTTATTTTCCCTTTGTTTTGATATCATTTGTTATCTTTTATTATTTAATCTACAGAGTTCTTAACCTTTGAGGTTTTTTCTCATGTAGTTTTACATATGTAATACAGATTACATATGAGCTTACTGTCAATGTCACTTATGGGTACCCATAGAAGAGTAATATTGAAATTGGAACCCTTTGAGATTGAATGAAACTTATAATCAATGATAAAATGGCTTAGCTAATTTCTGAAAAGATAAATAATTATACCCTACCATTGAAATTCTTGGCCTTATGAAATCTTTAGTTTGTGAGAACTCATATGCCTCATTTTTGCCCTATTTTTATAGGGAGGTTATGATTGAAATTGAGAAAAATATGTCCAGATTTAGGGGACAGTGTCATTTTAAGGAAAGGCCCACACAAATGTATTAGGTATTGAAACAATATCACCCCTATTTAAGCACAAAAAGTTCTTTGGAGGTGGTTTTTAAGCTTACAGCTAGAGAATATAATTATATTTATATTGAAAAAGGGCTTTACTCTTACAATGAGAAAATTTTTTCCTTAGAAAATTCCATGGTGTAAGCTAAAAATTGTTTTGATATTCATATAAAAACATCAATTAACAATAGCATTTTCAATAGAAACCACCATTAAACAAATATGATTCTTTGATTTTTTGGGAAATTCAATGTTTTCTTTCTTGATACAAATTTAGCTCCACTTTGTATATTATTGTGGAGAAATTATTGATTCAGATTTAACTATATCAGTCTAGTGGATTCCTTGAATATGTGAAGAAAAAAGATCATTCAAGTTCTTATTTCAAGTAAAGAAGGGTAGGAGCTGTATCAAGATATAAAATAAAGCTGAAATGATTCAAAACGTTTTGTGAAATTTCTGGAAAGGTAATCTTCATCTATCAATGTGGCTAGCCATTCTTTTCAACAATTATCTTCTTTACAGAATTTGATGAAGATAGTTTTCTAGGGAATTCATCAATTTGATTTTCTTGCTATGTTCCATCAGAGTTTTCAATTTGAGGTTCATAATTCTTACTCTTTAATTCAATTTCGGATTATTAGGATATATTGAAAGCTCTCCATACACTTGAAAATTTAATATTGTATATTAACTTGAGGGGTTGGTAACACTAATTATCTCAAAATATCTTTTCGACTTTATGATTAACACAAAGAAAGAAAATAAGATCATTAAAACTATTTAAAATATAATTTTGCAATTTCTCTAAATTAAAATTTCCCTAAAGCTATAGTTAAGGGACTCCCTTACAGAATCTTATTAGTACTTTGGTTTGAGCTCAATTACAAACTCAATATTTGTTGGACAGTATTGGAAGCTGCATATCTATAAGTAAATCAAATAATTTATTAAGGTGTTTTGAAATTATGGGAAGATGATAACAAGGAAAAATATCTTGTATAAATAAGTTCTTTCAACAAAATTCTTCGACATAAGCTATTTATAAAGCTTTTGACAGGTTTGAGAAGTTAAAATTAGTTTGATGAATCTATAAAGCCTAAAAGAATGATAAAGTTATAATGATCAGGGGTTCAGAAAGCTTAGTTGGAAATTCTATATATAAAGTTCTTTCAAGTGTTTTTCTAGAAAATATGAGACTATTTCTTGTTTTTATTTGGTATTTATCTGTATTTGAAGCTTTAAAGTATTAATTAAAGTAAAATTTTGATGAGGGAAGCTACAGAGATAAGCTGGTAAATTTTGAAAACTAAGCTTTGGCTGGCACAAATATCACTTCAGAGCCATGTCCAATTAAAATCAAAAAATGGTTAAAATCATGTTTCAAGTATGAAATTTTCGTTTTTAAAGGGTTCCAAAGGGATTTAATGAGTCTATAACATTTCTTATGGAAATATTTGAACATTGTATTCTCAGAGACTTTTAAGACCACAGAGACATTCTTTTACAAAAAAATAGATCAATTATTCAAGTAAATAATTAATCATGTGCTTTGATACATGGATATATGATCAAGATTTTTTAAAAAAAGATATTATAAATTAAAACGAACTGCCCTTGAAAATTTCAAAATTAAAAATTAGCATGAATCAAAATATTTTCAATATTTGAGCAATATTACATGGAAATCAAGATTTTTGAGACTTTTTTGATAGAATCCTATTCTATATGGACAGAGATTACTTAGAGATTGAGAGAATAGGTCATTCTTTTTTAAAATAAAGAAACAAATTTAAAGCTTTAATTCTTTTTATCAAAATTATATTGAGCTAAGATACTCCTATTGGTCTTTATCAAATTTTGTACTAACATAAATATCTTGTAATTTGAAAGTTTGATGTGCAAACAGAAACACAAAAACTGAAAAACATATGACAAAAGTATTTTTTCAACAAATATTTTGAATAAAATGATGGAGCTCACCCAAGAAAATAAGGGATAGAATAATTCATTAAAAATGTGCTTCACTTCTATATATTCTTAAAATCAAGATTTTGTTTGTATTTTTTTAAAAAAACAAGTAGAAAAAACTTGCTTCCTGTGAGCCTTGAGGTATATTTCACATACCCAAATAGGCCACAATTATCTTAAAAAGAAAATTTTGAATTATGCATAACTCATAAAGTCATGCATATATCCAAAATTCATCATTTTTGATTTCAGAAAAGATGAATAACTTTTTATTGAGTAAGTAAATCCATGGATTTAAGGCCAGATTTGGACTCTACACTAAAACTCACCTAGGGTAGATCCATAGAGTGAATAAGCTCAAATTCACTCTTTGAGGTGGTAAAATGGAAAATACTTCAATACCACATAAAAGATCCATGAAAATTTTTGTTTTTCTTAATTTCATGCCAAAAGAATGGGAAAGTGAGAAATCCCATGTTACATATACACTAAGAATAGTGTTATGCATGTTTTGAGCACTTAATATCATGGTATTCTTACATGGACTTTTGGTACACCCATAGTGGATGTCTCACTAAGCTTAAATTACTATTTTGACGTGAAAAATAGGCAAGGGGGACAAAAGACATCAAAGAGAGCCAGGGTACCCAACTTCTGAGGCCTCAGAGGCGTGGACAGCTCCAAAGCTTGGATCCATGGCTGATCTTGGCCTAAATGGTAAACTAAAACCTTTTGGGAACTTGGTTACCATGTTACAACTACAGTAAAACTCAAGAAAATAGCAAATAACCTGATATTTTGACATGCCAAGGAGGTAAAGAGCTACTGAGACTCCTGTAACCATGTCAATTCTTAATGAATTTCCATGGATAAACCCCAAAAGAGTAATGAAAACCCTTTTTGGACTTGTATCCATTGATTTACCTCATAGCAACCAGTGAAACACTGATATTTGCAATTCTACGTAGAAATGAGGTAAAAACTTCAAAAATTCATTAAAAATACAGTTCTTAATGAATCTTTCTAAAACGTTCAGGACTAATGGAGAACTGTATTATCTATGGTACATTCAAAATTAATTACAGTTTTACCAGTAAAATTCAAAGTTTTACTTACAGTCCATTTTTGACTATTCTACGTGAAACACTGAATCTTCAAAATGTCAGGATGATACTATGATAAAGGTATAACTAGGCTAATTACAACTTTAACTGTGTATGTGACACGACAGAAAATGATTTAAAAAAGGATTTATAAAGGTTTATAATAAGATAAAAGGGTTCTACTATTGAGAAATAGTGGTGGTGAGCCCTATTGAGAACCCAGGGTGCAGGCTTTATCTGTTGGATTACAATAATAAAGTCTACAATAATTAAAGATTATAATTATACCTAATTATTTAGCCAAGATTAAAATTGTTTTTGACAGTTTACTACGTAGGTTATTCAAGAGAAGGATGAGGAAAGGTTTTTGGCTGTGAAAAGCCCTCCTTTTATCCTGAAATTGAGGTGGAAAGGCTGCTAGACCTTTCCACGTAGAGGAAGTGAAGATTTTTCACTCTCCAGGACAGGCTTGTGGTTTGCAAACAGCCTGTATACCCTGTATTGGGCTCAGGTGTGGTTTTGAAACCACATCTGGGCAGTTTTCACCAATACAGGGTGAAAATTTTCATCTGGGGACCTCACAGCCTGATTCTGACGTGTATGACGCGTAGAATGCTGTACAGAAACTGTATGGGACCCCAGTATTGACTGACATATGAGGTATTGAAGTAAAAACATGCTTCTTCGTCTATTTGACACCTCATATTCATGGTTATGGGATATTATCCCATGGTAAGGCTGTATCTGACAGCAGGTGGGATTTTGACCTTAAAATGGTCATAACTCTGTCAGTTTTTGAGATATCAAGCTCAAGGCTGGTTCATTGAATATCTCTGTATGAGCTCTACACAATGATACCCAACTTGACATGGTTATCATTACATATGACAAAGTTATCCCATGTACAAGTATTTTTGTACATTGGCGTGGTCTGGTCAAAAGCTGTATTAAGCTTGTTTGGCCAATAACTTCTGTTGTAGTTGAGCTATGAGGAAATGGATGGCAACATCAGATATCCCTGATTGTGCTCTCTTCAAAAAGACCCCACTTCAGGTATCTCACACTAAAACTGTAAAAGTTAGATGAGAGGTGAATGTTTTGTTCACCCTTATTTGGTCTGAATTTGACCATAACTCAAGTAATACTGGTGCTAGCTCAGTTTGGCTGGTACCATTGGATAGCCCTGACTTAGAGATTCATTTTGAGTACCCATTTGATGGGGTTAAGCCTCTCCTTCTAGATTTTAGATGAGAGGTGAAAATTAAGGTTTATGCTCAGCAATAACTTTGAGCAGGAATAACTTTGTTATTTCTTGTCCTATGGTGATGGGACTTATATTTTCAGGAAGAGGTGAGTTTCTTCTTTCTTTTGATACCTTTTGAGCTAATTTGGCTCAGATCCATGTTTTGGTGGTATTTTGGCTATACCATTGGTTTATGGTATTTTGGCTGTCATGCTTGTGCTCTGGTTTTGAGTCACAGGCTGACACAAAAATTCACAGTAATTACAACCTGTGATGAAATTGGCAATAAAATTGATAACTTTGAGAAATCAATGATTATTTTGGAATAAAAGAAGATTCACAGATGTTACTCCTTTTATTCTTAACCATATTGGGGTTGGTAGTCACGTAAAAGTATCAATTAAGTAATTAAGATAATCTTACGTGACAACAGATGATGCAATCGATAATCCAAAAAGGTTTATTGTTTTCTCACTCACTGGTTTTTCAGTTTTCTCCATGGCATGCCTCTGTGAGCTGTTGTGGACTTAAAAGAAGCCTCTTCTTGCTGTTTTTTCCACATCATCATCATCTTATTATCATTTAAATCATTATTACCAACAAGTAAGTATTAGTTGCAGCTATTCTTAAGTGTTTTAAATCTTTCAGAATCAATCAGAAAGACATGAAATTATAGAATACAACTATATATTGTTGTAATACTGTTATAAATCCATTTTGATCCTTAAAGTCCACAATTCTACGTCAAATCTCTCTATCTCATCTTTCGATAAGCTCTTTGGAATATTAGTGAGTGATTTATCTTGAATTCTTAAAGTTTTTATCTAAAATTAGTTTTCTTCAAGAATTATCATTATAATTATTCTTGCAAAAGATAATTATATATTAAAATAATTTTATTATCTTAATAAAAGAAGTTTTATTATTAAAATCTTCTTGTAATTGATTCTAGTAGACAATTACTTGCTCACTGTTAAAATCACTAGTAGTGCTTAACACGTGAAAGAAATATTTATTTAATTGTGGTTATAATAATATTTTATTATTATATTTCATAAGAACAGACACAGTGCTGTTGATTAATAGTAATATCATCATCAGTTTCATAGTCACATCTTACACTTCCTGATACTTAAGAACCTTGTATTTTGATTTTTCTTGTTTTACTTTTTGACTTTTTTATTCATTTTTGTGGTGATATGTTATTTTTAGTACTTTGTTCCTTTTGTTTTTGTATTTTTATTTAATTTTTAATAAGTTTCTTTTTGTGTTATTAATTGGCTCTAGCTTAGTTCTATGTTATTTTGGCAATTGAAATTACAGTAGTAGGCCTTGCAAGGCCCGCTAATGTAGCTTACTTCACATATGTCAAATGTGTTACAGTATGGGACCTGTAACAGCCACTACTGTAAATTTGTCAACAATTTTACAGTAGCAGATATTACAGGGCCTGTACTGTAATCTCCTCTTGAAATTTCAAATTTCTGCCAGTGGCAAGGGATGTACTATAAAAGAGCAGTACTTCTCTTCCAAACTAAGTAATAATACTCTAAAGAAAGAAAGATTAAGGAATATCCTCTTGAAAACAAACAGAAATTATAGCCATTAAAATAAAAATTGATAAAATTTATTTATCAGCCAACATGATCAGAAAATGAAGCAAATAAAAATGATGAAATAATTCCAGAAGTTTAAATCAATGAATAAGAGAAAAATCATATATTTTTAAGTAATTTTATTTACAGTTATTTGAAAGAACTCATCTGTTCCTTCTGAAGTTACAGGAGTTTATCCATTTAGAATACAAGAATATCTACAATGAAGCTTATTAAGAGAAGTATTTAGTAGAAAACAGTTTAATCTTCTATTTGGAATCCATCTTTTGGGGGATAAGTAAGAAATGATATTTTTATCAAGTAATCATTATTGAAAAATCAAGAAAGCTGATAGATTTATTGATTTTTAAGGCTGTATTTGAATTCTTTTGGGTTTCCAAAGGATAGAATTTTCTAAATTCAAAATAGATTTGTGAATTCAATTTTTTTCATAAAGAAGATGCTTTTGAAGATTAAATTATAAAAATAAAGTAGTTCTATATAATATACTATATATCTCCTATATTTCATTAAAAAAGGAAATAAAATCTTGTGAATTCTTCAATATCTCAGTGGCTTAGAATAACTTGGAATAATAAAAAACATTGAGAGCCTGTGTCTAACCTAATTCACAGAAAGGGTCAAATTTCAGTCTAGGATGGGTCCAAGCTGATTTCCAAATGAAACACCTGCTGTCAGGTGTAGCCATCTTTCTCATGGTGATTAAGGAAGACTTTCCTCATTAGATTTTGATGATAAAAACACAATTGTAAATAAGATTGCTTCTAATTCTGAATTATTTCTATTTAATATTTGAAATTACATATGAAAATAAAAACAACAAGAATAAATGTATAAATAATTATTTGATTATCAAAATCCAATTTTGATTAGAATTTTTTGTAACCTTAAATAATCTTTTTGCTTAAAATGTGAAATTATAGATGAAATTTGGAATAAATTACAGAAAAATGACTTTAAATTGAATTGAGAATTCTTACTTAAAATATTACTCTTTAAAAACCCTGCTAAATTGAAAGAAATTGAAAGTTGTATTTTTTCATCTGATTGCAAAACAACATATCAAATCCAAAATTATTTTTGAAAAGGTCAGTGTTTTAATTAATTGTATAGCTTCATGCCAACTGTGAAGGATCTATATGCTCCATCATACTGAAGAATAATCAATTATTGACCAAATCAGGTAAATTTTGAAGTTATGGTGGATCATTCTTTTCATAAAGCACATCACATTCATTTCCAATTTTTACCAAAAGCTTATGAATTACTACACAAATAACAAAAAAATAAATGAGTAATTTGACTCTCTTTATATTTTTCATTTTATTTCATATTTCTCTGAGGATTTTGCGAGGCAGAAGTTGAATTTACTATTATCTATATTATTCTGGAACAATTGTTGTTGAGCTTCAATAGGCAGATTTAGCAAAAAGATATTGCTTTTGGGAAAAATATCTTTCAGAAAATTTATGAACTACAATATTTTTTTATGCACTTGAGTCATGTACCTATCCTGGAAATCCAACATGAAATGAAGTGAAACATAAATTGATAGCACACACTAGCCTGAATGACATGAAGTAACTAAATAGGAAGCCATTATCAGCTTAACTCATAACCTTTATCCAAAGAGATTATATTTTATATCATATCAATGAGCGAGATAAAAGACACATGTACTTCTTTCTAAAAGAATAATAAATTTGGGGTGTTGGTAAACACATGTAAACCCTTATGTGTTTTTACCAATTTATGGCCAAAACACATAAGTACCTTATTTTTTTGAAGAAATCCCTCAGGCTCAGTTTTGAAATTTCTATAATTTTTTTTAACAAATTTTTTCCAACATGGGATTTGAAGTTCTGCAAATTATTTCAATTTTTCCCCCCAATCTCTCTATTTTGGCCAATTTGGCAAAATGGCCTATTTTTTTGAAGAAATTAATTAAAAATGTTCCCACTTACGAATTTCCAATTTTTTTTCAAAATGAAGGGAAAGACCTTTAGAATAAAAAACCTGAAGCCCCAAATTTTGTGATTTTTTTGCCAGGACAAAAAGCCAAAACATACAGGAAAGTCTTCAGCTTGCCTTACTTGTGAAATTTCAATCCTTTATTTCTAATTTAGGAATAATATTTATGTTTTATTAAGCTTTATTGAAAATTGAATAAACTTTTGTGTATATAGAGAAACTGAACCATTTCTGATACCAAAATTGGCTCAATCTTCCAAACAAATTCATTATTACCATTTCAGCTAAGTCTTTAAAGTACCACTTCTATTTAGTTTCCTGGCTCATTTTGATGATATTTTGAATTGTGTTTAAAGACTTAATAATTTTCAATAGAGATATCAATGAAAGAAGTGAGCTGTATGCTGTACAGAAGATCTTCTTGAGCTTGCTATGAGGGATAATTTTCAGAATGTCTGCTTTCAATATTTAAGGAGATACAAAAAAACACCATGCTATGAGGTATTAATTTTAATAAATTTCATGCAAGAACCATATATTATCTTCAAGCTCTTTATCAAATTGAATTACAGTTCTGTGTGATAATTTTGATGGTAAAATATCTTGTTTGAATAGATATCTTGATTAGGTCTTTGGAATTTTTTGATTATGAAACTTGAATTGCTTCTTTTAGTTGTTTCTGGGTGCAGATGAATAAAGTAAAAAAAATATTATTAAAAATTAGGTTAAATTGAATCTTTATTTAAGTTCATGATAAACTAAATTTATCTTCAGAGAAATTTATGGCTATATCAATTTTTAACAATACTTGGGATCTTGGAGAAATCATTGAGAAGTTAGAAACAAAAAATGGGCTTATGGTGACTAAAAGTACCACAGCTCATGAGGTGCGGTATTTTTAACAATAAAAAAATCAAATTTAGTGTTTGGAACTCTTGATTTGGTAGATTTCAACCCCCCTATCACAGTAATCTTGGGGATATTTTTCTCTTTGAATTATTTGATAAACACTTGAGTCATGAAGATAACCTATGCATACAACATAAAATTTAATAGGCTGTTTTGAACTTCGGAAGTCAGTTTTATTGAAATAAATTCCCTGGATAAAATCAGATTATTCATTGAATTTTATTATTTAAATTGAAATTGCCATATTCCCTTTTTTAAAGTAAAAATAAGCCTTGAAATCATTTGGGTGCCATTGTGACAGTGGTATGAGACTTTCATCTGTGCATACAGTGCCTCGCAGAAGTCCTTCAGCCTGAATTACTTTGTAAATACCCTTCATTTTTTGTATGCTGTGCCAGAAAATGGAAATACTATTTTATTTAATTAAATATGTAATTGCCCAATGACTATAAAGAGCAATGGAGCCAGGGATAACTCCAAAAATGATAAATATTTTACCAAAAGATTATCTATTACTGTTTAATTGTAATCTTGGGAATGCGACTTCCAATTGCACTTCAGGATCCCTTTGTTCATTTCTTGAAAGATTTTGATGCATTTAATCACCTTGAATTCTTGTAAATTATCTTGAAACTTAATTTAAAGCTTTATACAATTGTTAAAAAACCCTGTTGCATGCGACGCACTTTAAGTTACTTGAGGCTTGAGTCTATGGTGATTGCTGGGGCTTTCAAGGGAAGAGATATCTTTGGCTGAATGATATATTCAGTAGGGCTATAGAATATTGTATTTCTTAATCACTTATGTAAGTGACTTCAATTAACAAATAAAAGGCTTCTGAGAATGTGAGCCTTGAGGTATATTTTACATACCCAAATAGGCCACAATTATCTTAAAAGTAAATTTTGAATTATTCATAACTCATAAGTCATGCATATATCCAAAATTAATCATTTTTGATTTCAGAAAAAATGAATAGCTTTTTATTGAGTAAGTAAATCCATGGATTTGAGGCCAGATTTGGATTCTGCACCAAAGTTCACCTAGGGTAGCTCCATAGAGTGAATAAGCTCAAATTAACTCTTTGAGGTGGTAATATGGAAAATACTTCAATACCACATCATCAATACCACATAAAAGATCCATGAAAAGTTTTGTTTTTCTTAATTTCACGCCAAAATAATGGGAATGTGAGAAATCCCATGTTACATATACACTAAGAATAGTGTTATGCATGTTTTGGGCACTTGATATAATGGTATTCTTACATGGACTTTTGGTACACCCATAGTGGATATCTTACTTGAAGCTTAATTCTCTATTTTGACATGAAAAATAGGCAAGGGGGACAAAAGACATCAAAGAAAGCCAGGGTACCCAACTTCTGAGGCCTCAGAGGCATGGACAGATCCAAAGCTTAGATCCATTGCTGATCTTGGCCTAATTGGTAAACTAAAACCTTTTGGAAACTTGGCTACCATGTTACAACTACAGTAAATTTTAAGAAAATAGCAAATAACCTGCTATTTTGACGTGCCAAGGAGGTAAAGAGCTACTTAGACTCCTGTAACCATGTCAATTCTTAATTATTTTCCATGGATAATCCCCAAAAGAGTAATTAAAACCCTTTTTGGATTTTTATCCATTGATTTACCTCATAGCAACCAGTTAAACACTGATATTTGCAATTCTACGTAGAAATGAGGTAAAAACTTTAAAAATTCATTAAAAATACAATTCTTAATGCATCTCCCTAAACCTTTAAGGACCAATGGAGAACTGTATTTCCTATGATACAACCAAAAAGAATTATGTTTTACTAGTAAAATTAAAAGTTTTACTTACAGTCCATTTTTGACTATTCTACGTGAAACACTGAATCTTCAAAAATTCACAGTAATTACAACCTGTGATGAAATTGCCAATAAGATTGATAACTTTGAGAAATCAATGATTATTTTGGAATAAAAGAAGATTCACAGATGTTACTCCTTTTATTCTTAACCATATTGGGGTTGGTAGTCACGTAAAAGCATCAATTAAGTAATTAAGATAATCTTACGTGAAAACAGATGATGTAATCAATAATCCAAAAAGGTTTATTGCTTTTTCACTCACCGATTTTTTAGTTTGCTCCATGGAACACCTCTGTGAGCTGTTGTTGACTTAAAAGAGGCCTCCTCTTGCTGTTTTTTCCACATCATCATCTTATTATCATTTAAATCATTGTTACCAACAAGTAAGTATTAGTTAAAGCTATTCTTAAGTGTTTTAATTCTTTCAGAATCAATCAGAAAGACATTAAATCCTAGAATCCAACTATATGTTGTTTTAATACTTTTATAAATACATTTTGATCCCTTAAATCCACAGTTCTACGTCAAATCTCTCTATCTTATCTTTCAATAAGCTCTTTGGAATATTAGTGAGTGATTTATCCTTAGATCTTAAAGTTTTTCTCTAAATAATTAGTTTTCTTCAAGCATTATATTTAAAATTATTCTTGCAAAAGATAATTATATATTAAAATAATTTTATTATTTTAATAAAAGAAGTTTTATTATTAAAATCTTCTTGTAATTGATTCTTGTAGACAATTACTGCTCACTGTTAAAATCACTATTAGTGTTTAACACGTGAGAGAAATGATTCTTTAATTATTTAATTGTGGTTTTAATAATATTTTATTATTATATCTCATAAGAACAGACATAGTTCTGTTGATTAATAGTAATATTATCATCAGTTTCATAGTCACATCTTACAGAGAAGTTGATTTTGAAATAGTGACTAATATCTGAAAAATATTTGTGAAAAGGTGCTAGAGCTGGAAGAAAAAGTAAGTGAACTCAATTAAAGGAGGAATTCATGTTATGCAATTGTGTATGCATTTTAGTAAGTGGTACCCAGGATTAATGTGGGATTTGGTACAAAAATACAGCATTTCTGTACCTTAAAGCTCCCCAGCTCTTGAGTTCTGGGATTGATTCTTACACAAAAAATGGTAGGATTTGGATTCAAAAATATTCATGAGCTTTGATGTGAGATTTGGTAGCTTTGAAACCCCTATTTTCAAACATTAAAATAAGAAAAACTTTATTTTATTAATTTTATAATTTCTTCTACAATCTGTTCTAATACCTTCACTCTTTTTATTTTTTTATTTTTTTCTTTTCCAATTTTCATTTATTTTAATTTTAAATTTTACTTATTGTTATTAAATTTTCATCTTATTTGTTTTCATTTTTATTTTTTGAATTCTTCAATGAATTATCAATTCTAAAGTTTTTAACTCCAGAGAAAAAATCTAATGTACTAAATCTCAACCTCTTTATTCTGTTAATCATTTGAAATATACATGTATATATCAAAATGAATGGAACTCTTTATTAGTAAATTAAATTTTAATGTACACCCTGTTTAAAAATTGCTAATCTCATTCCAAATTTTCATGAATTGACTCCAATGGATCAAGAAGCTCAATCATCCTACCCATTTTCAAGAAATAAAACTTGTTTCATTTTCAAATACATACCTAAATGGGTAGTATAAATATCTTATAGCTAAAAAAATGAAAATTAATATTAACATAACAGATTCAATTTATTAGAAGAAGTTCTTATAGGAGTCAGAAGAACTTCATCAAGTATGTGTTTTCTTCAAGGTGAATTTGATTTTGTTAATTTTTTTTAATTTATATTCAAATATATATATAAAAGTTTCTATTAAGCTTATTAGAATAATTCTTAAATAACTAATTTATCATCCAAGAACTATATGTTTTATCAAAGAAAGGCTTCAAATGAAATGGAATTGAGTTTGAAATTGGAATGAGGGCCAAATATGTAGAAGTGAGTAAATAATTTACTTTTAGCTACCCTATTATTTAAGGTATATTTGATTTTTAGATATTATTTGGCTTCTTGAATGAATTGGTAAGCAGGGAAAACATATTGAAATTCACCATGAACAAGGTGTTGATACCTTGTAGAGGGTATTGCATTTGGGAAATAGATAGAAAGCCATGTATTCAGTCCTTGAAGCTGTACTTTGGGAAACATTAGGATTGATGTTTGGAAAGATAAAAAGCCGTTCCAATCCACTGGAAGATTAGAGAAGCCTCAGGCTTCTTTGCTCTTTATCAATTTTATTAAGCTGAATAAATTGTACTTGATTCCTATTATGCTCAAAATTTGGAATAGATGAAGAATTATTTCATTGTGTTTTGTAATAATCAAACTATCTATTAATATGGAATTTCAATTTTGGAGGTACTGTGCAACTTTAAAGAGTACCTTTTCCCTTTTAGAGAAACTCATACACAAAAAATATTACTTTGCATCAAGGGATATTTTTCTTACCTTTTGTGAGCCTTGAGGTATATTTTACATACCCAAATAGGCCACAATTAATATTAAAATAAATGCTTAACTATTCATAGCCCATAAGTCATGCATATATCCAAAATTCATCAATTTTTATTTCAGAAAAGATGAATGACTTTTTTGTGAGTAAGCAAATCCATAGATTTAGAGCCAGATTTGGATTCTACACAAAAGTTCACCTAGGCTAGCTCCATAGAGTGAATAAAATTAAATTAACTCTAGGAGGTGGTAATATGGAAAATACTTCAATACCACATCATCAAAACCACATAAAAGAATTGCAATTTTTTTTTCTCAATTTAACACCAAAACAATGGGAATGTGAGAAATCCCATGTTAAGTATACACTAATATTAGTGTTATTCATGTTTGTGGCACTTAGAATTATTGTCTTCTTACATAAATCTTCAGTAAAGCATAGTGGATATCAGTTTATAAGCCTGAACTACTATTTTTGATGTGAAAATTGCTAAGGGGGACAAAAGACATCAAAGAGATCCAGGGTATACAGCTTCTGAGGCCTCTGAGGCCTGGAAAGATCTGAAGCTTGAATTAATGTCTGATAATGGCCCAATTAGTATAATAAAGCCCTTTGGGAAGTTGGTTACCAAGTTAAATTCTCATTAAATCATAAGAAAATTGCAAATAAGCTTCTATTTTGAAGTGAAAAGGAAGTGAAGAGCAGCTTATAATCCTCTAACCATGTCAAGTCTTAGTGATTTTACATAGATAAGCCTTCAAAGAGCAATTCAAACCCTTTCTAAACTAGTAGCCATTCATTCACCTCATGGCAACCAGCTATACTATGCTAGTTGAAATTCTATGTAGAGATAAGGTAAAGTTTTTGAAAATTCATTAAAAATAAATTTTTTAATTAATCTTTTGGGAACAATGAACAATGCTGTGATACATAAAGAAACCAAAAATAATCATAATTTAATAGGTAAAATCAAATGTTTTACTTACAGTCCATTTTTGATGATTCCATATGAAACACTGAATCTTCAAAAATTCACAGAAAGTATAACCTATGATTAAATTTACAATAAAATGGATAACTTTTAGAAATTAATTCTTATTCTTAAATAAAAGAAGACTTACAGTTGTTAATTATGTTATTCTTAACCATAAAGGGGTTGGTAGTCATGCAAAAGCCTTAATCAAGTAATTCTGATAATCTAATGTGACAACAGATGATGAAATCAATAATCCAAAGAGGATTATTGGCTTCTCACTCACTGGTTTTTCATTTTTTATCCATGGCATGCCTCTGTGAGCTGTTGTTGACTTAAAAGAGGCCTTCTCTTTCCGTTTTTTCCAAAATCATCTTATTATCCAGCTATACCTTTATTACCAACAAGTAAGTATTAGTTCAAATCTTTTCTCAGATGTTTCATTATTTCAGAGTAATTCAGAAAGGTGTGAAATAATAAAAATAAAATATTATTTGTTCTAATTTTTCTATAAATCAATCATGATCCTTTGAATAAAACATTTATCTATCAAATCTCTCTACCAATTATTTTCAAGGTTTTATTGGAGTGTTAGTGAGTGGGTTGAATTAAATTTTGCAAGTTTATCTCTAATATTAGTTTTCTTCAAGAATAATATCTCTAATTATTCTTGAAAAAGTTAATTATATATTGAAATAATTTTATTATTAAATACTTCTTGTAATTCAATCTTGTAGACAATTACTGCTTACTGTTATAATCACTAGTAGTGTATAACAAGTAAAATATCCAATTATTTAATTATTTAATTGTGGTTATAATAATTTTTTTTTATATTTCATAATTACAGTCATAGTAATTTTGATTAATAGTAATATTATTGACTGTCTCATAGAAAAATCTCACATTTGGGGGCCTGGCTGTAATTTTTAACCAGAGTCTTGGCTTTAATAATATTCTAGACTTCATTTTTTTGTTATAAAAGCTTCCATACCTACACAGATCATACATTTGGGGTCCTGGTCAAGTTTCTTTGAAACTTGTACCCTTAATTAATAAATTTCTAAGCTCTAAAATATATTATTTTTTTTTGTTTCAATTTAAAGTTAAAATTATTTTTATTTTTAAAATTGTCATTAAAATATCTTTTATTGAGGAATTTGGTTTAATTTTATAACGTTTTACACATGGCTTTTTCACATCCAAAAACTTATAGAGTTATTCTTTGAGTTACTCTGAATTAATTTTTATTCAAAATATTAAATTTGATTTTTTTTCTTCAGAAATCTTTTTTTAATATATAAAAAAATAATAAACTTATCAAAAATCTTAAAAAATAATTTTATTCTTTTATCATTTTTTCTCTTTAGTGTCTTTAATCAGATACATTTCAGCTGGTAATAAGCTCAGTAAGAGATATATTACCAGTACAGAATCTTCAGAAGCAGAATCTTAAGAGAGTATTGAAGTGAAAAATGCTAAAAGAGGCACTTTATTTAAAGAATAAATATCCAAAAAACCACCAAAAAGTGTGTTTTCTGTATTTATTCTTTATTTTATCTTAAATTGATGTGAAAATAGTGCATACCAGAAATGGAAGCAACTATTCAGTCCAACCCAATGGATCTGGACAAGGAAGAGGAAAGACCAGGGCTAGATCTGGAAAGTCTTCCTCAAGCAAGACATATATGGAGGATTCCAGAGCTGCCCCCCATTCCCCAAGGTCTTTACCCACAAAAATTGACATTAAATCTGAGCCTGAACCAATTCAAGGTAATGTTTTAAGGGCTTAACTATTTTAAAGTGGAAGCCATAGAAATATATCAGTCCCAGTACAAAAACTGGTACAGAGAAGTGAAGGAAGAGAAGTGGGAAAAATTCTCAAGCCTCTTTCAGGGGGCTATGAACTCCTACTTACACATCAAGAGCTTTTGGGTCAGGAGAAGACCATGGAGCTCTTAGGAGGATGGAGTCAATTTTTCTTTCAAAGAGAAGGTCATAAATATAAATAATTGGTTTAAGAACCAAAGTCTTTTATCCATAGACCATAAGAAAGAGTTGAAAATGACCCCAGATTTGGAAAAGGAAGGCCCAATGGAGTCAACCAGCTCCAAAAGTGTCCAAAGACAAGCCCAAAGGACCTTAGAAGAAAAAGAGAGGTCCCAAGAAAAGTCAAGGAAAGTGAAAAGGAAAAGCCAATTGGAACAGACCTTACCAACAAGGTTACAGGATACCCAGATTGGAGCCTTTTCCATGGACAATGTATCCAATATGGCCAGAACTCTTATGGAATTCACAGCCAAGGAGAAGGAAAGGATGAAAAAGAATTTTCCATGCAGATAATGGATGGAATGAAACATATTAAATCCAGTATTGATGTACAACTTGGTAAATTTGATTAAAAATTAAATAAAATAACATCAGATATCAATGACTTGAAAAGAATGACAGAACATTTACTGAATTGTGTAAAGTGACAAATGCCAGACTTGAGTCAATTTCAAACACATGTGACAGAATTTAAATTAAATTTCAAGTATAAAATGATGAATTGGAAGATCTTTCCATTATTCACATTAATAACCAATTTAAAATTTTGAAAAATGATGTTTTAGAAATAGTTAATAATACAAATCTTTATGCCACACATTTTGAAAGAAGTGAAAGTGAAAGGCAGAAGCTAAAGAATGAAATAATTGCACATGTGGAGAAAATTCATAAGAATTCTGAACCAAATTCACATATGGTCAGACATCCTACACCTTTTACTAAAGAAAAACTTTCTGTGAAAGAAATTTTAACCCCTTTTTTGGAAGAAAATGAAATCTATGCAAAAGATATTCCCAAATTGGAAGCATGGTCAACATTCTCTGGTGAAAGTGAATATAGCCATATTGCGTTCATTAGAGAAATTGATATGTTTCAGGAAGATTTTCATATACCTAATGAAATAATAGCTGGAAAATTACACTCTTTGTTTATAAGAACTTCAAAGAAATGGTATTGAGAAATGAGACAAGACCATTGTAAACATGATTGGATTTGGTGGAAATTTGAAATACTCACCAGATAGCCAATAACTATTGGAGATTTGAAATGGAAAAGCTTTTTAAAGTGCCATTCTAAAATCAGAAAAGGATAAACCACTTACTTGGTTCCTCAAACAGAAAAATATATTATCTGCTTTACACCCAGATATGTCTGACTCAATGATTAATATAACAATATTAAGAGAATGTGGAGGAGAACTAGAACATTTCATAAAGTGGGGACGTGTAAAACCCTGTTCAACAGAGAAATATATTGATTCTATGGAAGATATCATTAATAGGACCATAATTGGTAAAAACTGGACTTGGAACTGTATGGAGTCAAAAATGATCCCAAAGATTTCTAGGGAGGATAAATACTTGAAAGACCTGTCTTGAAGTGTCACAAATGTGGAAGCACCTCACATTTAGCCAACACTTGCACCTAAAAGACAAAAATCAATGAAGTTCAAGTAACTGAAGAGGTTAAGTGTGCTGAAGAGAAAGAAGAATCTGACCAGGATTATGAAAGCTCTGAAGACACACTGTGAGCCATGAGGTATATTTTGCATACCCAAATAGGCCACAATTATCTTAAAAATAAATTCTGAACTATGCATAACCCATAAGTCATGCATATATCTAAAATTCATCATTTTTGATTTCAGAAAAGATAAATAGCCTTTCATTGAATACGTAAATCCATGGATTTAAGGCTAGATTTGGATTCTACACAAAGTTTTACCTAGGGTAGCTCCATAGAGTGAATAAGCTCAAGTCAACTCTTTGAGGTGGTAATATGGAAAATACTTCAATACCACATAAAAGAGCTGTGAAAAGTTTTGTTTTTCTCAATTTCACGCCAAAATAATGGGAACATGAGAAATCACATGCTACATATACACCAAGAATAGTGTTACACATGTTTGAAGCACTTAATATTATTTTATTCTTACATACACTTTTGGTACACCCATATTGGATATCTCACTTGAAGGCTGAATTTCTATTTTGACTTAAAAAATAGTCAAGGGGGACCAAAGACATCAAAGAGAGCCAGGGTACCCAGCTTCTGAGGCCTCTGAGGCATGGACAGCTCCAAAAATTGGATCCATGTGTGATCTTGGCCCAATTAGTAAAGTAAAACCTTTTGGGAACTTGGTTACCAAGTCAAAACTTCATTATATCACAAGAAAATAGCAAATAAGCTGTTATTTTGATGTACCAAGGAGGTAAAGAGCAACTTAGAATCCTGTAATTATGTCAATTCTCAATGAATTTCCACAGATAAGCCCCAAAGGAGTGATTAAAACCCTTTTTGGACTAGCATCCATTGATTTGCCTCATAGCAACCAGCCATATAGTGCTATTTGCAATTCTATGTAGAAATGAGGTAAAAACTTCAAAAATTAATTCAAAATACAATTCTTAATAAATCTTTCTGAAACTTTTAGGACCAATTAAGAACTGTATAATTAATATAAAAACCAAAAAAAATTATACTTTTATAATTAAAATTGAAGGTTTTACTTACAGCCCATTTTTGATGATTCCATGTGAAATACTGAATCTTTAAAAATTCACAGAAAATACACTATGTGATGAAAATTCCAATAACATTGAGAGCTTTGAAAAATCAATAATTATTTTGGAATAAAAGAAGATTTACAGTTGTTACTCCTTTTATTCTTAACCGTAAATGGGTTGGTAGTAATGTAAAAGCATCAATTAAGTAATTATGATAATCTTATGTGAAAACAGATGATGCAATCAATAATCCAAAACGTTTTACTGTTTTCTCACTCACTGGTCTTTTAGTTTGTCCATGGAGCACCTATGTGAGCTGTCTTAGACTTAAAAGAGGCCTCCTCTTTCTGTTTTTTCAAAATCATCACATTATCCAATTATACCTTTATTTCCCAAAGAAATAACCTTGTCTCCTGATGTTGTAAATACTTTAACAGAGCTTAAAAGTAGTATTTTACCTCTTAAAGACATTAAAAATAGTTTATTATCTTTCCAAGAAATAAATAATAGCTTATCATCTTTAACAAAACTTGTTGTACAAAATAAAAAAGAAATTGATAACATAAAATTTATGGTTGAAAATAACAAACCAAACATTTTAATTGACAATACTCAAAATTTAATACAAGGACAGCAAGAATTGTATAAATACATAAAAAATATCAAAGAAAAAACTTTAGGAATCAATTGGGATGTGAGAACTGACAAGTTAACAGAAAAAATAAATAAATTAGATATTTATGTTGAGAAATTTGAAGAAAATAATCCATTACATCAAAAAATTACTTCTAGATCATGTAGAACAAATGGTGAAGCAATAATGAATCTTGAAGATGGAATTCAATGTGAAATAAGACTTATTACTGAAAAAATGGATAAAATAAATGAGGCTAACTTAAATATGCCAGAGTTATCAACCCCATTTTCTCACATAAGAAGTGCTGTTAAACCAAAAGAGGAAATAAAAAACCCATTAATGACAGAATTTAGTCATAAGGACAATAAACAAGTCTCAATTAAATACACACCTCAATTAAAAGAATGGACAACATTCACAGGTGAAGGTGAATATGAACATATGTCATTCATTAAGACAATTGATATGTTACAAGAAGATTATGCCATACCAAATGAATTAACACTGAAAGATTACATTAATTATTTGAAAAATCTGCAAAAAGATGGTATTATGGAATAAGACAAACGAATGGTAAAAACACCTGGTCTTGGTGGAAAAATGAAATATTCACCCAATGGGAAAATGATGCCTGGAGGTACAAAGTACAAAATGCATTTGAAAATTCCTTCTTTGATCCAGATAAGGATAAACCATTGTCTTGGTTCTTAAAACAAGCTGAAAGATTGAATGCACTGTACCCAGAAATGTAACAAAAGATGGTGCACATAAAGATACTTAAGAAATGTGCGGGGGAATTAGCACATGCCCTGAGAAGCAGGTGCATAGAACCATGCTCCACAGAGGAATATATCATTGCACTAGAAGATATAGTGACAAGAACTAAAATTGGTAGAACTTGGAAAAAAGTAAACATCAAAAGTCCAAATGAACCATTTATCAAGAAATATAAACCAAGAGAACCTTTCAAACCCAATACACCTAACAGTAATGAGCAAGGAGAATGCCATAAATGTGGAGGTATTATACACTTAGCTAATAATTGCCTCAAAAAAGCAAAAATAAATGAAATTGTGAAAACAGATTACCACAATGACAAAAAAGAAGAATTAGATTCTTAAAAAAACCCAGAAGAGTCAGAAACTTCTGGAAGTGATGAAATCAATATAATTAATGCACAAATTCATAATTTTTATTCAATATATGAGGTATTATATGTTAACTCAACCTTACCACAAGTTGGAACATCTAATACAAGCATGACAAACATAAAAGATGCCAAAATGTATAGAACCAAAAAAGCAAAAGGAATGGGATATACATCTGGAAAGTCAAGCATAAGCATTGTCATGGTTGGAAACCAAGAGGAAAAAGTGAACATTGATACAGGATCATACTGTACATGTGTTGGTGAACATTATTTGAAATAAATTGTACCAGATTGGGAAAGAAGCTTGTACCAATACAAGGAGTCAAATTTAGTAGTTCCAGTAAAATCATGAAGCCCCTTGGAATAATTGACTTAACATTAATTTTTCCTCACCCTTCACAATGTATAAGAGTGAAAGTGGAGCTTGTAGTAATGGACAACTGTACTAGTAAACACTTTATACTTGGAAATGACTACTTGTCAATCTATGGAATAAATATCTCAAATCAAAAATACAGATATTTTACCATAGGAGACAATAAGAGGAAAAAATTTGGGTTCTTAAATAACAAAAAACAAATTAAAGTCATAAAAAAAGAAGAGAAAAACCATGAAAAAGACTTTTTCATAGGGGACCAACTTAAAGAGGCAGAATTCAATCAATAATTAACAGAAAAAATGAAAGAAAAATTGATTGACCTCTTATTCAAATATAAAGATGCCTTTGCAACTGACAAAGAGCCACTAGGTGCCATTATTGGACATGAAGTAGACATTATCCTAAATGTAGAAAAACGTTATCCACCTCTGTTAAGGAGACAAACTTACCCAGCTAGCCCAAGAGCTAGAGAGGCCTTAAATTTACACATCAAAGAATTAATGGACCTTGGGGTATTAAGAAAATTAGGAAATAATGATCAGGTAGAGGTCAGTACACCTTTCATTATTACTTGGCATAATGGAAAATCAAGGATGGTAGGGGACTTCAGAGATCTAAATACCTACAATATCACTGACAGATATCCAATACCCAGAATTCATGATAAATTGACACAATTGTCACAGGCTAAGTTAATTACAGCCATGGATGCTCTGAAAGAATTTAATCAAAATTTCTTGACAGACAATGCTAAGAAACTACTGAGGATGATAGTCCACTTGGGGATATATGAATATTTAAGGATGCCATTTGGTATAAAAAATGCACCTCCCCATTATCAAAGGATGATGAACACCATATTTCCTGAAGAGGTATCAGAAGGATGGTTAATCATATATATTGATGATATGATAATTTGCTCAGAAACTTGGTAAAATCACTGAACAAGACTAGAAATAGTACTACAAAAGATAGTCCAAGTGAATATGAAAATTTCCCTCAAAAAGTGTCATTTTGCATATAGTGAGCTTAAAGCACTAGGACTTGTTGTATCTGGACTAAGCTAGGGCATAGATAAAAAAGCGTAGCAGCAGTACTACTTAAACCAATGCCACAAACCAAAAAACAAATGAAATCATTTCAGGAATTTTTTGGTTACTACAGACAGCATATAAAGGACTTTGCAAGTATTGCCAAATCCCTGCATAAACTCTGTGACCAACAGACAGTTTATGAAATGAATGAAGAAAGAGTCAAAGAATACAAGGAATTGAAGAATGCTCTCACAAATTCCCAATTTATTCTAATGCCAGATTGGAAGATACCTTTCAAGCTATACATTGATGCTTGTGGAGAAGGATGAGGTGCTGCACAACACCAGACACAAATAATCAATGATAAACCTGTTGAAGGACCAATTTGTTTCATTTCAAGACAAATTAAGCCAACAAAAGCAAGGTATGGAGCAAGCCAAATGGAATGTCTTTTCTGAGTGTGGGCTTTAGAAAAATTACATTATTATTTGGATTGTACAGTGTTTGAAAAAATTACAGACTGTAATGCTGTAAAATCTTTGTTAAACATGAAGAAACCAAATAGACATATGCTAAGATGGCAAATTGCTATCCAAGAATATAGAGGAAATATCACAATAGTTCATAAATCTGGAAATATTCATAAAAATTCAGATGGTATTAGTATATGGGCTTTAGCAAATACACCTTAAAACCCATCATGGGTAACACAGGAAGAGCACCATATAGAAGGCATATGTGTTACAGACATTGAAAAAGAATTCTTTAATAAAGTTAAAGAAAGCTCTAAGATGAATAAGAACTGTAATATCCTATTCCAACTTGTGATGAAAGACTTCAAGACTCATCACTCTCATCAAAACTAGGTGAAATATGGAAAAAAGAATATGATGAAGGAAGATTCCACCTCCTTGATGGAGTAATGTATCATAGGGAAAAAAACCCATGTGTAATGAACTTAACAGGTAGAAACCTGATAAATACTAAATTAAATGAATCCTGTGATAGTGTTTCATCTGGACATCTCTCAGAAGATAGGACACTGGAAAGGGTTAAAACCTGCTCTTGGTGGCCAAACTGGAGAAACAATGTTTCAGAATACTTCCAAGCCTGTGACAGATGTCAAAAAGCAAACAGAGCCACAGGAAAGACATTTGGATAACGTTTTTGGAACAGAGTTCTAATTCTCAACAGCTTACCACCCTCAAACTGATGGTCTAGCAGAAAGAATGATACATACCTTAGAAGACATGATCAGAAGATTCTTTGCTTATGAACTAGAATTCAAAGACTCTAATGGCTTTACCCATGATTGGTGTACCTTAATAACAGCTCATGAACTGGCATATAAAACATTGATTCATTATTCAACTGGAAAAACACAAGAAATGTTAGAAAAAGGGTGGAATCCAAGACTTCATTATGATACCCTCAAAAAAGGACTTAGTGGATATACAACAAATAGAAAGAAGTTTTAAAATAATGCTTGACAAAGTAAGACATCATGAGAACAGATTTATGCAAGACTCTTTTGAATATGAAAAAGAGAGATGGGATAAAAGTCATTAACCACCTTACTTTAAAGTAGGAGACTTGGTCTTAGTATCAACTCTGAATTTAAATAATATCAAAGGCGCAAAGAAATTGAAAGATTCCTTTGCAGGACCATTTACAATAAAAGCACTACATGGACCTAATGCTTTGCAATTAGAGCTAACAGGTGAGCTTATGAAGAACACCCAGCTTTCCCTGTAAGTCTGATAAAACCTTACATCTCAAGTGACAAAGAATTATTTCCACTAAGAAACAAACCCCCATTTGAAATCCCCCTCTAGAAGAAGGAGAAGAAAAGAAAATTATAAAAGTCCTTAAATAAAGAAGGACAAGAAACAAAAAAAGAAAGGGAATAACTTGTAAGGTATGTGAAACCAACTAAAGAAGATGAATGGCTACTCGAGAAAGATATAAATGATTCTGATAAGCTACTAAGGAGTTTTAGAAATGAAAGAAGACATAAAGAATAAAAGAGTTAAGCATTATTGAGCTTCAAGAGTAAGAAATTCTAATGAAGAGGTAGGAAAGTGGATGATAACCTAATTAACTATATCAGATTGTAGTACAATCTTCTTCGGTGGTAGGGAATGTGAGCCTTTGAGATATGACCACATATCCAAAGAGGTCACAAGAAATATTTGACAATAATTATTCCTCCAAATAATTATCCTAAAATAAGTAAAAATACCATAAAAAAGCATAAATGCTTAAATAACTTAGAATCTGATGCATAAACATGTAAAATAAATTACACCATTAGATTTCCAATGATAAAAAATACATATATCATTTTTATGACATACCTGTTAAGTCAATAACTAATTAATAATAACCTAAAAATGCCATAAAAAGATATAAATCCTTATTTATCTCTGAAAAAAATGAAACACCATGTGAAATGAATTTCACCATTAAATTCCCCATGAAAGAATACGCATAAAAGCTTTTATGTCATTTCTGTAAAGTTAATACTTAAGGAATTAAGCTGAATATAAGCACTTTTTTGGTCAGTGCTTACATTCATGGCTTTTAGCTAATATCTCTTGAAATATACATGATAGAGAGTTAGAAAAAAAATGAAGTTAACACATAATTACTGTAAAAACACATATATGAACTTTTTTTGACAAGCTATAAGCAAGGTATAACTTGAAAGGGTTTATTGAGCAAAATTGCTAGACCTGTTGACCACTTTGTTGTGAAAGAGGTCCAAACTTAAAATGAAGTGAATATTCAGGTTCTACCAGCTCATAGATAAAGAATGATGCATTTCTTATCATAATATTCAAGTTAAAAACCCCTGAAATCATGGGTTTAAGCTCAAAATTTTGAATTTCAACAGAAAAGATTAGATACAAGAAAAATAATCAGGAAATTAGTTTGGTGATGTAATGGAATTCTCTTGGGAGTTTGATAAGAACATGCCAAGCTATCAGAATTCACTATCTGAATGGCTTTAGCATGCATAGCTTAAAAGATATTAATGATCAAAGCTTCAGCTTAAAATTGATTATTTATGATCACTCACTGTAATCTTATTTTACGCTTAACAGTTATAGAAGTGATAGGACTGGTGAATACTATTAGATTATGATGAATACTGATAAAATCTATGAATTTTAGGCTTCTGAAAAGCCTACAATGTCATCAAACTTATTTTTATAGTGATAACTCTAAATAATGATGTAATGATGAGATAAGATGGTTTGATCATGATGTAATCATCACTAAACCTTCAATTATTGATCAATTCCAGTGGATACCATCAGTACCTGTTTACTAGAAGACTTCTGGACTCTAGAAGGGAGGAATATACTATAAATAGAGCCCTTTTTACTCTATTTCCCCCTCAGACATATCAAAAACAACAAAACACTAAACAAAAAAGGTAAAATCTTTATTCTTTATATATAGATCTTTTATATTATCAAAGACCAAAGGTAAGGTTCATCATAATCATCAATATTGACATGATTACTCCATTGTTTAATTGTTTTTGTTATATTTCTCTATAAATCTAATTTTCCTTGTAAAATTAAGAATATTTGTAAATTCTCTTATTTTATTTTGTAAATACAATTTAAATAGGTTGCATTTAATTTTTTTTGGCATAAAATCTTTTCAAAGTTATTATATTAAGTGTTAAAAGTAGGTTATTTTCTCTTTTATAATAATTTCTCTCAATTATTACTTTTAATAATTATTTTATTAATATATAACATTAATATTAGTAATATTTTTGTTATTAATTGTTTTTTATTATTGAAAAACAACTTTTTACATCTTTATTGTTTGTTGGTAACAATAATGAAGAGCTTTGAATATATGAATCATTAATTATTAAGATATATATATATACTCTCATTATACTATATATTTAATATAAATTATATTATTATATTTATTTAATAATTTGATAATTTTATGCCAGAATTATAGTAATTATTTATCATTATAATTATTCTTTGTTTTATTTACTAATAAGGACATTCATAGTAAAATAAGTGAAATATTTGTAATATTTACTTATTGTTTCATATTCAAACCTCACACTCAATATTGACAGATCATACCCTCCAGTACTTAGAAGAGCAGCTTACCAAGAAATAACCAGACCTTGTGAGCCTTTGAGATATGACCAACTATCCAAAAAGGTGACAAATTGACTTTTAAATACTTATTTTAATAATAAGAATTGAAATTATTATCTCAATATAAGTAAGAGTCTCATAAAAAGAAATAAAATATTAATTATCTCAGAAGAAAATGAATAAAAATGTGTAATAATTTACACCATTGGATTATTCATGAATAAACACACATACAAAATCTTTATGTCATATATGAAAAGTCAATACTTACTGAGATAACCTAATTATATGCGCTTTTATGATTAGAACATATATTCATGGTTTTTAGCTCATATCGCTTGACATATGAATGATAAATGGTTTAACCACAAAGAAAGTTACCACCTAATTACTGTAAGAATATAGATATAAACTTTATTTGACAAGCTGTAAACAAGGCTATAATTTGAAATGGTTTATTGAGCAAGAGAAAAAAAGCCGTTGACCACTTTGTTGTGAAAGTGGTCCAAACTCAAAAAGAAATAGATATTCATATTCTACTAGTTCATACATGAAGAATGATGTAATAATTATCATTATATTCAAGGTATAACACCTTGAAATCATGGCTTGAGGTTTAAAATAGTAAATTTTGACAGAAAAGATGAGTTACAAGAAAGATCATCAAAAATAGAGCTTTGATGATGTACTGAAATTCTCTTTAAATATTAATAATGAAAATCCAAGCTATAACAATTAACTATCTGAATAGCTGTAGTGTGTATAACTCAAAATTTAAGCTTAAAATTTATCATTATGATCACTCACTGTAACCGTATTTTAAGTTCAACAGTTATATAAGTAATGAAACTGGTAGATACTATTAGAATATTATAAATGCTAATAAAATCCACAAATTCTAGGCATCTTCCAAGCCTATGATGTCAGCAAGCTTACAGCTATAGTGAGAAATTTAAATAATGGTGAGATAATGTGACAAGATGGTTTAATTATCATATAATCATCACTAAACCTTAAATTACTGATACATTCCAGTGGATACCATCAGTACACATCTATTAGAAGCCCTCTGGACTCTAGGAGGGAGGAATTTACTATATATAGGGATCTTTTTACCTCTGTTTCCCCCTCAGAGGCATCAAAAACATTAAAAATATTAAATACAAAGGTAATAAATTTATTATTTTCATATAATTCTATTATATTATTAAAGAATTAAGCTCATAATTATAGTCATAATAAATTTTGAGGTGATTACATTTATATTTAATTGTTTTTGTTAAATTCTCTTTAAAATCTCTAATTCCATGTAAAGTCAAGAATATTTGTAAATGCACTTTAATTAAGTTGTATTTAAATTATTTGGCATAGGTTTATTCAAAATTATTACATTAAGTGTTAAAAGTAGGTTATTTTCTCTTTTTATAATAATTGCACTTTATTCTTATTCTTAATAGTCTTTTTTATAATATGAATAGTATTTATGTTAATCTATAAATTGAATAGTGATACTATTAGTTTTATAAAGAATTTTCTCTTATTAAAAAGAAGTTTTTTACACATTTATTATTTGTTTAGCAAAAATAAATTGCCATAAATATATTGATTATCAAATATAAATATATTTATTTATATTATATTATTTCTATAATATAATTTATATTACTTCTACAATGTAATTTATATTATTTCCTTTATTAAAATAATATAAAAATTCTTACCCCATCACTATAATTATTCGTTATATTATTTATTACTTCAATGAGGAAGTTCAGAGTACAAAAAGTAAAATATTTGTAATTTTTACATATTGTTTCATAGTCAAACCTCACATTTGGGGGCCTGGCCATGATTATTACTTAAAAGACCTTTTGAAAAGTGCAAATTGGGTTTATCAAATAATAATTCAAATAATAGTTTTATATTTATTAAACTATAAAGCTATTAAGGAATTTGGAAAGCAATTCTACTGTCCTAAATGTGGTTTTTCACATCCTTAGACTTGAAAAAATTTTCCTTGGGTGACTCTAGTGATTAAAAAACACATTTATAAATAAAAAATAATCATATTAATTTTCATTCTATTCTTCAAGATAAAATATAAAAAAAATAATAAAAAATCATTTTTATTCCTCTTTATTCATTTATGTTATTAATTTCTCTTCTTTAAACATATATAAAAGCAATTTTTACATGGAAATTGCCATATATTCTCAAAAATGACACTTTTTATCAAAATACTTATATTTATTTGTCTTTTTCAGTGTTTGTAGACAGCCCAACATAGGGAAATCAGACCACTGTTGAGAGATTTATGGAAGAAACTGTTCAAAGTTCTCCAAAACCAGTTATCAATAAGAAAAGAAAAGCTAATAAATCAGTTTTTTCAGGATACACTGTTCAGGACTATGAAGGTGAGTATTTCTCTTAAAATTGCCATAAAAAGACGATTTATCTTTTTTAAATCTTTTTATCTCTTATTTCTTCTAATTTGACCACTAGAAGAGAATCACAATACTCCATCCAATCAGATGGAGGTGGATTAAGAGATAGAAATGATCCCTCAAAAGGGAAAACAAACGGTGTAATCTGCCATGGAACAGAATCCAGACAAGGAAGATCCATATACCAAAGGCAAGTCCCAGAAATGCCTATCATTCCTGAACCAGAGTTGTAACTAAGTAGGAGTAACTCCAAGATATACAAATCACATTCAGAGGGCTCAAATGGACATATACATAAGCCAGTACAAGCATTATTACTCAGTGTACAAGGACAAAGATTGGGAAATGTTGCCACAAATCCACCAAAGAGTAATGAACTCCTGGTAAATCCTGAAAGAGTTCCTCAAAGAGAAGGAAATAGTGAGATAATCTAATTGATGGAATACACTATCATCCAAACCTCAAATCAAAAAATATAAAGAACTGGCACAACAAAAAGAGGGAGGCAAGGAAGGTAGAAGCCCCAGTAGCTTCTACCAGAAACCCACAAGCCACCCAGCCTCCCCAAGAAGGGAAGAAGAACAAGAAAAAGAATCAGAGAGAACCATATTTCACAAGTTACAGGATTCCAAGAATCCAAAAAGATTCCATGGACAATGTCTTCAGCATGGCCAGAACCATGAAGGAAATCAAGGACAAAGAGGAGCAATTAATGGGATAGCCCCATTTCCCAAAGAAATAACTTTTTCTCCTGGTGTTGCAAATACTTGAACAGAAAATTGAAAATAGTATCTTACCTCTTAAAGACATTAGAAATAGCTTATTATCTTTATAAGAAATAAATAGTATTCTATTATATTTAACACAAATTGTTGTATAAAACAAAAAAGAAATAGACAGCATTAAATTTATGGTTGAACGTAATAAACCAAAAGTCTTAATTGACAATACTAAGAGATTAATACAAGGACAACAAGAGTTGTATAAGTACATAAAAGATATCAAAGAAAAAAATTTGAAAATAAATTATGATGTGAGTATTGACAATCTGACAGAAAAACTGAATAAATTAAGCATATCTGTTGAAAACGTTTCAGAAAAAACTTCATCACACCAAAAATAACTTCTGGAACATGTAGAAAAAAGTGATGAAGCAAGAATGAATCTTAAAGATGACATCCAAAGTGAAATAAGACTTATTACTCAGAAAATGGATAAATTGAATGAGGCTAACTTAAATATTCCAAATCTGTCAACCACAATTTATCACATAAGAAGTACTGCTAAACAAAAAGAGTAAATGACAAACCCCTTCATAACAGACTTAAGTCATCAGGACAAAAATCAAGTCTTAATGAAGGAAGCACCTCAACTGAAAGAACGGCCAACGTTCACAGGTGAAGGTGAATATGACCATATGTCATTTATTAAAAAAATTTACATTTTACCAGAGAATTATGCCATACCAGATGAATGAATCACTGCAAGATTACATTCATTATTTGAAAAATATGCAAAAAGATGGTATCATGGTATAAGACAAACAAATGGCAAAAATACCTACTGTTAGTGGAAAAATGAAATACTCACCAAGTGGGAAAATGACTCCTGGAGGTAAAAATAGAAAATGTATTTGAAAACTCCCCTTTGACCCAAATAAGGATAAACCTTCAAATTGGATCTTAAAGCAAGTGGAAATATTAAGTTCACTGTATCTAGAAATTTCACAAAAGATGGTGCACATGAAAATTATTAGAAAATGTGGAGGAGAACCAGAACAAGCCCTGGGAAGCAGTTGAATAGAGCCATTTTCAACAGAAGAGTATATTAATTCACTAGAAGATATAGTTTTAAGAGCCAAAATTGGAAGAACATGGAAAAAAATGGATATCAGGAGTCCAAATATGCCATTTATTAGGAAAGATAAACCAAGAGAACCTTTCAAAACCAATTAACCCAAATCTAATAAACAAAGAAAATGCCATAAATGTGGTGGTATAGGACACTTAGCCAATAATTGTCTTAACAAGGCAAAGGTAAATGAAATTATGCAAACAGAAGACCACAATGATAAAGATGATGTATCTGATTCTGGACAATACACTCAAGAGTCAGAAACTTCTGAAAGTGATTAAATCAATATAATTAATTCACAAATTGAAAATATTTATTTAATATATGAAGTATTATATGTAAATTCAAACTTACCACAAGATGGAACATCTGATACAAGCCTCACAAATATTCAAGATTCCAAACTGAATAGAACCAAAACAGAAAAAGGAATGGGATATACAGCTGGAAAGTCAAGCATAAGCATTGTCATGGTTGGAAACCAAGAGGAAAAAGTGAACTTGGATACAGGAGCATACTGTACATGTGTTGGTAAAAATTATTTGAAATAAATTGTACCAGATTGGGAAAGAAGCTTGTACCAAGAAAAGGAGTCAAATTTACTAGTGCCAGTGAAAGCATGAAGCTCCTTGGAATAATTGACTTAACATTAATTTTTCCTCACCCTTTACAGTGTATAAGAGTGAAACTGGAGCTTGTAGTAATGGAAAACTGTACTAGTAAACACTTTATACTTGGAAATGACTACTTGTCAATCTATTGCATAAATATCTCAAATCAAAAATACAAATATTATACCGTAGGAGACAATAAGAGGCAAAAATTTGGGTTTTTAAATAACAAAAAACAAATTAAAGTCATAAAAAAAGAAGAGAAAAGCCCAGAAAAAGACTTTTTCATAGGGGACCAACTTAAAGAGGCAGAACTCAATCAATAATTAATAGAAAAAATGAAAGAAAAATTGATTAATCTCTTAGTAAAAGAGAAAGATGTTTTTAAAACTGAAAAAAACACAGCTAGGTGCTATCATTAGACATGAAGTAGAGATTATTCTTAATGTGAAAAAGCCTTCTCCACCCCTTCTAAGAAGATCGGCTTACCAAGCTAGCCCAAAAGCTAGAAAAGCCTTAGAGGTACACATTAAATAATTAATGGACATTGAGGTATGAAGTAAAGTAGGACATAATTAACAGGTAGAGGTCACTACACCTGTTAGTATAACTTGGCATAATGTTAAATAAAGGATGGTAGGGGACTTGAGAGCTCTAAATATGTATACTATTCCTGACAAATAGCCAAGACCCAGAATACATGAGACATTAATACAATTGTAACAGGCTAAGTAAATTACAGCCATGGATGCTCTGAAAGGATTCCATCAAAATGTCTTGACATACAATGCTAAGAAACTACTGAGGATAATATTCCACTGTGGGATATATGAATACTTAAGGATGCCATTTGGTATAAGAAATATAACTCCCCATTATCAAAGGATGATGAACACCATATTTCCTGAAGAGTTATCAGAGGGATGGTTAATTATCTATATTGATGATATCATAGTTTGCTCCGAAACTTGTGAAAATAACTTGAAAAGACCAGAAAGAGTCTTACAAGATATAGTGCAAGTAAATATGAAAATTGACTTGAAAAATGTCATTTTGCATATAGTGAACTAACATCACTGAGACATATTGTATCTGGACTAAGCTTGGGTATAGATAAAAATAAAGTAGCCAAAAAACTACTAAAACCAATGCCTCAAACCAAAAAAGAAATGCAATCATTTATAGGATTTTGTGGTTATTACTGACAGCATATTAAACACATTGAAAGAATTTCCAAATCCTTGTACAAGCTCTGTGACCAACAGACAGTCTATGAAATAACAGCATAAAGGTTTAAAGAATATGAGGAACTGTGAAAATCCCTCAAAAATGCCCCATTTCTTCTAATTCCAGATTGGAAATTACCTTTCAAACTGTACATTGATGCTTTTGGAGAAGGATTAGGCGCTGCACTACACCAGACACAAATCATCAATGATAAACCTGTTTAGGAACCAATTTTCTTCATTTCATGACAAATCAAGCCAACATAAGCAAGATATGGAGAAAGCCAAATGGAAGGTCTTTACTTAGTGTGGGCTTTAGAAAGGTTACACTACTATTTGGATGGCACAGTGTTTGATTAAATCACATACTGTAATGCTTTAAAATCTTTATTAAACATGAAGATACCAAATAGACACATGCTGGGATGGCAGACTTCTATCCAGGAATATAGAGGAAATATGGCCATAGCTCATAAATATGGAAATATTCATCAAAATTCAGATGGTCTTAGCAGATGAGCTTTAGAGAAGGCACCTAAAAGCCCAGCATTGATACCACAGGAAGAACATCATATGGAGGGAATCTGTGTTACAGATATTGGAACAGAATTCTTGAATAAGGTTCAACAAAGCTATAAGATGGAAAAGATTGTCATATATTTTGCAAACTCCTGATGAAATGGTGCAAAGACCCATTACTATCTTCCGAAATAGATGAAATATGGAAAAAATAATAGGATGAAGGAAGATTCCACCTCCTTGATGAAATTCTTTATCACAGGACTAAACACGCATGTGTTATGACCTTGACAGATAGGACTCTGATAAACAATATAATATATCAACTCCATGGTTTTTTTTTCTGGAAATCACTCAAAAGATAAGACACTAGAGAGAGTGAAAACCTGCTCTTGGTGGCCAAATTGAAGAAAAAATGGTGCATAATATTGTCAAACCTGTGAAAGAGGTCAAAACGCAAACAGAGCCACAGGAAAGAAATTTGGAATGATAATCCAAATTTAAGAACCAAAATCCCCATGGGAAATAGCTTAAATGGATTGGGTAACAGCCTTACCTCCAGCAGGAGACAGGAGTTTTAATGCATGCCTAGTATTAGCTGACAGTTACAGAAAAACCCCAATGTTCTTACCATTTCAAAAAGATTACAAAGTTCTAAATACAGCTATAATGATATGGGATAGGGTCATTGGAGTCATACAGGCTTATTCCAAAATATCATAAGTGATAGATATCACAAATTCACTTCAGCATTATGGACAAATTTCCATAATGTATTTGGAACAAATTTATCAATATCAACAGCTTACCACCCCCAAAATGATGGTTTAGCAAAAAGAATGATGCAAACTTTAGAAGAAATTATCAGAAGATTCTGTGCTTATAGCCTAGAATTCAAATACTCTGAGGGTTGTACCCATGATTGGTGTCCCTTCATACCAGCTCTTAAACTTACATATAAAACATCAATCAATTTTCTAACTGGAAAAACACTAGAAATTTTAGAAGAAGGTTTTTATCCAAGACCTCCTTATTATATTATAAAAAAAGACTTAGTGGATACAAATCCAACAGCAAGCCACTTCAAAGTAATTCTTGACAAAGCAAAACATCGTGCCAACAGATATATGCAAAAGAAAGATGGGAAAAAAGTCACAAGCAACCTGATTTTAAAGTAGGAGACTCGGTATTAGTATCAACTCTAAGCTTTGATAATATCATTGGCCCAAAGAAACTGAATGATTCTTTTGCAGGACCCTTCATGATAAGAGCACTACATGGCCCTAATGCTGTGAAACTAGAATTGACAGATGAATTAATGAACAAACACCCAAATTTTCATGTAAGTCTATTAAAAACTTACAGCTCAAGTGATAAAGAGCTATTTCCCCTAAGAAATAAGCCACCACTTCAAATCTGACCTTTATAGGAAGGAGAAGAAAAGAAAATTTTGAAAGTACTTCAAGAAAGGAGGTCAAGAAACAAAAAAGAAGGGGAATACCTTGTAAGGTATAGAAACCCTACTACAGAAGATGAATGGCTACTTTAGAAATGTATAACTAATCCTGATAAGCTATTAAGGAGGCTTAGAAATGAAATCAGACCTAAATAGTTGAAAATTTAAGCATTATTGAGATTCAAGACTAAAAATGTCTATTGAAGGGGTAAGACAATGGATTATACCCAAATCAACTATATCAGATTGTGGTACAATATTTTTTGGTGGTAGGTAATATGAGAGTTTTATATATGACCACATATTCAAAAAGGTCACAAAACAACTTTAAGATACTTACTTTAATAATAAGAATTGAAATTATTATCTTCAAATAAGTAAAAATGCCATAAAAAAGCATAAAATCTTGATTATCTCAGAAGCCAATGAATAGAGATGTGAAAGAAATGACATTATTGAATTATTCATGCAACAATATGCATACAAAATTCTTATGTCATATCTGAAAAGTCAATACTTACTTAGATAACCCAAATATATGTACTTTTATGAGAAGCTCATATCTCTTGACATATGCATGATAAATAGCTACAAAAGGAAATTTACCAATTAATTGCTGTGAGAATACAGATATAAAACCTTATTTGAAAAGCTACAAACAAGGTTATAACTTACAATGGTTTATTGCACAAAATAAAAAAATCTGTTGACAACTTTGTTGTGAAAGTGGTCCAAACTTAAAAAGAAGTAGCTTATACATGAATATTGATGTAATATTTATCATTATATTCAATTTATAACACCTTGAAATCAGGATTAGAGGTTTAAAATAGTAAATTTCAACAGAAAAGATGAGTTACAAGAAAAATCATCAAAAATAAGTTTTTGATGATATAATTTAATGCACTCGGCAGTTTGGTGATTACATGCCAAGATATTAGAACTCACTCTCTGAACTGCTGTAGCATGTATAACTTAAAAGCTATTAATGATCAAAGTTTAAGACTAAAATTCATAATTTATAATCACTCACTTTAACCTTATTTTAAGCTTAACAGTTATATAAATTATCAAACTGGTTAATGATGCTATGTTATGATTAATACTAATAAAATAAATGAAGGCTAGGCTTCTGCCAAGCCTATGATGCCAGAAAACTCAGAGTTATAGTTATAACTCTAAATAATGGCATTATAATGAGATCAGCTGGTTTAATTATGATGTAATCAGTACTAAGCCTTAAAATACTGATACATTCCAGTGGATAAAATCAGTACACCTCTACTAGAAGCCTTCTAGACTGTAGGAGGGAGGATTTTACTATGTATAGAGCTCTTTTTACCTCTATTTCCCCTTCAGGCACATCAAAAACATTAAAAATATTAAATCCAAAGGTAATAATTTTTGTTTTGTCATATAATTCTATTATATTATTAAGGAATAAAGCTCATACTTATATTAATTATTGTTTTTGACATTATTACATCAATATTTAATTATTTTTGTTGAATTATCTCTAAAATCTCTGATTCCATTTAAAATCAAAGATATTTGTAATTTCTTCCATTTTTATTTGTGAATACAATTTAAATAAGTTTAATTTAAATTATTGGTGCAACTTTATTCAAAATTATTGTATTAAGTGTTAAAAGTAGGTTATTTCCTCTTTTTATAATAATTCTGCTTTATTCTTATTCTTAATAGTTCTTTTATTAAGATATAACTTTAATATTGGTAGTATTACTTTTATATTTTTTTTATTATTAAATAACAATTTTTTATGCATTAATATTTTTTATTTTAACAATAATAAGTTTCCATAAATATATTAAATATCAAATATCAAAATATTTCTTTTTATTACATTATTTCCTTTATTCAAATAATATAAACATTTTTACACCATAATAATAATTATTCTTCATCTTATTCATTAATCTAATAAGGACATTCAGAGTACAACAAGTAAATTATTAGTAATATTTACTTAATGTCTTATAGTCAAACCTTACAGAGCTAGAGAATCCTTGGAAAACCATATCAAAGAGCTGATGCACTTTGGTGTACTAAGAAAATTAGACCATAATGAGGAGGTTTAAGTGAAAACTCTTGTTATTATTTCTTAGAATAATGGTAAATCAAAGATGGTTGGAGATTTTAGAGCATTGAATACCTACACAGTTCCAGATAGGTAGCTGCTTCCTAGCATCCAATAAACTTTGACCCAATTATCCAAAGCCAAGTACATAACCTCCATGGATGCATTAAAAGACTTTTATCAGAATGTTTTGACACCCAAAAGCCAAGAAATTACTTAGAATTATCACTCACTGTGGTATTTATGAGTATTAATAATTCCATTTGGGAACAAAAATTATTCATCTCATTATCAAAGAATGATTAATACCATCTTCTCCACATAATTATATGAAGTATGGCTCATTATTTATATTGAAGATATAATCATAATTTCAGACTCATGGTCTTTGCACCTTGAAATACCTTCAAGAGTACTTGACAAAGTTGCAGGAGTGAATAAAAAGATTTTACTCAATAAATGCAATCATAGCTTTGAAGAACTTAAAGCATTGGGACATATTGTTTCTGGTTTAAGCTTGGGTATTGAAAAAAATAAAGTAGCAGAAGTGTTACTTAATTCAATACCTCAGAATAAAAAATTAATGATTTCTTTTCTTGGATTTTACTGCTATTACAGCAAAAACCTGAAAGAATTTGCAACTCTAGCCAAGTCATGCTACAGAATCTGTGATAAAAAGACAGTATTTAAGACAAAACAGGAAAGAACTAAAGCTTATGAGAAGATAAGGCAAGCTCTTACCAAAGCACCCTTAATCCTTATGACAGAGTGGAATATACCATTAAAATTGTACATTAATGCATGTGGAGATTGATTAGGGGCCGTCCTACATCAAATCCAAATTATTAATGAAAAACCTACAGGAGGGCCATTTTTTTATATCTCAAGACAAATCAAACCAACAGAAGCCATGTATGGTGCAAGCAAAAAGTAGTGCTTGTGTTTTGTATGGGCACTTGAGAAATCACACCAATATCTTGATGGAAGTGCGTTTTAGGTGATAACTGACTTTAATTCCATAAAATCACTTCTGAACATGAAAAAACCTAACAGAAATATGTTGAGATGGCAGATAGCCATTCAAGAATAGAGAGGTAACATGACTATAGCTCATAATGCAGGAAATAAAAATAGGAATTATTATGGACTTAGTAGATGGTTATCAGTCAATACTCCTGATAACAAACTTTATGTGCCTTTGGAAGCAGAACCACAGATTCCAATTGAAGGAATTAACATAACTGATATTGGAACTGAATTATTTGAAGAAGTAAGAGAGTCTTATAAGAAAGACAAGAGCTACCAAATCTTGAAATCCTTTCTGTATAAATACTGCAAAGACCCATCTTTTGTTAATTCTCCACATGAAGTATGGAAAAATTCCTATTATGAGGGAAGATTGGACTTTTTTTATGGCATTATCTACCACAGAACCAAACATTATTGTGTAATGACATTTTGCAATAGATTGCTTATCAATACCATTCTTCATGAATGTCATTATAGCATCCATTATTGACACCTGTTAGAAGACAGAACACTTGAAAAAGTGAAAACGTGTTCAGGGTAGCTATCTTGGAGAAAAGAGACCATTGAATACTGCCATACCTGTTACAGATTCCAAAAAGCAAACAGGAGTACAGGCAAGAAGTTTGGACTTATGATCCATATTCAAGAACCAAAATCCCCTTGGGAAGTTCACATGGATTGTGTCACCAAAATTTCTCCAAGTGGTTACAGAATTTATGATTCTTGTTTAGGCATTGTAGACAGATACAGCTAAAATCCCATATTCTTACCCTTTCATAAAGATGACACTTCTATGGAATAGATTTATTTCTCATACAGGGTTATTTAAGAAGATCATAATTGACAGAGACCACAAGTCCATATCTGCACTCTGGGAAAATATTCATAAAGTGTTTGGGACCAAGTTATCATTTTCTACAGCATATCACCCTCAAACTGATGGGCTAGCAGAGAGAACAATTCAAAATCTAGAGGAAATGATAAGGAGATTCTGTGCCTATAAATTAATATTCAAAGAGTCAGATTGCTTTACCCATCACTGGTGCACTCTAATACCTGCATTAAAACTGGAATATAAGACATCAGTTCATTCTGCCCCAGTTAAATCTCCTCCTATGTTAGAAAAATGATGTAATCCAACACTCCCAGCAGACACACTGAGGAGAGACTTAATTGACATCCATGCTACAGATTTAAAATTCATGATTATTCCTGATAAAGTAAAGCACCCTGGACAATGAAGCATAAATAATACTTTTGACTATGCAAAACAGAAGTGGGACAAGAGTCATAAGGTACCAGACTTCAAAGTAGGGGACTTAGTTCTAGTTTCAACATTTAATTTTAATAATATCACAGGCCCAAAGAAACTTAAAGATTCTTATGTAGGACCTTCTGTTATTGTTTCCTTACATGGAGCCAATGCAGCTCAAGTGGAATTGAGTGGTGATTTAAAAAACAAACATCCCACCTTACCAGTAATTTTTATAGAACCTTATCAACCATCTGAGAAAGAATTTTTTCCTTTAAGGAACCCAACTCCTTTAACTGTACCACAATTGGAACAAAATGAAGACATAAAGATAAAGAAATCAATTAAAGAAAGGAGACTAAGGGGTAAAAATCAAATAGAATATCTTGTCAGATATATAAGTCCAGTACATAAAGATTAATGGCTGGCAGAATCAGATATACCGGACTCATATAAGCTTCTGAGAATATTTAGACATGTAAGAAGGCCACAAGCCTGAATATTTCTATAAATGTGCTTTAAAATACTTTGTCTGAGTAACTTGAAGAGGATGGAAAGGGAAGTTAACCCCCTTAGGGGCCTTTTTTTAGTATCATTAATAAAATTGTAGTACAATTTTTTTTTGGGGGGAGGGAATGTGAGCCTTGGGGTATATTTTACATAACCAAATAGCCCAAATTTGATTTTAAAATAAATTCTTAACTATGAATAACTCATAAGTCATGCATATATCCAAAATTCATCATTTTTTGATTTAAGAAAAGATTAATAGCTTTTTTAAGTAAGTAAATCCATAGATTTAAGGCCAAATGTGGAATCTACACAAATACACCTACGGTGTGGGAACTCCTTTTGGTGTTGGATGAAATAAGGCAGTACCTTGAGGGGGAAATTATTGGTAAGTCGGTTTTGAACTTCAGAATTGTCCAATAACCATGGGTGCTAAGGTGTATTAGCTGCCCCTCTAAATAATACTGAATAGTCAGCCTAAAGAGAATCACACAAAAACAAGATTTGTGGCTTTAACAGATAGAGAAGACTTATCAGAAGTCTCTAAATCAGACCTATCAATAACACTACAGTAAAAACTCTGATCTAAAATTTCTGATAGTAAACACTAAGATTTTTTTATTTTATTTTAATAAAAGTGATAATAATATATATATATATGTTCTGGGTTTCTGTTATTTTAATAAAACTAATAAGAATATTTTTTTTGTTTTTTTTTTAAAAGAAAAAATCAATAGGAATATTTTTTTATGGTTTTGGGTTGTTTATAATGTTTTTTTTTGATATGAGTACCAATAATAAGACTATTGGATTTGATTCTTTTAGAAATTTTTTTAATACTGAGTTTATATCACTACTACTTTTTTTTGTTAATAACACTAAGCTTTTGAGCAAGGCTACTAAGCTTTAACTATGGTTCTACTACTATTTCCATAACAATAATATGCTACTGAGTTTTCTTACTATGGTTATACTACTATTCTTCACTAATACTAAGCTTACTGAGCAAGGCTACTGAGCTTTTCACTACCAAACCACTACTGCTATTCTAGATATCCTTCTAGCTCAGGGATGGTGGTGATCCTGGATAGTGGGAGCTTGTTCTATGATGATGGGAAAATGAGGGAGAGAGGATGTCTATTTATAGCTTTTGGTCTTTCATAGAGCTTCTCAAAATAGGGTACATAGAAAAAATCATAGTTGAGATGTTTTACCTGGTGAGACATGTAGTTTTGGTGTAGCAGCGTGTTTGCTGAGAGAATTATGCTGGTGGTGCTTTTTCTTATCAAAATCATGTGATGTATTTGAGATAATTTGGCTGGCGAGATTTTCTTTTTGCCAAGAAAGTAGAGAAAATACAGCTCCTGACAGTTGAACTTTCTTCTAGTCATATGATATATATGAGAAAATTATGCTGGTGTTTGTCAGCCTGTGACTCAAAACCAGAGCACAAGCATGACAGCCAAAATACCATAAACCAATGGTATAGCCAAGATACCACCAAAAACATGGAGCTGAGCCAAATTAGCTCAAAAGGTATAAAACAAAAGAGGAAACTCACCCCTTTCCAAATATACAAGTCAAATCATCATCGGACAAAGAATAACAAAATTATTGCTGAGCATAAACCATAATTTTTACCTCTCATCTGAAATACACAATAAGAGGCTTAACTGCATCAAATGGGTATGCAAAATAGAGCTCTAAGTCAGGGATATTCAATGGTACCAGCCAAACTGAGCTAGCACCAGTATTACAGAAGTTATGGTCAAATTCAGGCCAAATAAGGGTGAATAAAATATCTACCTCTCATCTAACTTCTACAGTTTTAGTGTGAGATACCTAAAGTGGGGTCTTTTTGGCAAGAGCGGAATCCGGGCTATCTCATAGTGTCACCCATTTTCTCATATCTCAACTATAGCAGAAGCTATGGGGCAAACAAGCCCAATACAGCTTTTTGCCTAAACCACGCATGTGTACAAAACTCTTGTACATGGCATAACTTTACCATATATAATGATAGCCATATCAAATAAGGTACCATTGCGTAGATCACATACAGGGCTACACACTGGTTGAGTTTTTAGGTTGATATCTCAAGAACTGACAAAGCTATAGCTGTTTTAAGTTCAAAATCCCACATTCTGACCAATACAGCTTTACCATAGGATAATATCTCATATCCATGATTATGAGGTGTCAAACTGACAAAGAAGCATGATTATACTTCAATACCTCATACGTAAGTCACTACTGGGGTTCCATACAGTTTCTGTACAGCATTATACGCATCATACACATCAGAAGAAGGCTATGTGGTCCCCAGATGAAAGTTTTCACCCTGTATTGGTGGAAACTGCCCAGATGTGGTTGCAAAACCAAAAGATGTGGTTGCAAAACCACATCTGAGCCCAATACAGGCTACAAAGGTCCTTGCAAACCACAAGCAGGTCTCAGAGAGTAAAAAACCTTCACTTCCTCTACGTGGAAAGGTCTAACAGCCCTTCCACCCCATTTCAGGATAAAAAGGAGGCTTTTCACAGCCAAAATAGCTTTCCTCATCCTGCTCTAGAATACCCTACATAGTAAACTGTCAAAAGAAGTTTTACTCCTGGGTAATAAACAGGTATAATTATAATTTTAATTATTGTAGTCTTTATTATTGTAACCCAACAGGTAAATCTGCACCCAGGGCTTTCAACAGCGCTCACCACCACTATATTTAATGTAGTAAAGCCCTTTTATTCTTGAATTAAACCATTTTTAATCCTTTTTACCATGTCACAGTCATAGTTAAAATCTGTAAATACATTTATAATACTTTTATCATAGACTCAGCCTGACAGTGTTTCTGTTTCTTATCAAAATCATGTGATGTCTTTGAGATAATTTCGCTGGTGAGATTTTCTTTTTATCAGAGTCATGTGAGGTCATTGAGATAATATGGCTGGTGATGTTCTCTTGAAGGTGGGGAAAGTATTCTTTGTTTCTATTTTTACGTATTTTATGAGAGAATTATGCTGGTGTTTCTGTTTTAGTATTGTATCATTTCATATGGAGATTGCATCATTTCTATCAAGTTTGATGCGTGTCATTGTTACTGTGGTATACCTATACCAGTTTAGCTTAATGGACCAATATAATAAAAGAAATAAACATCATAATCCAAAGAACCTGATTGTGTAACCTTAAAAACTCATATTCTATAAAAAAAAACAACCCTAAAGCAAAACAAGTCAAGTCAGTATTCTACTGATTTAATGAATATTTGAATTCAAGAAAAGAAAAAGCCCCTTATTTAATTTTTGGATTCTAATTTTGTGTAATTTTTTTTTTTAAAAAAAAAAAACAATAATGATATAAATTATGAAAGCTGTATTATTGTAGTATTACATGGGAATTAATTTCTCTTATTGGTGGAAATTGTGCAGTTGTGGTTGATTTTAATTCAATATTTTTTGAGGAAGCCTTATTTAGTTGCTTTTGTTAAGAAGAGTATTGAGATGAGCTCTATTTTAATTAAAAAAAATATTATTATGCTGAGTTAGTGAAGTTATATTTGTTTTATTTTGATGTCATTCTATTTTTCAATATAGAATAGTAGTAGTGTGGATTATTTTAGGTATTCCATTGAGATGATGATAGTGGAAGGGAATTGCTTTGAATTTTAATGGTGTAAATTATTTAGTTGACTAGTAGTGCTGATTATTATTAGGAAAAAAAAATAATTAAGGATGTATAGTGTAAAGGGTGACAAGAGTGACGAGTGGAGTGAAGGTATAAAACCTTATCTTGGTGGTAGTAAAATAGCTATGGGTTTATAAAATGCTTAGTAATCCAAAGGAAGTTGAAAAGGAGCTAGTATTCATATGCATATGCATGAAACAGCTTGAGAAAACCCTAAACCCTAACCCTATTCCCCCTAAAGAATATAAATAGTCAAACCTTTTTCCTCTCCAGACTTTTTCCCATCTGGAAATTGTAACTTCTACTTATTTTTTCCAAATCCCTTATCTAAGAGATTAAATTAGAAAATTGTTTGATAAATTAAGCTTAGTAATTGAGGTTCGTTGTTGACATAGATCAAGAGAACCAATAGTGTGAAAAGATTTTAATTCATCCCTCACTAGCAGGCAGACTAGTAATCATAATAATTAGGATCTTAACACTTGAAGCTCAAGAGTAAGGGATCTCTAGAGTTTAGTGATTAAACCTTAAAAGTAATTTTTAGAGAGTTTTAAAATAAAACCATCACTTTAAAGTAATTTTCTCAGATTTTAAAATAAAACCTGAATTTTTCAAAGTAATTTTACTACTTTTAAGCTAAAGTAGAACCCCTTAAATCAATTCAATTTCATCAAGATACATATACAACTAAAATAAAACACATCAACAGCCTCAAGTAAATTATTTAACATAATCAACAACATTTTCACATTCCTCTTCACATTAATCACCCATCCATTCAGAAGTTATAGGAAACAATTTTCACATTATACTGGAAATATATTTTTTTTCAGTCCTGAACTACCACCAAATTAATAATTTTACATTAAATTCATACTACTCCTATTCTACCATCAATATTTAAAACCAACAGCTTACCATTATATATATCAAAGGGTTTATTGAAATAATAAGCTATAGATTTATTATTTTTTATAACCTCACAAATCATCTCACATATTATACTATAGTAGTTGAATTTTCTTTAGGCTATAAATATAGCTCAACACACAGTTAATTTAACTTATTTTACCTGAATATATTTCAAGTTACTTTTCCCTTAATAATCATATACTGTTATAAGTGATATCAAGTGCTATTTATTTCTCTCTCATATTGTAACTGTCTGTACTGTTTCTCTCATAAAAAAACATAATATATATATATATATATATATAAGGGTTTTGTTTGGATTTTTTAATAGTAAGAAGTGTGTTCTTCTTTCTTTTTTTATTTCATTTATTATCTTTTGTAAAATTATTTTGGTGTAATTCAACCAGATTTTCTGGAAGTTTTTAAAAAGTATTTATTTGTTAAGGTTTTAACTAACCATTGTTTTAAGTAGAGCAAAGTCTGATTAAAGATTGTTGAGTACAATTTTTTCTGATCAAGCCACTATTAATAAAATAAAATTGATTTGGTGAACTCAGTAAAGATAACTTAGCATATTAGGAAGGGCAGTCTAGATTATTCTATCACACGAGCAGAGCAAGGGTTACAAGTCCCAAACAGCAATTCAAAACTGTTTCCTTGTAATTTTCCCTTCCAGGTACTGCCTCATTTTATCCCACACGCAGAGGAGTTCCCACATCTGGTGTCCCAACAGTGGCTGGCAGATAGGAATATAATCAGAATACTTTCAGCTTGATCTTAAAAATAATAATAATAAATAAATATATTTTTGAAAACTGGAATCAAATAATTTTACATATAAGAAGGAAAAATCATCATCTCCCCATTCATCATCAAAAGCCTCATCTGAATCATATCATTACTATTACCCATTAAAACAATTCACACCACCGGGACAAGAATCACAAGCAGATTCTAGCTTACTTGTTTACACCCCAAAAACAAGGAAGAAGGAGGAGGAAAGGCTGAAAGAATTCTTTTTCAGCCTTATTCAAGATTTCAAGAGCAGAAAGCAGAAAGAAGGAAAATTTGAAGGAAGGTCCTACAAAATAGAACAAATGGAACAGTCAACATCAAAATTACCACCTTTGCCTGAAGATACTGTTGAAGAACAGTATGAGGAAGAGAGTGAAGAAGAAGATCAATCTGAACATGTAAAAAATATTTTAAGTCAGTTGCAGATTCTCCTGACAGGATCAAAGAAGAAGGAAGGTAAAAGAAGAGAATCAACATCATACACGCCAGGAGGTAGTCCTAGTGAAGCTACTTTACCCAGACATGTTAGACTAGAAGAATCACCAATTTCACCAACACCTGGACCTGGAGCAACCTCTACTCCAGCAACAGAGCCAAGATCATCAAATTTTCCAAGAAAAGTTTTTGTTTCAACACCAACACATCCAAGTCCATTACATGAGGAAATTCCAAGACAAGAAAGATCTGTAGTAAAAATAAAAGCAAAAAATTATAATCTTAATTTCAATGGTGAAGAAGTTGAAAAATTTATCAAGAAGATTGAAAGAATAGCCCAAATTGAAGGTGCAACAGAAGAAGATCTGGCAATGCAGATGGCCTTCTGGACAACAGATTCCAAAATTAGTGATGCAATAGAAGCTATGCCTGGTTATGAAGAAGGAAACTGGACACAGCTCAAGAAAGATCTCATTACCAAGTGGGGAAGAGTGGAACCTGAGAGAAGATACAGAAAGGATTCCCTGCTAAAATTATTCAATGATACCCAAGATAATGGAGGAATTAGTACTCTTTCACAGTATGAAATGTTTATTGGAGAATATGAAACAATTATCACTTACCTTCTAAGATATAAATATATTCCCCAGGATAATATGTACCATGAAGATATTTTTGATTGTCTTTCTTCTGATGTCAAAGGAGCTATTAGCAAAGAGATGATTAAGGAAAATGTAATGGTTAGAGCAGAAGATGGAGGATATCTTATACCACCTATGAGAGTATTCAAAAAGTATATTGAGCAAGAATTGGAAGCTAGAATATTAGTAACCAAAAGACTTTCTTCCCCACATAGGAAAGAAAGAGGTGACTATGGAGTGAAAGAAAGAAAAGTACAGTTCAAAGAAGAGTCATTTCCAGGAATGCAGGAAGCACTGAAGAAGATGAAAGAGCTTACAAAATCCCTCAAAGAACAGCAGGAACCCTCTAAAAAAGAAATATTAAAGGAAAATGATGATATTAAACAGTTCATGGAGCAACTTAGTGAGCTGACAAGTCTTGCTACAACTCAGAAAAGAAACCCAATTCACTTTCAGACATCAAATCAGGAATTAAATCCAAAAACTAATCAAATTCCAGCTTCATCAAGTCATTTCCCTTATATTCCAGTACAACAAGGACCTAGAGCACAGTATAAGTGTACTTATTGTCTAAAGGATGGACATACTGTTAGCAGGTGTAATGATTTAACAGAAGATATTGAAAAACGTATTGTACGTAAAACTGGAAGTTCTTTCTATTTTCCCAATTTTCAAAGAGTCCCAATTGAAGGAGAACAGATACCAAGGGATCTAGTAAGACAGTTTGCAGCTGAACAAGAAGTTCTCACCAAGAAGTTTCTAGAAGAGAAAGATAAAAATGTACCAAAAGCTGAAGAACAGAAGAAAGAAGAAAAGTCAACAGCTGTAGTCTCAATGGAAGATTGGGGTGAATGGCAACCACCATGCATTTCTACTGGAATAGTGCAATCAAATATTAATTTTGGATTAAGACAGACTAAGCAAAGAATGGAAAGGGAAGAAAGAAATAAATAAATGACAATCTCTAAATATTCCTGAAAAGTTACCAGTCCAATCTAAAGAGGTAATAAAAAAGAAAGTTAGTTTTCCAGGTGGATATATTGAAGAAGAAGATACAGAGGAAGGTGAAAGAGTTATTATACCTTCAAAATACAAGGATCCTAAGGATCCAAATATTATTAAAGAACCAGAATCTAAGCCAGTTCAACAGCCAATTCTTGAAGGGATTAAAGAAAAATCACCTGTGAAGAAACAAGAACCAGAAAAATTGTTTTCAAAGCTAGCTCACAAGGATTCAACACCTAGAAAATCAGTAATAAAAGAAGAAGATGTAGATTAAATGATTGAGAAGGTTATGAAGAAAGCTTTAGATCAAAAGATTCATCTCACCTTAGAAGAAATACTGACAATTTCACCCAGTTTTACAGACCAACTCAAGTTCTTATCTGAAAACAAAAAGAAGTATTTAATGTCAATGAATTCAATTAACAACCAAGAACAATTAGTAACTCCAGAAGAAGTGATTATTGATGAAAAAATGCACTATGCTTGTCCCCTAGGTATGATGGATGTAGCAATTGGTCAAGAAGGCTATAAACTAAAAGCATTGGTTGATACTGGTGCTGAGCTGAATATTATCCCAGAGATTGAGTCTATTAAAGCAAAATTAACCATGAGAGCCTTGAATATGCGTCTAAAAGGTATTGGAGGCCATAGTACAGCAGTTGTTGGACTTGCTGAAAATACTCTGTTAGTTCTACCATCTGGTGAGGAGAGGAAGATTCACTTTTTTGTTGCCAGAGGTGCAGTTCATACTGTAATTGGTAGGCCATTTTTGGCTGATAATGGAATTAGACTTGAGCATTCTCAAGATCAAGGAGAAATATTGAGTTATAGAGAATCAGATGGTAAAAGACTTTGTATTCCAATTTGCTCACCTGAGGAAAAAGGATGGCATTCAGTACCACCAAAAGGGATGGAATTATGTAACATGGTGAAAGCTTCAGACTGGAAATATGCAGATGAGGATAATTCTAAAATCAAACCAAGAGAGATATCAAATGTTGTTACTTCAAATGGCAGAAAAAATGTTAAGCTCTATATCCAAGAAGAACTTGATAATCAGAATCAGAGTAATATTCCAAGTCAAGGTCAGAATGTATCATTTAAGTCAAACCCACCTAGTAAACTAAAAGCATTTTTTAAAAAATTGAAGTTTTCAAAACCAATCAAATTCAACCAAGAACAAAAAGAACTAGAACCTACAGTGGTAAAAAATGATAAAGACCACCATAAAGTCAAGAGAATGTTAGCAAAGGCAGTTGAGAAAATGAAAAGGAATAAAAATAAGGTTATTAGCTTTTATTTCCAATGTAAAGGTGCTACACCAACTATATTAGAAGAGAATTCTATACCTTTGAATTTGAATGAAGCTCAACCTGTCTCAACCACATTGCAACCAACTCTTTATCAATCAAATGAACTAAAGGAACATAACGCTTATGAAGGAAAACAAATCATATCACCTGAACCCAAACCAAAATTAAACATAAGCTATATTAAAATGGAAGAAAAATCCATTGGAAGTGAAAAAGGTGAGTCTTCTGAACAAGAAAATGAATTTTATGATATCTTGAATCCTATTTCTCCTAGTTTTTCACCAGTATATGTCAGAGTAGGTTGGGAGGAATATCCTGTTATGGCAATAATGAATCCAGACTTAGACATAAATATTATACCAATGAAAATGGCTTTACACATTGGAATAAGTCCTAATAAAAGGAAATCAAAAGGAAAGTTAGAAAATAAACTCACTAAAAGGTATATGAACAGAGTTCAAATAGTACTACCTACAGATGAAACAATCTACATGTTATTCATGATTGAGGGAATTGAAAATCACTTAATCTTAGGTAAAGAATTTTGTGATTATTTTTCTTTGGTTCAGAAATTTAATGAGCTATTTGAAGAGGAAAAGAAGGATGAAGATTATCAGTTCAATGTAAATAGCTCCAAGCTAATGGAAACAAATTATGAAGAATTATTAATAAAAGATGAAAGCAAAGATAATTTAATTAAGGACTTAGCTGAAAATATGGGAGAATCCTGGACCAATATAGAGAATTTACCTGAAGAGCATGGTGGAGATAATCAGAATCAGCTCACAGAAGAGGAAAAAGAAATACTAGAATTATTCAATGGTTTTTTTAATTTTGAAGCTCAAAACTCAGAAGCAAAAAGTTTAGCCCAAAATATGGAGTTGAATAATCCTGATTACTTTAATAAAAAATAAACTTACCCTGAAGAAATCCCAAATATTCAATCCCATTCTCAAAATGATACTTTAAATCATCCAATACCAATTCTTGAGGAAAAGAAAATTACTAGAAATAGAAGGGTCAAGCAATTTACTAAAAATGGTCAAAAAGATAATTTTATATCTGTGAATAAGGTGAGTGTTAGTTTAAACTTAGATTTTAATAATAAGATAGAAAGACTATATTTCTTCAAAAAGCTCCAATTTAACCTAGAAAAGGAGTTAAATAGGTTTTCCAACAGTAAAATGGAAAGTAAAATGTCTTTTAGATTTGAAAGAAGAAATAAATCAAGTAGAGGATCCAAATACAAATTTGGAGCAAGAAAATCATGTTGAAAATTTTATCTTATAAATTGATCAACTGATTATTTATTTCTTATTTTTATTGTTTTTTTTTCTACTTCATTTTATTTAATATATTTGTTTCATTGTTTTTTATGTTGTTTTATTTCAATTTTTTTTCTTTTTTTTGAGTATTATATTATAATATGAAATGAGTTCTGGTGCATTTGTTTTATTTTTATTTGTTTTATTTTTTTCATTTTATTTGATTATTTGATTTTTTTTCTCTTTTCTTTCCTTATTTGGCTTACCTTTTAATCTTTTAACTTTGATATTTATTTATTTATTGCTCGCTTCAATATCATTAATAGGGGGCAGGCATAAAGCCAAGATATTAGAAAAACTAAATAATAATAATAATGATGATTATTATTTAAATCGCATTCCATTTTAAAAACATAGCCCGATAAAAAAAAGAAAGAAAGAAAATCATTTACTAGCTGGCATAATCAAACTAAGAACATTTTTTTTATTTATTTATGTTTATTTTTTTTTGGATTTACGAATAATTTTCTTTAAAAAAAAAATAAAAAATAAAAATAAAACAAAAAAAAAACAACCAAAAGCACTTTTGGTTTACTAGGACAAACCCCTATAAAATTATATAATAACAGGCATGATTAGCAATGTTTCTTTGAATTGAGTTTAATATTAAAAAAAAAAAAAAAAAAAAAAAAAAGACGTACTTCAACGTTTAGCGAAAATATAATGGTGGAGTTTCTTGCTGCTTGGCCAATCTTACAGCAGCACTATTTTATTCAATTTTCAAAAAAAAAAATATAAATAAAATAAATTAATAAAAAAAAATATATAAATAAAAGATAGACTTACTTGATCATGTGCCTGTACCAGTGCAAACATGACTGCACCAAATTCTTGATTATCTGGTGCTCTTGTTGAAAGGAAAAAACATTTGGCATACGATTTACGTAAAAATTCTGCATGTGCGAGTGCATATCGTTCATTTCGCCGTCAAAAAGTCGGAAATAATAACTGAAATTGGCTCGAAGTGATTGAATCAAGGGAGGAGTATTAATATCGTCCAAAAACGGGTTGTTACCCTCCGACTCTGGTGTAGTAGGCTGGGTGTTTGTTGAGAGAGCTGGAGGCGAGCTTGATGTAAGGCCAACGTGGCCAACTAAAGGATTAATCAGAGTTGGATCTTCATGTTCGGAGCGAGTGTATAGATTAAAGGTAGGTAGGCCGCAAGAAGGAATCATAAAGCTATAATTTATGGAGTCAAGAGATATTGTGACTTCTTGGTCACCATCAGCAGTAGGTTGTATTTCCAACGTAAATGGCATAATGATGTTAAAAAAATATATATAATAATAATAAACAAATAATATAATATAGTAAATATATATATAGACTACAAAAAAAAAAGAACGATATAGAGTAGAGAAGGAACAATCGGCTATTTATAAACCAACTTAACTTAACTTACATTGTCATCAGACAAAATTAAAAAAAAGGGGGATCAGCACAATCCAAGCGATAAAAAAAATAGCTCACCCCATATTTTTTCTTCCTACATGCAATTCAAGAAATTAGCTGTAATTTGAGTTCTTAGTGTAACTTATTAAAAAAAATGAGGTCATCGGGCAATAAGGATCAGGAAATTAACTCACCCCAAAATTCAAAAGTTGGCAGTGCTGTTGAGATTCAGGACTAAGGTTTAGGTGGTGTTGAGGTTACGGATGCCAGGTTGAAAGTTTATTGCCTAGGTAAATGAATAAGATAGAAAACCATCAATTAGAATATTTATAAAAAAAAAAAAAAAAGAGAGAGCACTCACCAGCATACATCAGTGGCGTCGAAGATCGCTGATTGGGATTGAGAAGGAGATAGCAGAGGACTACGATAAAAACAATAAAAAAATAATTAAAACTGTACATTACCTGTAAAAAAAAAACAAGCCACAGATGGCGGCGAAAGAGATAGGGATTAAATGCTGCACTATACCCACGGGTTATCAGCCACCACTTCCCTAACTCCTTCTATCTAAAATGACGTTGATTGTAAAAAAAACAATTATAAATTAGTTTTTTTATGTATATTAAATATTGAAATAATTTTTTAAAAAATATATAATAGAAATAAAAAAAATATAATGAAAAAAGAATGTAGAACAAAATAAACTTACCAACATAATAATAATAGTAATAAAAATAAATAAATAAGTATAGTATAAAAAAAAAAACTGTGCGAGCTTAGAGTGCGAATAAATTTTAGAGTAGCGCCGCTATTCTCAACGGCGATTCCTTTTATTTTTTTTTTAGTTTCTCCTTTGTGATACGATAACTGTAAAAAAAAAAAAAATATAAATTAGTTTTTTTTATAATAATAGAAATAAAAAAAATAATGAAGAACAAAACAAACTGACCAAAATAATATATAAACAAAACCACGCAAACTCAGAATGCAAAGATTCTACTGTAACACAGTAATTTGCCACACCAATTCCTTTTGTCTCAGTTTCGGCTTTGAAATTTGATGATTAAAAAAAAAAAAAAAAAAAAAAAAAAAAAAAAACATTAAATTAGTTTTTCTTTTACATTGAATATTTATTTTTTTTTTTTAAAAAAAAAAAAAAAGAAGAAAAACAAAATAGACTTACAACTAAAAAGTAATAATAATAAATAAAAAAAAACACCTCGCGACCGAAGAAGAGAAGAATGATGCTACAGTCACACAGCGATTCCTAGTGACTTTCTTTTTTATTTTTATTTTTTTTCCCCTTTTGCGATGCGCTGAATGTAAAAAAAAAATGACATAAAAACAAAATGTTATAAATTAGTTTTTTTTTATATTAAATAGTTAATTATGATTATTTTATTAAAAAAATAAAATAATAATAAAATCAGCACATGATGCTGAAAAGAGACTACTGCTGCAGTAGCGCAGCAATGCTGAGCCGTTTTTTTTATATTCTTTTGCAATATCAAGTAAGTAAACTATATATATATATTTATAAGATTATAAAACTACAAAAAAAAATAATTATGAAATAAAAAAAAACATAATATGTATATAGAATATAGATAATAAGTATAAATAAATAAAAAAATTTAGACATGGAGATATGATTTTACAGAAAATGACAAACAAAAGGGGCATACTATAGCTCTATTTTATTAATTATTAACCCTTACTTCTAGTAAAGATATAACACAATGAAATAATAACAAAATTAATAAGATAAAAGTAAAAAAAAGACATGTTCATATTTAAAAATAATAATAATTGATATAAAAAACTTAATAAAAAAAACAATTGAAACTTTAAGTAAAATAATAATATTATCAAATAGAGAAAGTTGATTCAAAACAGAGGATACTTGCACTATGGACAAATTTATTAATTAATTCACTTTTTTTAATTATATTTATTTTTTATATACCTATTTCTTTGTTACTTTTTTTTATTATTAGTTTCTTATGTTTTTATTATTCTTTTTTATGTTTTTGATCTTAATCCAAAATCTAAGATTAATTTGCTGAGGAATATTTATATAAGATGAATATTTACAAGTAATATATTTAGTATCAATGAGTATACTTAACAAAAAAAAATAAAAAATATATATAAAAAAAAAAAAAAAAAAAAACATGATAAAAATATATAAATAAGGGATGCATTAATCCCTTTTCTTTTAGATATATCTTGATTTCACATATATTTTATAATTATTGTTGTTATCTCTATTGGTATTTTATTATTTGTAGTATTTTAGCTTTTGATTTATTTAATCTTTATGGTCCTGTATATTATGTTAGCTGTGATCTTATGTTAAATTTTGAGTTGATTGGCTAAGACATACTCACATAATAGGAATATGTCCAAAGGATATTTTGAGATTTACTAGTATATAGATTGAGATGTAAATTAAAAAAAACAGTAAGTAAAGGTCCTGAGTATGACCTTAAACTGCCTCATCAAGAAATTTATTTTCATTATAGTTCAGGATGAAATCCAAGGTCCTGAGTATGACCTTAAACTGCCTAATCAAAATAATTTATAATAATTTCAGTCTCAGGACTAAAGTAAAGGTCCTGAGTATGACCTTAAACTGCCTCATCAATATATTTTATCTTCAGTATAGTCTCAGGACTAAATCCAAGGTCCTCAATAAGGCCTTAAACTGTGCCAATATCTTCTATTGCTTAATTTTAATAATTCTCATATTTATTATTATTTTTTTTGATGGAAAGTCTTGGGAAATAATTGTATTAGTGAAGGATTATAAGTAGCTAAAAAAATCAAATGGAGGGGGAAATTGTCCCTCAAGGAGTAATAATGATATTATTATAAAAAAATAAGGGGTGGTACTTATTTCTTTTCATCACTCCTTATGATGTTAAGTTTTTGGGTGAAAGTGGCCATTCAATTAATTTTATTCTTGGGTCTTTATTTGTGTAGTTAGTTGAGAAAATTTCACTATTAAATTTCATACAGGTATTCTTTCATACACATATTTTGAATAAAGAATAAAGAAAATTTATGTAGAAATCATTTTTTTTAAATGGAGAGCGAATGCCTCCCTCATCTCTCAAAAAAAAAAAAAAAAAAAAAAAAAAAAAAAAAAATAATAATAATTAATAAATAAAATAAAAAACTCAAGATTGATACCTTAAAGAAGACAAAATGGAGATTCAAAATCAATATAAAGAGCAAAAAAATAAAATTTTTCATGGGAGTTCAATCAAATATTACAGGATTGTTTTATGTGTTGTCATTTTGGCAGGAGGAAGGTGTGGATGAAGGAAGAAAAGTAGCAAAGAAAGGGATTTGTCCCTTAAGCGTCACTGGAAATGCTGGGGACAGCATTAAATGGAGAGGGGGATGTGGTATACCTATACCAGTTTAGCTTAATGGACCAATATAATAAAAGAAATAAACATCATAATCCAAAGAACCTGATTGTGTAACCTTAAAAACTCATATTCTATGAAAATAAAACCTAAAACAAAACAAGTCAAGTAAGTATTCTACTGATTTAATGAATATTTGAATTCAAGAAAAGAAAAACCCCCTTATTTAATTTTTGGATTCTAATTTTGTGTAAATTTTTTTTTTTAAAAAAAAAACAAACAATAATGATATAAATTATGAAAGCTGTATTATTGTAGTATTACATGGGAATTAATTTCTCTTATTGGTGGAAATTGTGCAGTTGTGGTTGATTTTAATTCAAAATATTTTGAGGAAGCCTTATTTAGTTGCTTTTGTTAAGAAGAGTATTGAGATGAGCTCTATTTTAATTAAAAAAAATATTATTACGCTGAGTTAGTGAAGTTATATTTGTTTTATTTTGATGTCATTCTATTTTTCAATATAGAATAGTAGTAGTGTGGATTATTTTAGGTATTCCATTGAGATGATGATAGTGGAAGGGAATTGCTTTGAATTTTAATGGTGTAAATTATTTAGTTGACTAGTAGTGCTGATTATTATTAGGAAAAAAAAATAATTAAGGATGTATAGTGTAAAGGGTGACAAGAGTGACGAGTGGAGTGAAGGTATAAAACCTTATCTTGGTGGTAGTAAAATAGCTATGGGTTTATAAAATGCTTAGTAATCCAAAGGAAGTTGAAAAGGAGCTAGTATTCATATGCATATGCATGAAACAGCTTGAGAAAACCCTAAACCCTAACCCTATTCCCCCTAAAGAATATAAATAGTCAAACCTTTTTCCTCTCCAGACTTTTTCCCATCTGGAAATTGTAACTTCTACTTATTTTTTCCAAATCCCTTATCTAAGAGGTTAAATTAGAAAATTGTTTGATAAATTAAGCTTAGTAATTGAGGTTCGTTGTTGACATAGATCAAGAGAACCAATAGTGTGAAAAGATTTTAATTCATCCCTCACTAGCAGGCAGACTAGTAATCATAATAATTAGGATCTTAACACTTGAAGCTCAAGAGTAAGGGATCTCTGGAGTTTAGTGATTAAACCTTAAAAGTAATTTTTAGAGAGTTTTAAAATAAAACCATCACTTTAAAGTAATTTTCTCAGATTTTAAAATAAAACCTGAATTTTTCAAAGTAATTTTACTACTTTTAAGCTAAAGTAGAACCCCTTAAATCAATTCAATTTCATCAAGATACATATACAACTAAAATAAAACACATCAACAGCCTCAAGTAAATTATTTAACATAATCAACAACATTTTCACATTCCTCTTCACATTAATCACCCATCCATTCAGAAGTTATAGGAAACAATTTTCACATTATACTGGAAATATTTTTTTTTCAGTCCTGAACTACCACCAAATTAATACTTTTACATTAAATTCATACTACTCCTATTCTACCATCAATATTTAAAACCAACAGCTTACCATTATATATATCAAAGGGTTTGTTGAAATAATAAGCTATAAATTTATTATTTTTTATAACCTCACAAAACATCTCACATATTATACTATAGTAGTTGAATTTTCTTTAGGCTATAAATATAGCTCAACACACAGTTAATTTAACTTATTTTACCTGAATATATTTCAAGTTACTTTTCCCTTAATAATCATATACTGTTATAAGTGATATCAAGTGCTATTTATTTCTCTCTCATATTGTAACTGTCTGTACTGTTTCTCTCATAAAAAAACATAATATATATATATATAAGAGTTTTGTTTGGATTTTTTAATAGTAAGAAGTGTGTTCTTCTTTCTTTTTTTATTTCATTTATTATCTTTTGTAAAATTATTTTGGTGTAATTCAACCAGATTTTCTGGAAGTTTTTAAAAAGTATTTATTTGTTAAGGTTTTAACTAACCATTGTTTTAAGTAGAGCAAAGTCTGATTAAAGATTGTTGAGTACAATTTTTTCTGATCAAGCCACTATCAATAAAATAAAATTGATTTGGTGAACTCAGTAAAGATAACTTAGCATATTAGGAAGGGCAGTCTAGATTATTCTAGCACACGAGCAGAGCAAGGGTTACAAGTCCCAAACAGGAATTCAAAACTGTTTCCTTGTAATTTCCCCTTCCAGGTACTGCCTCATTTTATCCCACACGCAGAGGAGTTCCCACATTACTAAGCCAAAATTTGTTCCTGGAAAATATATCTTAATTTTATGCATAGCCTTGAGGTATTTCTTTTTTGAATTGAATCAAGGTGGGGAAAATATTTTTGTTTCTATTTTTACGTATGTTATGAGAGAATTATCCTTTGGTTCTCTTTCTTATCAAACTCATGTGATGTATTTGAGATAATTTGGCTGGTGAGATTCTCTTTTTGCCAATAAAGTGGAGAAAATACAGCTCCTGACAATTGAACCTTCTTCTAGTCATATGTAATATATATGAAAATTATGCTGGTGTTTCTGTGTCTTATCAAAATCATGTGATGTCTTTGAGATAATTTTGCTGGTGACATTTTAATTTTTGGTGACTTTCTTATGTATTTTCTGAGAGAATTAGGCTGGTGTTTCTGTTTTGGTATTTTATCATTCCATATGGAGATTGCATCATTTCTATCAAGTTTGATTGGTGTCATTATTACTAAGCAAACATTTGTTCTTGGAAAATATTGTCAGGTTGAGTCTATGATGAGAGTATTAAAAAGTGTTTAAAACTCTTAACTATGACTGTGACACGGTAAATAAAGATTTAAAAGGGTTTTATAAGAGTTAAAGATGGTTTAATTTAATAATAAGAGGGCTTTACTATAAGGAATATAGTGGTGGTGAGCGCTGTTGAAAGCCCTGGGTGCAGCTTTACCTGTTGGGTTACAATAATAAAGACTACAATACTTTCAATTAAGAGTATACCTGGTTATTACCCAAGAGTAAAACTGTTTTTGACAGTTTACTACGTAGGTTATTCAAGAGCAGGATTAGGAAAGGCTTTTGGCTGTGAAAAGCCCTCCATTTATCCTGAAATTGAGGTGGAAAGGCTGCTAGACCTTTCCACGTAGATGAAGTGAAGATTTTTCACTCTCTAGGACAGGCTTGTGGTTTGAAAACAGCCTGCATACCCTGTATTCGGCTCAGATGTGGTTTTGAAGCCACATCTGGGCGGCTTTCACCAATACAGGGTAAAAATTTTCATCTGGGGACCTCACAGCCTGATTCTGACGTGTATGACGCGTAGAATGCTGTACAGAAGCTGTATGAGACCCCAGTATTGGCTGACATATGAGGTATTGAAGTAAAAACATGCTTCTTCGTCTATTCGACACCTCATATTCATGGTTATGGGATATTATCCCATGGTAAGGCTGTATATGACAGCAGGTGGGATTTTGACCTTAAAATGGTCATAACTCTTTCAGTTTTTGAAATATCAAGCTCAAAATTGGTTCATTGAATAGCTCTGTATGGGCCCTACACAATGGTATCCAACTTGACATGGTTATCATTAAATTTGACAAAGTTATCCCATGTACAAGTATTTTTGTACATTGGCGTGGTCTAGGCAAAAGCTGTATTAAGCTTGTTTGGCCAATACCTTCTGTTGTAGTTGAGCTATGAGGAAATGGATGGCACCATCAGATAGCCCTGATTGTGCTCTTTCCAAAAAGACCCCACTTTAAGTATCTCACACTAAAACTGTAAAAGTTAGATGAGAGGTGAATGTTTTGTTCACCCTTATTTGGTCTGAATTTGACCATAACTCAAGTAATACTGGTGCTAGCTCAGTTTGGCTAGCACCATTAGATAGCTTTGGCTTAGAGCTTCATTTTGAATACCCATTTGATGGGGTTAAGCCTCTCCTTCTAGATTTTAGATGAGAGGTGAAAATTAAGGTTTATGCTCAGCAATGACTTTGAGCAGGAATAACTTTGTTATTTCTTGTCCTATGGTGATGGGACTTATATTTTCAGAAAGAGGTGAGTTTCCTCTTTCTTTTGATACCTTTTGAGCTAATTTGGCTCAGCTCCATGTTTTGGTGGTATTTTGGCTATACCATTGGTTTATGGTATTTTGGCTGTCATGCTTGTGCTCTGGTTTTGAGTCACAGGCTGACATACCCTCCCTCTAAAAAAGGCTCATCATAGATGAGACTGTTCAGTCCTCCTAGAGGCTCTGAATCTCCTTAAATGAAGGTTTCCATCTGGTATGGCATCCTCTGCCAACCATTTGTCTTTGTCAGCTGTCTGGTTCTTGAATCTGACTAGATATTGTCTCTGATCCTTCCCATTAAGTCTGATTTTTCTGGCCCTGATGATTTTACTCACAGGTCCAGGAGAGTCTTCTACTTCCACTATTTCCGGTGGAGTGATGTTTTTCTTCCTGGAGGGGAATTTATCCTCCTCTGTTTGGAAGTATGGTTTGACCAGGCTCACTGGAAAGACTGGGTGTTTCCTAGAAAACTCCTCAGTGAGCTTGACCTCTACTGCATTCTTCCCTATCAACTTAATGATAGTGAAGGGCCCTACAAATGAGTCTCTCATTTTCTTGGGTCCTTTGAGATTGTTAAAGTTCAGTGTAGACACTAACACCTGGTCCCCTTCCTTGAAGTCAGGTTCCATATGTGATTTGTCCCACCTCTGCTTGTTATACTCTTTGGCCTCAGCTATGCATTTGGCAGCAGTAATACAGGCTTTCTTCCACATATCATGGAAGTCTTTGGCTGTGGGGTGGATGGTCAGAAGATTTTTCTTCAAGTGATCCACAGGTAACAGGGGATTCCACCCTTTCTCTACCAGTGCAGGTGTTTTTCCTGTGGTAGAGTGCTGGCTTGTATTATAAGCCAGTTGGACTGCTGGTAAGAGGGTGACCCAATCATGGGTGTATCCCTCATGGTCCTTGTATTCCATGCCATAAGCACAGAACCTCCTGAGGATGTCCTCCATTGTTTGGATCATCCTCTCAGCTAGGCCATCTGTTTGTGGATGGTAAGCTGTGGAAAAAGCAAGCTTGGTGCCAAGCATGTCATATGAATTGGTCCAAAATTTGGATGTGAATTTTGGGTCCCTGTCACTAATTATGATCTTAGGGACTCCACAGGTGGATATGATGTTATTCCAAAATAACAGAGCAGTGTCCATGGCTGTGTCCTCTTTATGGCATGGTAGACATCTCATGCTCTTTCTGAACCTATCAACTATGATTAAGCAGGCATTGTAGTTTTCTTTGCCTCCTGGGACAAGTCCTGTGACCCAGTCCATGTTGATGGTTTCCCATGGGTGTTTGGGTTCTTCTATGTGTTGAAGCAACCCATATTTCTTCCCATGTTTTCTGTTTGCCTTTTGGCATCTTTCACAAGTGTTGATGTATTCACTCAACTCTTGCTCCCACTTGGGCCACCAAGCTGTGCTTGCTACCCTCACTTTAGTCCTGTCCTCACTCATGTGTCCCATGTAGGGGCAGTCATGGCATTCCTGCAGGATTAAAGAGATGTGGTCTCTGTCTATCACTGTGAGTGCACTGGTGTGCTTTTCTCTGTGATAAATCAGGCCATCTATAAGGAAGAATTTATTGTCCTTATAGGCCCTCAACCAGGGTTCCTCCAGCTGGGTTTCTAGTTCTGGGCTCCTGTATTTTTGTTGAAGGAGTTGGAGTAGTATGCTAAACTGTTTGTGTTTAGCATAAGATTTCAGTACTGCATTGAAAAATTCATTGTGCAGTTCTGAGGAACTTATTCCCAGTATGGGGTTTTCTGTCCCTTCTGAATCAGTGTTTCCACTGTCAAGGGTACCACTCCCTGGTGCCCATTCAGAGAATCTGAAGTTCTTCTTCCTATTTATTTCCATAAAATGGATAGGAATTTCTGCAGCAACTTCAGGGTCATAAGCTGGATTTCTTTTGACATTGTCCAGTGGCCATCTGCTAAGGCCATCTGCATTGGTATGGCTTTTACCTTCCTTGTATATGATGGTCATGTTCCCTCTATACTCCTGGATGGCTATTTGCCATCTCAGCATGTGTCTATTAGTAGTCTTCATGTTTAGTAAAGACTTCAAGGCTGTGCAGTCTGTGTAGACTTCAAAGACTGCACCCTCCAAATAATAATGGAGTTTTTCTAGAGCCCAGACTAGACATAGACATTCTGTCTGGGTGGCCCCATACCTGGCTTCTGAATCTTTCAGCTGCCTGGAGATGTAACATATTACACCTTCTCTTGGTTCACCATCCACAATTTGTCTTTGGTGAAGGGCTGCTCCCAAGCCTTGGCTGCATGCTGCATCTATATATAACTTGAATGGTAGTTCAAAGTCAGGCAAGATGAGCACAGGTGCATTTGTGAGTTCATGTTTGATCCTCTCATATGCATCCCTCCTTTCCTTGGTTATTTCAAAAACTACATCCTTTGAGTATAACTTGTATAAACTACTAGTTATGTGGGCAAAGTTTTTGATGTGGTTTCTATAGTAGCTAGCAAATCCAAGGAAAGATTGCATATCTTTGATGTTCTTTGGTACTGGCTTTTGCAGTACTGCTGCTACTTTGTTCTGGTCAATTGCCAGACTAAGGCCTGAGACTTTGTGTCCTAGAGCTAGTAGCTCTTGTTGGCCAAAATTACACTTCTTAAGTGAAATTTTCAGATTGATGGGTGTACATTTACTTAGCACTCTGTCTATGTATTGTACATGGTCTTCCCATGTCTCTGAGTATATAATGATATCATCAATATATACTACCATCCAGCCTTCCATTATTTCTTCTTGAAATATGGTGTCCATCATCCTTTGGAAGTGGGCTGGTGCATTCTTGATGCCAAATGGCATCCTAGTGTACTCATATATGCCCATATGGCATATTATTCTGAGCAACTTCATGGAGTTTGGTTTAACTCCATTCTGGTGGAAGCCTTTCATACAATCCATCTTGGTTATGTATTTGGCTTTGGCCAGCTTATCCAAGGCATGAGGTATCCTTGGTATAGGGTACCTGTCTGCTTTTGTGTAGTTATTCAGGGCTCTGAAGTCTCCACACAATCTAGACTTGCCATCATGCCAGGTGATCAGGACAGGAGTGGTGATTTCCACTATTTCATTATGTCCAATCTTCCTGATGACATCCATGTCCAGGAGTTCATTGATGTGTTTTTCAATTTCTTTCCTGGTTTCCAGACTTTCTGGATAAGGAGGTCTCCTCAGCATGGGTGGATAAGGTCTTTCCACATCCAGATATAGTTCTATATCATGGCCTTTAATCTTGCCTAGTGGTTCTTCACCAATGGAAAATGCTGGTCTGTTCTTCCTCAGCATCTTCAGTAAACTTAGTTTTTGTTTACTGGTGAGGGTAGTGCTAAACTGTCCCTCCTTGAATTCCTTCAAGAGTTCTTCTAGTGGATCCTGTGAAGATATGTGGTAAATATCAAGTGAAAATTTCTTTTCCTTGTTGGTACCAATGGTAATGTGCCTGTTTTTACTGTTGTAAATATCTATGCCATACATCCTCTGGTAATCTGTTCCCAGTAAGAACCCTTGGATGTGGGCATCTTCAAGCACTACAAACTCTGGGTTGAGTCTGATATTACCCTTCCTGTGGGGTATAATTATCTCTTTGATAATTGTCCCAATGGAAGTCATCTTCCCTGATGCACTTTTGAAGTTCTTTGCTTTAGTGGGCAAGAGCTGTTTTTCCCAGTTTGGGAAGTGGTTATCCAGATAATTTCTGGCCACTATGGAGCAATGTGCTCCACTGTCAATGATCAGTGGGTGCTGAGCATTGTCAATACATACAGTCATTTTTGTGGCTGTTTCATGTATATATGCCATTCCTTTGGTTGGTGTAACCAGGAATGTTTGTGCATCTTGTGTGTGTTTGCACAAGTTTTTGTTGGCAGTGTCCTGTGGCATGCCTGCTTCCAACTGTATATCCTGGATTTCCAATGGGGTTTCCTCTTGGTATTCCACTAGAAATTCCTCTCTTGGGTCTTGATCATCATCAGATGGTTCTCTGATGGCATCTCCCATAGAGTCTGATTCAGAATCCTCTGTTGGAGGTTCTTCTTCAGGGACTTTTTCTATAGCATAGACTTTATTCTTTGCTTTTGGACAGTTGTTGGCATAGTGGTCTGTTGAACCACAATTGTGACAAGAATTCTTCTTCTTTGCCACTTCTGCCACTCTTTCTCTGGGTTTGTCTTTAAACTCCACCCTGAAAGGTTGTTTTTCCTTGAAACCACTGCTTCTATATGGGGTGAATTTCCCTATATTAGTCCTTTTCCTTATGTCTTGTAAGGTATTGGCTATGTCATCTAGAGTGCAATTTTGGTTGCATCTGCATTTCACTGCATGTTCTAATTCTCCTGGCAGTTGTGTCAGAAGTTTGTGATTCCTCATCTGGATGTTCATCTGAGGATCAATGGCTTTAAGTCTTTTAGACTGTCCGAGACACCACTCATATGGATCTTTGTCCACAGAGTATTTGTCATTTTCAAATGACATGGTCTTTTGCCATATCCAAGTTCCATTACTGTACTTTTGGATTATTTGACTCTTCCACCATGGCCAGTTTCTTCTGCCATGGATTTCTCTCATTTCTGTGTACCATATACTTGCATGACCTTTAAATGCAGTATTCAGTCTAGCAGTAATCCAGTAGTCTGGTATGCTGGGTACATCAATGAAGAGTCCATCAATATAATCTATGAGTTCCATATGATCATATTCTCCTGATCCAGAGAATTTGGGCCAGTTTGAGGCCTCAGGAAGCTGTTTCAAGGCTTCCTTCTCTGAATAAGACATGCCATCTCCATCCTGGTATTGTGATGGAGATCTTGCCTTGTTCATCATCATGGCATCTGGTTGATATGGATTCTCCATAGCTTGGCCTTGTGGTTGGGGCTTCAAGCTATGATAGGCATTAAACAATTTGTTAATGTCTTGATCCAGACACTCCCTGTCCGTTGTGCTGTGGTGTTGTTCTTCAAAGACTTGGTTCAGTCTTTTGTTGGATTCTTCGGAGGCTTGGCTCAGTTGAGCATATCCTTCTTGAAGATTCTTAACTATTTGTTCCAAGGAGGCTTGAGTTTGTCTCATCCTCTCTTGGCTAGCTTTGATTTCTGAAAATTGCTTTGCAGATTGTTCAGCATATTGGGACACTTGTAACCACAGTGTATCACTGTTGATGTTACTCTCAGATGTGACAATGTTATTTTCAGTCTGAGTGGGGGTAATGTTTCTATTACTAGGACTACTGATTCTAGAGTGGTTTACAACTACTTCTGGTTCTTGTGAACTTCCTTTACCAAATCCAACAGCTTCTGGATCATGGGGTCTGACTCTTTCCTCCTCTGGTTGAAGGAGTCTTTGTTCTTGCCCTTGTTTCCTTGTCTTCTCCTGGAAACTTCCTGGAATTGTGAAGAATGGTGACTCTTGGCCACTGATCTTCTGGTGTCTGAATGGTGTGAAGCCACTGGAGAGTTGATTTGGCCTGCTCCTTGTGAACCTGAAGGAATCTGAGTAGGCCCTGTCTGGGTCAACTGTTCTTCTATAGCTAGGATAGTGGCTTGATTCTCCCTTATCCTCTGTGCCCTTGCCTCCAGGAGTCTGTGTTGCCTGGTAGGATTCCAACCTTTGGTGATTACCATAAGGTCTTTGAAGTCTATCTCTTTGAGACAGATCTTCTGGCAACTTGATCCCAGTTCTGCCCAGTGAGTTGCTAGGTTGAACCTCTTGTTGTCCATGCTCCATTGAAATAAATCTTTGAGGAGTTGGTGGATCTGAAGAACTTGATCCATATCCTTCCAGTCCTCTGGTTTGAGGTTTCTGTTGAATTGGAGTGTGAATGGCAAGGTTGATATTATCTCCCTCATTGTTTTGCCATCCACCACTGTGTCCAGGGTGTCCTCTTCCAGGTCTTCTGGTTCTGGACAATCCTCCTCTATCCTCTGGCTGGTTCCTTTGGAAGCCAAGGTCTCTGAGGTATACAGGGGACATATCAGTGTTTGCAAGCAGTCAAAAACTTTATGTTCTTAGGGTATTTACCTTTGACTGTGCCTTGTACAAATTTGCTGTCTGCTGACTTGGGCAGTTTGCCTTTGGAATTACAACTGGGTTAATAATTGTAATTTTTCCTGTACAAGTGGTTAAGGTTGGTTTACCTTGTATGGATGCAGAGTTTCGTGGTTTTCTACTTCTCTGAGTGGCTATTGGTGTCCACTTTTTGGATGTGATGAGACCTTCACTGTGCCTCTTTCCTTTGCCCTTGCTGCCCTCTGGTTCTGAGGGTGTCACTGGTGTGTTGGCCTGTGACTGAGTCTCAAGTGGGATGTAGTTTTCTTCCACTGAAATCAAGGCAGAAAAGGGAGGACTTATGTCAGTTAAGACTTCTTAAAAATGCTGGTTTTGCACGTCTAAGATTGGCCTCTGGGCTTGTATGTTACTACAATGTGCCCTGTATAATGACAGTGTAATTGAATCAACAATTTCATGTCAGAATTACAGCTTTTGGTACCTGTCACACTGTTTGTGTGCCAGTATCCCACAGGAACACTTGTGGTTTTCAAGTGTATTCTGTACAAGTGGTTTTGTATAAGTGTTATTGAGTTAACAATACACTTAATCCACGCCTCAACTGATGGTTTTTCAGTCAGAGGTATCCTTATTCAGTCAAGAATACAGGACTTTATTGATGGCTTATGTGTTTTTATATACAAAACACGCCAAAAATAATTATATTCAGTGGGTATTAGCCACGTGAAAAATACTCTTATAATATGAGTATATGTATAAAGAAAGATAAATATATATAAAATATATATTTAAATAGAGAAATTACGCCTAAAAAAAGGATAAAACACTGGTTAATAAGTCATAAAAAGAGAAAAGGACTTACTTATAAGGTCAAAAAAGGTTTTAAAACATGGCCAGGCCCCCAAAATGTCAGGTTGAGTCTATGATGAGAGTATTAAAAAGTGTTTACAACTCTTAACTATGACTGTGACACGGTAAATAAAGATTTAAAAGGGTTTTATAAGAGTTAAAGATGGTTTAATTTAATAATAAGAGGGCTTTACTATAAGGAATATAGTGGTGGTGAGCGCTGTTGAAAGCCCTGGGTGCAGCTTTACCTGTTGGGTTACAATAATAAAGACTACAATACGTTAAATTAAGAGTATACCTGGTTATTACCCAAGAGTAAAACTGTTTTTGACAGTTTACTACGTAGGGTATTCAAGAGCAGGATGAGGAAAGGCTTTTGGCTGTGAAAAGCCCTCCTTTTATCCTGAAATTGGGGTGGAAAGGCTGCTAGACCTTTCCACGTAGAGGAAGTGAAGATTTTTCACTCTCCAGGACAGACTTGTGGTTTGCAAACAGCCTGTATACCCTGTATTGGGCTCAGATGTGGTTTTGAAACCACATCTGGGCGGTTTTCACCAATACAGGGTGAAAATTTTCATCTGGGGACCTCACAGCCTGATTCTGACGTGTATGACGCATAGAATGCTGTACAGAAGCTGTATGAGACCCCAGTATTGGCTGACATATGAGGTATTGAATTAAAAACATGCTTCTTCGTCTATTTGACACCTTATATTCATGGTTATGGGATATTATCCCATGGTAAGGCTGTATATGACAGCAGGTGGGATTTTGACCTTAAAATGGTCATAACTCTGTCAGTATTTGAGATATCAAGCTCAAAGTTGGTTCATTGAATAGCTCTGTATGGGCTCTACACAATGGTACCCAACTTGACATGGTTATCATTAAATTTGACAAAGTTATCGCATGTACAAGTATTTTTGTACATTGGCGTGGTCTAGGTAAAAGCTGTATTAAGCTTGTTTGGCCAATAACTTCTGTTGTAGTTGAGCTATGAGGAAATGGATGGCACCATCAGATAGCCCTGATTGTGCTCTTTCCAAAAGGACCCCACTTTAAGTATCTCACACTAAAACTGTAAAAGTTAGATGAGAGGTGAATGTTTTGTTCACCCTTATTTGGTCTGAATTTGACCATAACTCAAGTAATACTGGTGCTAGCTCAGTTTGGCTAGCACCATTAGATAGCCCTGGCTTAGAGCTTCATTTTGAATACCCATTTGATGGGGTTAAGCCTCTCCTTCTAGATTTTAGATTAGAGGTGAAAATTAAGGTTTATGCTCAGCAATGACTTTGAGCAGGAATAACTTTGTTATTTCTTGTCCTATGGTGATGGGACTTATATTTTCAGAAAGAGGTGAGTTTCCTCTTTCTTTTGATACCTTTTGAGCTAATTTGGCTCAGCTCCATGTTTTGGTGGTATTTTGGCTATACCATTGGTTTATGGTATTTTGGCTGTCATGCTTGTGCTCTGGTTTTGAGTCACAGGCTGACAAATATATTGCAATTTGATGCATAGCCTTGAGTTATTTCTTCTTTCAATTGAATCAAGGTGGGGAAAATACAGCTCTGATGCTGCGGTCTGTCTTCATATACCTTTATTTAGATCAACTGCTTTTAATTGCGTGATTTTCTATCGATGATGCAATAAGGTGGATAAATCCTTTGATACTATACTGTTTTGATAAGATCTTGAGGCTGTGTATTGTATATTTCTATTTGAAACCTGTTGTCGTAATGTGTAAATATTTTTTGCTTAATTTGTTTTATTACCATTTATTTATTTTTTTGTTTTATTGGTAAGCTTGAAACTGATACTAATGGTATGGAATACCACATCCCCCTCTCCATTTAATGCTGTCACCAGCATTCCAGTTGAAAAGCTTGCCAGTATCAATCATATTAATTTTTCTCAATTTATTCTCCTTTTAATATTGACTCTTCATCTTCAATTTCTTCAATGCTTTCATTTTCTGACTCTGAAATTGATTGAACTTTCTTTCCTCTTGATGTGACTTGCTGCAAATTTTCTTGCAAGTTTAGTGCCATCAAATTCTTCCAACTCATAAGGTCCATTATTAATTTAATTTATGACTCTATAAGGTCCATTCCAATGGTTCTTGAAGAGTAAGCCCCACTGGGACTCAAGTGGTTTATTATAAACTAATACCAAGTCCCCTGGTTCAAGTGGATTTCTCAGTCTATGTGCCATCATTTTGTCCAAATATTGAACTTATTTGTGTCCTGAATCTCTTAATTTCCCTTCTTCTGCTAATCGTTTTCCTCTTTTGCTGCAATCTGTATAGCTCTTTCTTGCAATAGTTCCTCTCTTGTTGATATTTTTCATTATATTCAATCGCTAGATATGTATTTGTTTCAATATCAATTGGCAAAACAGCTTGTTGACCAAATTGAAGCTCAAATGGTGAGTATCCTGTTGTTATTTTTGTTGATATTCTATCTGCCAAAGTCACAATTGATAAGTATTCTTTCCATTTGGATCCATTTTCACCACACATTTTTACAAGGGCATATTTCAATTGCTTATGTCCTCTTTCAACCATTCCTTGTGATTCTGGGTAGTAAGGTGTAGTTATTCTGATTATTGATCCTGCTCTTTTGACTTCTCCTGGTAGTTCTTTTCCAAATTCTGCTCCACCATCAACTGTCACTTCTTTTAGAGCTCCATATCTACAAATCCATTCTGACATATGCACATAATCCTAAGAATCCTCTAACTTCCTTATTTGTTGTTGGTCTAGGCCAGTTTTGTATCTTGTTTATCTTCTGTTTTTAAATTTTTCTTCTTCCCAAAGACACAACATGCCCCACAATATCAAGTGCTGGAACACAACATGCAAATCTTGATCCTGAAATTGTGAGTCCTGCCTCTTCTATCCTGAAAAGTATTCTTTCTAATGTTACTGCATATTCCCATACAAATATTCTTATGAGCTGATTATCCTTCAATTTTTCATGCTGATATGTTGATCTGGTTCCTTTAATTCCTCCATCATCTATAAATATTCCAAGGTGCTCTGGTATTTCCTCCTGAAGTATCCAAGTCATTTGTGCTTGATAAACTGCCACATAGTTTGTTTCTCCTTGAGGTAGTCTTGTAAGCTGAAGTCTTCCAAGTGGTGTTTCAAATGTTTTAAGGGGTCTTGTAGTAATATCCAATTCTCTTTCATCGTATCCTCCCATAATATCTCCCAATCCATAACATGCTCTTCCTGCAAATGATCCTACAAATGCATCAACATTTGGTGGCAATCCTGCATCTTTTATTGTTACTTTATTGAGGTCTTGAAGATCATGAACTATTCCAAGTTTTCCGTTGGGCTTTGCCACACAAAATGCTGGGCTGTTATAGCTTGATGTTGATTGTTCATAGAGTCCTGTATGTATTCTTTCTCTGACTAGCTCAATAAATTGAGGTAAAATTGATTTTGGTATTGGTATTGGTTTCTTTTGCCATGGTTCATGTGCTATAACTGGTATTTTATAAGGCTTTCCATAAGAATGTTTTAGTATGCATCTTTCTTCTTCACAAAATGCTATAGCCTTTTGCCTTAGTAATATAACATTCTTTAGTAAGTTAATCTCTTCTTCTGATAACCATCCAGATGGTCCAAAGTTTATCATTGAAATTCTTTCTTCTGTAACTTTTGATGTTTCAAAAAATTGAGGTGGGTTAGGTTATAGGGGTGTTTCATATGGATCTCTTGATAATTCAGGTCTTTCCAAAGGTGGATTCAGATCTTGAGGCATAGTGTCATTGACTGGTCTAACCTTCTTGAGTACTGACTTATATTTTGCAGCATTGACTTGAGCTTCCATCATTATTAGTCTGGTTTAAAGTATAAATTGATAATACTTTTATTATTATTATTATTATTATTATTATTATTTAATAATTTTTTTCAGTTTAAATAAGAAACAGTCTTTTAAGTTTTTTCTTTTCTTTTTGTTCATAATTGCATTTGAGTTGTAGTTTTAAGTCATGCAAGGACTTTACCTCTAGGTGGATAAAACCCAGTATATTAGGTATACCAAATCCTGAAGTTTAATGTCATACAAGGACATTTGTGAACCCTAGTCTTGAGCTTACTGTTTTACTTGAATCTTTCATTATTATATTATTCACTTTTGTTTTACTCTTGATATCTTCTTTTTTTTGATGCCTTGATTTTACTTGCATAGTCAGCCCTCTGGTGTGCTACCCCTATAGTTTGGATCATACAAAGACTTATTTTGGCTGTCTGGGGACCACCCTGTAGTTTAAAGTCATACAAGGACTAATTTTAGCCCTCAGGTTGCTACCCTGTAGTTTAAAGTCATACAAGGACTATTTTTTAGACTTCAGTTGGCTACCCTGTAGTTTAAAGTCATACAAAGACTAAATTTTGGCCATCTGGGAACCACCCTGTAGTTTAAAGTCATACAAGGACTTTTTTTTTTCATTTGATCTGATCTTTTCTACTTAATGTTAATCAAGGCAGTTTATTCTATTTCTTTTTTGTTATTATAATTTTTTTTATCTTGAAAAAAGAATTATTTTTTTTTTCTATTGAAATTTTTTTTTTCTTTTATGTTGAAAAAAAAAATTTTTTTTTTATCTTGAATTTTTTTTTTGTTTTTTTAATGGTGCTTAAATTGATGAGTGATGTTGAATGAGTTGTCAATTTGAGGAGTGATGTTATATTTTGAAATGGTGTAGTGGCTAGTGATTCTGGGTTGCTTTCAACTTTCACCAAGGTCCTGGGTTTGATTCCTGCCTCTGGCAGCAGTGTTGTCAAACTACAATCATGCTGGAATTATGTTCATCTCTCTGTGGGGGGTGCTCTGTACTGATGGCCTAGTATCTGTTGAGTTATGGTGATCTGTCAGGACTAATTGAATGAAATTCTGGCTATGTTTGGGGAGCCCATACCCTCTTTCATATCTATGATTACTGTGTCCAATTTGAATTTTTGAGGTGGATGTATGGGAGTACGTCAAAGAGTGGCTAAAACAATATATTGGGCTAATGTTCTCCAGTATACCTCTGTGTGATGTTTTTTTGTTAATTGTGCCATAAATTGAAATAATTTTTTGATTGGCTGTGAGCAATAATTTTGATATTCCAGTGTCTTCTTTTATTGTATCTGAATACCTTTTCTTGTTTTTTTACTTCTTTTTTCCTATTCAGATAATATTTGCTTGCTTTTTCTGAATCCAAATTACCAAATTATGACCGGCAGTCATAATTTCTACATTTTAACTTCTTTGATCTTCTCTTTCTGTATCTGAATGGCCTAGCTTGTTTGGTTGGTCTTTCTTGTTTTCCTTTCCATATTTTATCTCTTCCTGTCTCAAAGAACCAAATTATGACCAGCGGTCATAATTTTGACATTTTGAGCTATCTGTCTATTCTTTTTCTGTATCTGCACACTATCTTTTGATATTTCTTTTTTAAAAAAAAAGAAAAATAACATTAATAAAGTCTTATGGGCCCACAATTCCCCAAGCTTGTGCCTTTTTTATGTTTTTTATATGAGGTGGCATAAGAACAGATAACCACCCCTGTTTTTCTTTGATAAAATCATGATACTTTTACATTGAAAAAATATCTTGGAAAATGTTGAGTTTGAAGTCCTTCATTTAATACTGATACATAGCCTGAGTGATAAAAGTGTTTCAAAAAAGATTTTCTATAAGGTAGTTTGAATGATTTGAAGTTCCTCTTTGATAAGGCAGGAGGTCACTGCCCTGAATTATGGGAATGTTGAAAAAAGATTTTTTTATGTTTTTGAATGATTTGAAATTCCTCTTTGATAAGGCAGGAGGTCACTGCCCTGATACTAATACAGATATGAAAATAATTCTCTTTTTTTAGGGTATTCTTTTATGGTGGTTTTTCTTTTTAATTGGTTATTGAAATTGGATTACTTCAGCTATTATTGAGAAATATTTAACCTTCTGTTGTCAATTACTGAAAGAAATATGACCTTCAATATTTCTCCAAATATCTTCTTGCATTGTTTTCTTTGTGTGTTTCCATTTCATTCTGAACCAAAACCTTTGACTTCATGAATAAACATGTACCCAAAATCACACCAGCAAAGAGTTCCTCCCAAGATTTCCAAACCATCTGGATTCAAATCTTCTTGAGCCCATAAAATTTTGTGATACAGTCCTTCTATTGTCATTTGATAATATCCATAAGGCTTTTTCCAGTGAGGATTCCTTAGATTTCCTTTGATTCCAATAGTGGTTAGTAATTCCAGAAAATCAACATTTTCAAGACTTGATCCAGGTAGTTCTGAAAGATATTTGGTTTGAATTATTGGTGAATCTAGCTCATAATCATACATTTCCTTAAATGTTATTATTGGAAGTATTACATAATCTTCCAGTCCTTCATATTCTGGTATGTCTTTCTGTATGCCATTTTGATTCTGGGAGTCATTTGGTAATCCAAATGTAATTCCTTGATTTTGATTAAATAAATCAGTTGAGCTTGAAAGGCAGCATATTTGATCATAGGCATCATTAAATTCTTCTAGAATGCTAGGTACAGCTAGCTTTTGTGTATTGTATGATAACTCTCCTTCTTCTAGGTCTTTAAATATTCTTCCTTGCTTATATTTATCTTCCAAATCTCCATTATTTTGTTGGTATAACTTCAAGTCATCTTCTGATTCTGCTGTTTCCATTTTTTGTTCAATCCTCTTTTTAATATTTCTATCACAAACTTGATCCATTTTGTCTTCAGTAATTGTGGCACTTTCCTTTTCCAATTATTCAAATTTTCTTTTTGCCAATGGATTGATTATGTTGTCTTTTAGTTCTTCACTTAGTAAGTCTTTGTCAGTATCACTAATGTACCAAGCTTCCTCCTGAAGCAAATTGAAATAATCTTCTGCAATTCCTGAGGAATTGGCTTCAGGTGGCTTCAGATCCATTTTGAATTTCTTCTGTGGGCTTTCTACTTTATCTTCTTTATTCATACCACTTAGCTCAAGTGCTAGCCATTTCTCTGGGTCTTCTATTGCCATTTCCAAATTTCTTCTCATCTTCTTCAGTTCCATTTGTATTTTTTCTATTGCTTCACTATCCTCTGCCTTCAATTCATCCTCTTCTGGATCCTTCCCTTTAAATTTTCTTTCAGTTTGTGGTGGAATGCTTTCTTTAGAGAAAGATAATATGCTAATATTCTCTTCATCTATTATCTGGTTGAAACTTTCAGATACTAAGAAGTCCCGGTAGGTTTTATCCTCATTACCAGTAGTGACTTCAAGACTTTCAATTTGACCAATTGGTTTCAAAAAGTCATCTGTTGATTTTGATGTGTAAGGGCTGATTTTTAATTCTTCTTTTAGGGCTATTCCGTGAGCTATGACATTAAACTCATATTTTGCATCAAAAATAGCTGAGAAGGGTATTTTTTTGGTCCAAGAAATATTGTCTTCACTCTTGTTGAAGATTGACTTTCTGTTTCCTCTGTTTCTTTTCTTTTGGATGATTCTGCTCCATGTATTTACCATTTTCCAATCTCTGAAGATGCACAAAGCTCCATACCTCTTTGTGGAGAAATTTGCCAGCTCATAGTTTGAGGTTTGCATATTGGTAAACATAATCAATGTCCATCTTGCTCTGGATAACTAAATATTTCCCCTTGCTTGTGTGCAAATTCCAATTTAACATTATTATCTTCTAAAAATGGTCTTCCAAGTATGGTATGTACAGCTCCTTTTGCTATGAATAAATGAATTTCTTTTTCTTCTCCTTTTATCATAGTAATTGGTGTAAATTCTGAAATTCCAACCAAAGATGTTGTATGTCCACCAATTCCTCTGAGATTCATATTGAGCTTTTTTACTTGTAAGTGAGGCTTTAATTGCAATTTCCTCTGGTATTATATTAATTTTTGATCCAGTAGCCACCAATGACATTGTAGGATATTCTTCTCTTCCAATAAATACTTCCATAAAGCCAAGTGGGTATGCATAATGTAATCTCGGGGTATCATAGTCCCGTAGGCTTACTGAAATTAGTATTTCTTGAATATTTGACATATTGACTGATTTTATAACTTCTTTTTCCTGGGTAGTTAAATTTTGTAATTTATCAATAAAGGTTGGTGACATTGATAATGTTTCTTCAAGAGTAAGATTTATTTTTTGTTCAAGTATTTTCTTCATCACATGTTCAATTATTAGCTTTGGGCTATTGGCTGTAGATTTTACCTTGTCTTTTAATTCCATCTTTTGCAACTCCTGTCTTAGTCCCTCCTTATTCTTGTTCCTATAAATGATTTTGATATCATCATTATCTACTTCCTTTCCTTCTTGTGTTTTTTTTGTATTTTGTTGGAATTAGAACTCTTATTTCTTCTTCTGCCTCATCTTCCTTGTGGTAGGCACCTGGTATCTTCTTTTTAAAGGCTTTGTGTGTTTCATTTTTATCTTCTTGCTTGGTTTGGCTTTTACTTTCCTGTCTTGCAGCTCTTTTCCTTTTCTGTCTAAGCGCAACATTTATTTGAAGATTTTCATTTGCTGGTGATATTTGAGGAGGTTTCCAGTTTCCCCATTCTTCTATTTGAGCTATAGCTGTTGCCTTCTCACCTTTGCTTTCCTCAATTACTGCTGTTTCTTCCTTATTTGGGGGTGGATTTGATTGTTCCATCATTTTCTTTGTAAAATCCTCCTGCTCTTTGGCAAAATGTCTAACTAATTCTTTTGCAGATTTGGGGCCTTCTGTGGGTACTCCTTGAAAATTTGGAAAAAGATATGTTCCTCCATGCTTCAAGACAATTCTTTTCTCCAAGTCTTCTGTGAGGTTATTACATATTTTTGTGGAATTTCCTTCTCCCAAGAAGTAATAACACTTCAGTACCTGTCTTGGAGCTATTTGTGCTGGAACATATGGTTGATAACCAGAAGATATGTGTGGTAAAGGATATCTTGGCCTGAATGGCTGTGAGTTTTGCATAACTTTGTGATCTTAATTATTGCCTGCTTGTGTTTTATTTGGAGATTCAACTACTTCTTAAAGGTGTTTGAGCTGATTCAATACTTCCTTAGCTGATTCCTTCCCAGTATCCTTTGATTGATGCCCTTGCAGCTGAGGATTTTGAATTTTTTGGGTAAGATCTTTCATTTTCTTTAAGACTTCTTCCCAGCTTTCCTCTTCAAACCTAGCTTTCTTCTCTTGTGACTTTGGTTGTGAAAGTTCCTTCTGTTGAATTAATACTTTGGCTTCTAAATTTTGTTTAATATATAACTTTAAGATTTCCAATCTTGGAATGATATAACCACCATCAAAAGCTTGCACCATGGCCTTATCTTTAATAATTTCTTTGTAAATAGATTCTTAAACACTTGAGGAAAGACTTGCCAAAATTTCTTGATTGTGATTGATATCTCCTTGTATATTGTAAGCCTGTGACTCAAAACCAGAGCACAAGCATGACAGCCAAAATACCATAAACCAATGGTATAGCCAAAATACCACCAAAACATGGAGCTGAGACAAATTAGCTCAAAAGGTATCAAAAGAAAGAGGAAACTCACCTCTTCCTGAAAATATAAGTCCCATCACCATAGGAAAAGAAATAACAAAGTTATTGCTGAGCATAAACCTTAATTTTCACCTCTCATCTAAAATCTAGAAGGAGAGGCTTAACCCCATCAAATGGGTATTCAAAATGAAGCTCTAAGCCAGGGCTATCTAATGGTGCTAGCCAAACTGAGCTAGCACCAGTATTACTTGAGTTATGGTCAAATTCAGACCAAATAAGGGTGAACAAAACATTCACCTCTCATCTAACTTTTACAGTTTTAGTGTGAGATACCTAAAGTGGGGTCCTTTTGGAAAGAGCACAATCAGGGCTATCTGATGGTGCCATCCATTTCCTTATAGCTCAACTACAACAGAAGTTATTGGCCAAACAAGCTTAATACAGCTTTTTGCTCAGACCACGCCAATGTACAAAATACTTGTACATGGGATAACTTTGTCATATTTAATGATAACCATGTAAAGTTGGGTACCATTGTGTAGAGCCCATACAGAGCTATTCAATGAACCCACTTTGAGCTTGATATCTCAAATACTGACAGAGTTATGACCATTTTAAGGTCAAAATCCCACCTGCTGTCATATACAGCCTTACCATGGGATAATATCCCATAACCATGAATATGATGTGTCAAATAGACGAAGAAGCATGTTTTTACTTCAATACCTCATATGTCAGTCAATACTGGGGTCCCATACAGTTTCTGTACAGCATTCTACGTGTCATACACGTCAGAATCAGGCTGTGAGGTCCCCAGATGAAAATTTTCACCCTGTATTGGTGAAAACCGCCCAGATGTGGTTTCAAAACCACATCTGAGCCCAATACAGGGTATACAGGCTGTTTGCAAACCACAAGTCTGTCCTGGAGAGTGAAAAATCTTCACTTCCTCTACGTGGAAAGGTCTAGCAGCCTTTCCACCCCAATTTCAGGATAAAAGGAGGGCTTTTCACAGCCAAAATCATCTCCTCATCCTGCTCTTGAATACCCTACGTAGTAAACTGTCAAAAACAGTTTTACTCTTGGGTAATAAACAGGTATAATTATATATTTAATTATTGTAACTCTTATTATAGTAACCTAACTGGTAAGATTGCACCCTGGGTTCTCAATAGCGCTCACCACCACTATTCTTCAATAGTAGAACCCCTTAAATATATTATAAATCATCTTTTAAATCAAAAACTCTTATTTTAAATCAATTTTCTACGTGTCACAGTCATAATTCTAGTTGTAAATACTCCTATTACCACTTCAATATAGACTCAGCCTGACATTTTGGGGGCCTGGCCTTTTTTTTTAACCCTTTTTGGACCTTATAAGTAAGTCTTTTCTCTTTTTATGACTTATTAACCAGTGTTTTATCCTTTTTTTAGGCGTAACTTCTCTATTTAAATATATATTTTATATATATTTATCTTTCTTTATATATATACTCATATTATAAGAGTATTTTTCACGTGGCTAATACCCACTGAATATAATTATTTTTGGCGTGTTTTGTATATAAAAACACATAAGCCATCAATAGGTCCTGTATTCTTGACTGAATAAGGACACCTCTGACTGAAAAACCATCAGTTGAGGTGTGGATTAAGTGTATTGTTAACTCAATAACACTTATACAAAGCCACTTGTACAGAATACACTTGAAAACCACAAGTGTATCTGTAGGATACTGGCACACAAACAGTGTGACAGGGTACCAAGAGCTGTAATTCTGACGTGGAATTGTTGATTCAATTACACTGTCATTATACAGGGCACATTGTAGTAACATACAAGCCCAGAGGCCAATCTTAGACGTGCAAAACCAGCATTTTTAAGAAGTCTTAACTGACATAAGTCCTCCCTTTTCTGCCTTGATTTCAGTGGAAGAAAACTACATCCCACTTGAGACCCAGTCACAGGCCAACACACCAGTGACACCCTCAGAACCAGAGGGCAGCAAGGGCAAAGGAAAGAGGCACAGTGAAGGTCTCATCACATCCAAAAAGTGGACACCAATAGCCACTCAGAGAAGTATAAAACCACAAAACTCTGCATCCATACAAGGTAAACCAACCTTAACCACTTGTACAGGAAAAATTACAATTATTAACCCAGTTGTAATTTCCAAAGGCAAACTGCCCAAGTCAGCAGACAGCAAATTTGTACAAGGCACAGTCAAAGGTAAATACCCTAAGAAGATAAAGTTTTTGACTGCTTGCAAACACTGATATGTCCCCTGTATACCTCAGAGACCTTGGCTTCCAAAGGAACCAGCCAGAGGATAGAGGAGGATTGTCCAGAACCAGAAGACCTGAAAGAGGACACCCTGGACACAGTGGTGGATGGCAAAACAATGAGGGAGATAATATCAACCTTGCCATTCACACTCCAATTCAACAGAAACCTCAAACCAGAGGACTGGAAGGATATGGATCAAGTTCTTCAGATCCACCAACTCCTCAAAGATTTATTTCAATGGAGCATGGACAACAAGAGGTTCAACCTACCAACTCACTGGGCAGAACTGGGATCAAGTTGCCAGAAGATCTGTCTCAAAGAGATAGACTTCAAAGACCTTATGGTAATCACCAAAGGTTGGAATCCTACCAGGCAACACAGACTCCTGGAGGCAAGGGCACAGAGGATAAGGGAGAATCAAGCCACTATCCTAGCTATAGAAGAACAGTTGACCCAGACAGGGCCTACTCAGATTCCTTCAGGTTCACAAGGAGCAGGCCAAATCAACTCTCCAGTGGCTTCACACCATTCAGACACCAGAAGATCAGTGGCCAAGAGTCACCATTCTTCACAATTCCAGGAAGTCTCCAGGAGAAGACAAGGAAACAAGGGCAAGAACAAAGACTCCTTCAACCAGAGGAGGAAAGAGTCAGACCCCATGATCCAGAAGCTGTTGGATTTGGTAAAGGAAGTACACAAGAACCAGAAGTAGTTGTAAACCACTCTAGAATCAGTAGTCCTAGTAATAGAAACATTACCCCCACTCAGACTGAAAATAACATTGTCACATCTGAGAGTAACATCAACAGTGATACACTGTGGTTACAAGTGTCCCAATATGCTGAACAATCTGCAAAGCAATTTTCAGAAATCAAAGCTAGCCAAGAGAGGATGAGACAAACTCAAGCCTCCTTGGAACAAATAGTTAAGAATCTTCAAGAAGGATATGCTCAACTGAGCAAAGCCTCTGAAGAATCCAACAAAAGACTGAACCGAGTCTTTGAAGAACAACACCACAGCACAACGGACAGGGAGTGTCTGGATCAAGACATTAACAAACTGTTTAATGCCTACCATAGCTTAAAGCCCCAACCACAAGGCCAAGCTATGGAGAATCCATATCAACCAGATGCCATGATGTTGAATAAGGCAAGATCTCCATCACAATACCAGGATGGAGATGGCATGTCTTATTCAGAGAAGGAAGCCTTGAAACAGCTTCCTGAGGCCTCAAACTGGCCCAAATTCTCTGGATCAGGAGAATATGATCATATGGAACTCATAGATTATATTGATGGACTCTTCATTGATGTACCCAGCATACCAGACTACTGGATTACTGCTAGACTGAATACTGCATTTAAAGGTCATGCAAGTATATGGTACACAGAAATGAAAGAAATCCATGGCAGAAGAAACTGGCCATGGTGGAAGAGTCAAATAATCCAAAAGTACAGTAATGGAACTTGGATATGGCAAAAGACCATGTCATTTGAAAATGACAAATACTCTGTGGACAAAGATCCATATGAGTGGTGTCTCAGACAGTCTAAAAGACTTAAAGCCATTGATCCTCAGATGAACATCCAGATGAGGAATCACAAACTTCTGACACAACTTCCAGGAGAATTAGAGCATGCAGTGAAATGCAGATGCAACCAGAATTGCACTCTAGATGACATAGCCAATACCTTACAAGACATAAGGAAAAGGACTAATATAGGGAAATTCACCCCATATAGAAGCAGTAGTTTCAAGGAGAAACAAACTTTCAGGGTGTAGTTTAAAGACAAACCCAGAGAAAGAGTGGCAGAAGTGGCAAAGAAAAAGAATTCTTGTCACAATTGTGGTTCAACAGACCACTATGCCAACAACTGTCCAAAAGCAAAGAATAAAGTCTATGCTATAGAAAAAGTCCCTGAAGAAGAACCTCCAACAGAGGATTCTGAATCAGACTCTATGGGAGATGCCATCAGAGAACCATCTGATGATGATCAAGACCCAAGAGAGGAATTTCTAGTGGAATAGCAAGAGGAAACCCCATTGGAAATCCAGTATATACAGTTGGAAGCAGGCATGCCACAGGACACTGCCAACAAAAACTTGTGCAAACACACACAAGATGCACAAACATTCCTGGTTACACCAACCAAAGGAATGGCATATATACATGGAACAGCCACAAAAATGACTGTATGTATTGACAATGCTCAGCACCCACTGATCATTGACAGTGGAGCACATTTCTCCATAGTGGCCAGAAATTATCTGGATAACCACTTCCCAAACTGGGAAAAACAGCTCTTGCCCACTAAGTCAAAGAATTTCAAAAGTGCATCAGGGAAGATGACTTCCATTGGGACAATTATCAAAGAGATAATTATACCCCACAGGAAGGGTAATATCAGACTCAACCCAGAGTTTGTAGTGCTTGAAGATGCCCACATCCAAGGGTTCTTACTGGGAACAGATTACCAGAGGATGTATGGCATAGATATTTACAACAGTAAAAACAGGCACATTACCATTGGTACCAACAAGGAAAAGAAATTTTCACTTGATATTTACCACATATCTTCACAGGATCCACTAGAAGAACTCTTGAAGGAATTCAAGGAGGGACAGTTTAGCACTACCCTCACCAGTAAACAAAAACTAAGTTTACTGAAGATGCTGAGGAAGAACAGACCAGCATTTGCCATTGGTGAAGAGCCACTAGGCAAGATTAAAGGCCATGATATAGAAGTATATCTGGATGTGGAAAGACCTTATCCACCCATGCTGAGGAGACCTCCTTATCCAGCAAGTCTGGAAACCAGGAAAGAAATTGACAACCACATCAATGAACTCCTGGACATGGATGTCATCAGGAAGATTGGACATAATGAAATAGTGGAAATCACCACTCCTGTCCTGATCACCTGGCATGATGGCAAGTCTAGATTGTGTGGAGACTTCAGAGCCCTGAATAACTACACAAAAGCAGACAGGTACCCTATACCAAGGATACCTCATGCCTTGGATAAGCTGGCCAAAGCCAAATACATAACCAAGATGGATTGTATGAAAGGCTTCCACCAGAATGGAGTTAAACCAAACTCCATGAAGTTGCTCAGAATAATATGCCATATGGGCATATATGAGTACACTAGGATGCCATTTGGCATCAAAAATGCACCAGCCCACTTCCAAAGGATGATGGACACCATATTTCAAGAAGAAATAATGGAAGGCTGGATGGTAGTATATATTGATGATATCATTATATACTCAGAGACATGGGAAGACCATGTACAATACATAGACAGAGTGCTAAGTAAATGTACACCCATCAATCTGAAAATTTCACTTAAGAAGTGTAATTTTGGCCAACAAGAGCTACTAGCTCTAGGACACAAAGTCTCAGGCCTTAGTCTGGCAATTGACCAGAACAAAGTAGCAGCAGTACTTCAAAAGCCAGTACCAAAGAACATCAAAGATATGCAATCTTTCCTTGGATTTGCTAGCTACTATAGAAACCACATCAAAATCTTTGCCCACATAACTAGTAGTTTATACAAGTTATACTCAAAGGATGTAGTTTTTGAAATAACCAAGGAAAGGAGGGATGCATATGAGAGGATCAAACATGAACTCACAAATGCACCTGTGCTCATCTTGCCTGACTTTGAACTACCATTCAAGTTATATATAGATGCAGCATGCAGCCAAGGCTTGGGAGCAGCCCTTCACCAAAGACAAATTGTGGATGGTGAACCAAGAGAAGGTGTAATATGTTACATCTCCAGGCAGCTGAAAGATTCAGAAGCCAGGTATGGGGCCACCCAGACAGAATGTCTATGTCTAGTCTGGGCTCTAGAAAAACTCCATTATTATTTGGAGGGTGCAGTCTTTGAAGTCTACACAGACTGCACAGCCTTGAAGTCTTTACTAAACATGAAGACTACTAATAGACACATGCTGAGATGGCAAATAGCCATCCAGGAGTATAGAGGGAACATGACCATCATATACAAGGAAGGTAAAAGCCATACCAATGCAGATGGCCTTAGCAGATGACCACTGGACAATGTCAAAAGCAATCCAGCTTATGACCCTGAAGTTGCTGCAAAAATTCCTATCCATTTTATGGAAATAAATAGGAAGAAGAACTTCAGATTCTCTGAATGGGCACCAGGGAGTGGTACCCTTGACAGTGGAAACACTGATTCAGAAGGGACAGAAAACCCCATACTGGGAATAAGTTCCTCAGAACTGCACAATGAATTTTTCAATGCAGTACTGAAATCTTATGCTAAACACAAACAGTGTAGCATACTACTCCAACTCCTTCAACAAAAATACAGGAGCCCAGAACTAGAAACCCAGCTGGAGGAACCCTGGTTGAGGGCCTATAAGGACAATAAATTCTTCCTTATAGATGGCCTGATTTATCACAGAGAAAAGCACACCAGTGCACTCACAGTGATAGACAGAGACCACATCTCTTTAATCCTGCAGGAATGCCATGACTGCCCCTACATGGGACACATGAGTGAGGACAGGACTAAAGAGAGGGTAGCAAGCACAGCTTGGTGGCCCAAGTGGGAGCAAGAGTTGAGTGAATACATCAACACTTGTGAAAGATGCCAAAAGGCAAATAGAAAACATGGGAAGAAATATTGGTTGCTTCAACACATAGAAGAACCCAAACACCCATGGGAAACCATCCACATGGACTGGGTCACAGGACTTGTCCCAGGAGGCAAAGAAAACTACAATGCCTGCTTAATCATAGTTTATAGGTTCAGCAAGAGCATGAGATGTCTACCATGCCATAAAGAGGACACAGCCATGGACACTGCTCTGTTCTTTTGGAATAACATCATATCCACCTGTGGAGTCCCTAAGATCATAATTAGTGACAGGGACCCAAAATTCACATCTGAATTTTGGACCAATTTATATGACATGCTTGGCACCAAGCTTGCTTTTTCCACAGCTTACCATCCACAAACAGATGGCCTAGCTGAGAGGATGATCCAAACAATGGAGGACATCCTCAGGAGGTTCTGTGCCTATGGCATGGAATACAAGGACCATGAGGGATACACCCATGATTGGGTCACCCTCTTACCAGCAGTCCAACTGGCTTATAATACAAGCCAGCACTCTACCACAGGAAAAACACCTGCACTGGTAGAGAAAGGGCAGAATACCCTGTTACCTGTGGATCACTTGAAGAAAAATCTTCTGACCATCCACCCCACAGCCAAAGACTTCCATGATATGTGGAAGAAAGCCTGTATTACTGCTGCCAAATGCATAGCTGAGGCCAAAGAGTATAACAAGCAAAGGTGGGACAAATCACATATGGAACCTGACTTCAAGGAAGGGGACCAAGTGTTGGTGTCTACACTGAACTTTAACAATCTCAAAGGACCCAAGAAAATGAGAGACTCATTTGTAGGGCCCTTCACTATCATTAAGTTGATAGGGAAGAATGCAGTAGAGGTCAAGCTCACTGAGGAGTTCTCTAGGAAACACCCAGTCTCTCCAGTGAGCCTGGTCAAACCATACTTCCAAACTGAGGAGGATAAATTCCCCTCCAGGAAGAAAAACATCACTCCACCAGAAATAGTAGAAGTAGAGGACTCTCCTGGACCTGTGAGTAAAATCATCAGGGCCAGAAAAATCAGACTTAATGGGAAGGATCAGAGACAATATCTAGTCAGATTCAAGAACCAAACAGCTGACAAAGACAAATGGTTGGCAGAGGATGCCATACCAGATGGAAACCTTCATTTAAGGAGATTCAGAGCCTCTAGGAGGACTGAACAGTCTCATCTATGATGAGCCTTTTTTTAGAGGGAGGGTATGTCAGCCTGTGACTCAAAACCAGAGCACAAGCATGACAGCCAAAATACCATAAACCAATGGTATAGCCAAAATACCACCAAAACATGGAGCTGAGCCAAATTAGCTCAAAATGTATCAAAAGAAAGAGGAAACTCACCTCTTCCTGAAAATATAAGTCCCATCACCATAGGACAAGAAATAACAAAGTTATTGCTGAGCATAAACCTTAATTTTCACCTTTCATCTAAAATCTAGAAGGAGAGGCTTACCCCATCAAATGGGTATGCAAAAGGAAGCTCTAAGCCAGGGCTATCTAATGGTGCTAGCCAAACTGAGCTAGCACCAGTATTACTTGAGTTATGGTCAAATTCAGACCAAATAAGGGTGAACAAAACATTCACCTCTCATCTAACTTTTACAGTTTTAGTGTGAGATACCTAAAGTGGGGTCTTTTTGGAAAGAGCACAATCAGGGCTATCTGATGGTGCCATCCATTTCCTTATAGCTCAACTACAACAGAAGTTATTGGCCAAACAAGCTTAATACAGCTTTTTGCTCAGACCACGCCAATGTACAAAATACTTGTACATGGGATAACTTTGTCATATTTAATGATAACCATGTCAAGTTGGGTACCATTGTGTAGAGCGCATACAGAGCTATTCAATGAACCAACTTTGAGCTTGATATCTCAAAAACCGACAGAGTTATGACCATTTTAAGGTCAAAATCCCACCTGCTGTCATATACAGCCTTACCATGGGATAATATCCCATAACCATGAATATGAGGTGTCAAATAGACGAAGAAGCATGTTTTTACTTCAATACCTCATATGTCAGTCAATACTGGGGTCCCATACAGTTTCTGTACAGCATTCTACGCGTCATACACATCAGAATCAGGCTGTGAGGTCCCCAGATGAAAATTTTCACCCTGTATTGGTGAAAACCGCCCAGATGTGGTTTCAAAACCACATCTGAGCCCAATACAGGGTATACAGGCTGTTTGCAAACCACAAGTCTGTCCTGGAGAGTGAAAAATCTTCACTTCCTCTACGTGGAAAGGTCTAGCAGCCTTTCCACCCCAATTTCAGGATAAAAGGAGGGCTTTTCACAGCCAAAATCATCTCCTCATCCTGCTCTTGAATACCCTACGTAGTAAACTGTCAAAAACAGTTTTACTCTTGGGTAATAAACAGGTATAATTATATATTTAATTATTGTAACTCTTATTATAGTAACCTAACTGGTAAGATTGCACCCTGGGTTCTCAATAGCGCTCACCACCACTATTCTTCAATAGTAGAACCACTTAAATATATTATAAATCATCTTTTAAATCAAAAACTCTTATTTTAAATCAATTTTCTATGTGTCACAGTCATAATTCTAGTTGTAAATACTCCTATTACCACTTCAATATAGACTCAGCCTGACATATATATTGATACCTTTTGAGATAATTAATAATGGATTCATATTCACCAATGAACCTTTTATATTGGGCCATATTTCCAATTCCTCCTTCATGTTGAATCTTGTTAAATAATTGAGTAATTGAGGACAGCTTGTATCTTCTTTCAGGTGACACTGTTCCCCATCTCCTCTTCATATCCAATTTTAATTGCTCCCAATCACCAGTTTCATATCCAGGCATCCCTTCAATATGGTAGCTAATTTCTTGATCTTTAGTCCAAAAGGATATCTGTCTTGCTATATCCCTTCCACTTGCTCCTTCAATTTCTGCTATATTTTCCACTCTTTTAATAAATCTTTCCACTTCCTTTCCATCAAACCATAAATTATAATCCTTTCATCTGATCTTGACAATTGGTGTATTGTTTCGTGGGATTTCTTGTTGCAATAGGCTTCAAGCCTGTGCATGAATATTAACCCACTTTGGTAGAGTATTTGGTCTTTGTGAAGTGAATGAAGTTGATGAGGCCATAGGCCTTGAAAATGGTGATGGTGACCCTTCTTGTCTAACGATTCTTGGCATGCTTGTAGTTTCTTCCATTGGGCTGTTCTCTGCAGTAAAACTTGACTCTTTCCTTTTCCCTTCTTTTTTAAGGAGTTCAATTAATTCTTGTTGCATTTCTAACCTTCTTTGATGAAGTCTTTCTACATGAGAGATATCTTATTGTCCTTGCATGGTCTCTTCATTTATAATTTCTTCATTGGATTCATCTGGATTCTGTGGTATCTTTGATGATGATGATGAATCCATATTGATATATTCTTTTTTAATTTTCTTTTTAATTTCAAATATTTCCTTGGGTAATTTCTGAAAATGATCTATATCTATCTTTTGATCTTTCTTCTTGGTTCTGGGTGTACGAACTTGTATACTATAATCTATAGATGATTCTTCTGGAGGTGGTGTTTCTCCTCTTTTTGGATAATAATAGTGAAATGATTTTTTTGAAGAAATTGATGGTGATGATGATTTAGAGTTTTTGTGGGTTTTCTGATTCCAGATTGACTTGATAGGCTTTTGATTTTTTTTATGATTGATAAAAGGTTTTTTACGAATGGAATTTGAAGGTTTTTTTTATATATAATTGACAGATTGTTGATGATTGAAGTTGTTGTTGGTCACTGTTGGGACACCAGATGTGGGAACTCCTTTTGGTTTGGGATGAAATCCGGCAGTACCTTGAGGGGGAAATTATTGGTAAGTCTGTTTTGTACTTCAGAATTGTCCAATAACCATGGGTGCTAAGGTGTATTAGCTGTCCCTCTGAATAATACTGAATAGTCAGCCTACAGAGAATCACAAAAAAAAATAAGGTTTGTGGCTTTAACAGATAGAGAAGACTTATCAGCAGTCTCCAAATCAGACCTATCAATAACACTACAGTAAAAACTCTGATCTAAAATTTCTGATAAAATAAACACTAAGATTTATTTTATTTTATTTTAATAAAATTGATGATAATATATATATATATATATATGTTTTGGTTTTCTGTTATTTTAATAAAACTAATAAGAATATTTTTTTTGTTTTTTGTTTTTTAAAAAAAAGCAATAGGAATATATATTATTTTATGGTTTTAGGTTTATTATAATGATTTTTTCTTTTTTTGATATGAGTACTAATAATAAGACTACTGGATTTGATTCTTTTAGAAAATTTTTTTAATACTGAGTTTATATCACTACTACTTTTTTTTGTTAATCACAGTAAGTTTTAACTATGGTTATACTACTATTTCCTTAACAATAATAAGCTACTGAGTTTTTATACTACGGTTATACTACTATTCCTCACTAATACTAAGCTTAATGAGCAAGGCTACTGAGCTTTTCACTACTAAAACACTACTACTATTCTAGATATCCTGCTAGTTCAGGGATGGTGGTGATCCTGGATAGTGGGAACTTGTTCCATGATGATGGGAAAATGAGGGAGAGAGGACGTCTATTTATAGCTTTTGGGCCTCCATAGAGATTCTCAAAATAGGGTACTTGGAAAAAAAGATATTTGAGAGGTTTTAGCTGGTGAGATGTGTAGTTTTGGTGTAGCAGCGTGTTTGCTGAGATAATTATGCTGGTGGTGCTTTTTCTTATCAAAATCATGTGATGTATTTGAGATAATTTGGCTGGTGAGATTTCCTTCTTGGCAAGAAAGTAGAGAAAATACAGCTCCTGACAATTACACTTTCTTTTAGTCATATGATATATATGAGAAAATTATGCTGGTGTTTCTGTTTCTTATCAAAATCATGTGATGTCTTTGAGATAATTTTGCTGGTGAGATTTTCTTTTTATCGGAATCATGTGAGGTCATTGAGATAATATGGCTGGTGATGTTTTCTTGGAGGTGGGGAAAGTATTTGTTGTTTCTATTTTTACGTATGTTATGAGAGAATTATGTTGGTGTTTCTGTTTTAGTATTGTATCATTTCATATGGAGATTGCATCATTTCTATCAATTTTGATGCGTGTCATTATTACTAAGCAAAAATTTGTTGTTGGAAAATATACTGTAATTTTATACATAGCCTTGTGGTATTTCTTCTTTCAATTGAATCAAGGTGGGGAAAATCTTTTTGTTTCTATTTTTTACATATGTTATGAGAGAATTATCCTGGTGGTGCTTTTTCTTATCAAAATCATGTGATGTATTTGAGATAATTTGGCTGGTGAGATTTTCTTTTTGCCAATAAAGTGGAGAAAATACAGCTCCTGACAATTGAAATTTCTTCTAGTCATATGATATATATGGGAAAATTATGCTGGTGTTTCTGTTTCTTATCAAAATCATGTGATGTCTTTGAGATAATTTTGCTTGTGACATTTTCATTTTTGGTTACTTTGTTATGTATTTTCTGAGAGAATTATGCTGGTGTTTTTGTTTTAGTATTTTATCATTTCATATGGAGATTGCATCATTTCTATCAAGTTTGATGTGTGTCATTATTACTAAGCAAATGTTTGTCCTTGGAAAATATGTCAAAATTTTATGCATAGCCTTGAGGTATTTCTTCTTTCAATGGAATCAAGGTGGGGAAAATACATCTCTGATGCTGTGGTCTGTCTTCATATACCTTTATTTAGATTAACTGCTTTTAATTGCATAATTTGCTATTGATGATGAAATAAGGTGGATAAATCCTTTGATACTATACTGTTTTGATAAGATCTTGAGGCTGTGTATTGTATATTTCTATTTGAAACCTGTTGTCGTAATGTGTAAATTTGTTTTGCTTAATTTTTTTTATTACCATTTATTTATCTTTTTTGTTTTATTGGTAAGCTTGAAAATGATACTAATGGCATGGAATACCACAATGGTAGCTCCATAAAGTGAATAAGCTTAAATTAACACTATGAGGTGGTCATATGGAAAATACTTCAATACTGTGTCATCAATACCACATAAAAGAATTGTGAGATTTGTTGTCTTGCTTAATTTCACACCAAAGTAATGGGAATGTGAGGCATCCCATGTTACATATACACTAAGATTGGTTTTATGCATGTTTTTGGCGCTTAAAATTAAACCATTCTTAAATACAGCTTTGGTACACCCATAGTGGATTTCAGTCTTTAAGCCCAAATTGCTATTTTTGTCATGAAAATAGCTAAGGGGGACAAAAGACATCAAAGAGAGCCAGGGTACCCAGCTTCTGAGGCCTCTGAGGCATTAAAAGCTCTAAATCTTGGACCCATGGCTAATCATGGCCCAATTACTATACTAAAACCTTTTGTGAACTTGGTTACCAAGTTGAACTCACATTAAATCATGAGAAAATTGCAAAAATGCTTCAATTTTGATGTGAAAAAGAAGTAAAGAGAAACTTAGAGTCCTGCAAAAATGTCCATTGTTAGTTATCTCCCATAGATAGAACTTCAAATAGTAATCAAAACCCTTTTTGTACTAGTATCCAGTCATTTACCTCATGGCAACTAGCTATACTGTGATATTTGCAATTCTACATAGAAATAAGAGAAAAACTTCAAAAATTTAGTTAAAATACAATTCTCAATAAATCTTTCTGAAACATTCAGTATCAATGAAGAAATGTTTGTCCCATACCAAAAACAAGAAAAAAATTATATTTAATAGTTCAAATTAAAAGTTTTACTTACAGTCCATTTTTGATGATTCCACATGAAACACCGAATCTTCAAAAGTTCACACAGAATATAACCTGTGATCAGTTTTGCAATAGCATTGATAACTTTGAGAAATTAATTTTTATTTAGGAAAAAAAGGATATTTACAGTTTTTACTATTTTTATTATTAACAATGAATGGGTTGGTAGTCATGTTGTGGGATGAAATAAGGCAGTACCTTGAGGGGGAAATCATTGGCAAGTCTGTTGTAAATTTAATAATTGTCCAATGCCATGGGTTCTAAGGTGTATCAGCTGCCCCTTTAAATAATACTGAATAGTAAGACTACAGAGAATCACAAAATAAAATACAATTTTTGGCTTTCACACATAGAGAAGACTTATTAGCAGTCTCTAAATAAGACCTATCAATAACACTAAATTCTAAACTCTGATTTAAAACTGAAATTTTTGATAAAATAAAGACTAATGTTTTCTGTTCTTTTAATAAGAATGAGAAGAATATATATATCCCTTTATGGTTTTATGTTGATTATAATAATTTCTTTAATATTAATACTAATATTACAAAATACTGATTTGATTCTTTTGATATTTTTTTAATCATTTTTAATACTGATTTTATATCACTACTTCTTTTTTTAATAATAATAAGCTTCTGAGAAAATCTACTAAGCTTAAAATATGGCTATACTACTATTCTTCAACAATACTAAACTGCTGAGCTTTTTCACTATGGTTATACTACTATTCTTCAAAAATACTAAGCTACTGAGCTTTTCACAAGTAAAACACTACTACTACTCTAGATATCCTTCTACTTCAGCAATGGTTGTGATCCTAGATGGTGGGAGCTTTTTCCATGATTCTTAGAAAATGAGGTAGAGAAGACCTCTATTTATACCTTTTGGGCCTCCATAGAGCTTCTCAAAACAGGGTACTTAGAAAAAATAATAGTTGAGAGGTTTTAGCTGGTGAGATGTGTAGTTTTTGTGTAGCAATGTGTTTGCTGAGAGAATTATTCTGGTGGTTCTTTTCTTCTCAAAATCATGTCATGTCTTTGAGATAATTTGGCTGGTGATATTCTATTTTTTCCAGTAAAGTGGAGAAAATAAAGCTCCTGAAAATTGAACTTTCTTCGAGTCATATGATATATTTGAGAGAATTATGCTGGTGGCTCTGTTTTTTTATCAAAATCATGTGATGTCTTTGTGATAATTTGGCTGGTTAGATTTCATTTTTTCCAAGAGAGTGGAGAAAACACAGCTTCTGGAAATTGACATTTCTTCTAGTCATATGATATCTTTGAGATAATTTGGCTGGTGAGTTTTTATTTTTTCCAAGAAAGTGGAAAAAATACATCCCCTGATAATTGATTTTTCTTGTAGTCATATGATATGTTTGAGAAAATTATGCTGGTGGTTCTGTTTCTTATCGAAATCATGTAATGTATTGGAAATAATTTGGCTGTTGATGTTTTCTTGAAGGTGGGGAAAGTATTTTTGTTTCTATTTTCCTGTATTTAATCAATTAATAATTTTAACCTCAATATTAAGTCTTGAGGGAAATATGCTGGTGTTTTTATTTTAGTATTGTATCATTTTATATGGATATAGCATCATTTCTATCAATTTTGATGTGTGTTATTATTTCTAATAAACAATTTGTTCTTGGGAAATATATTGTAGTTTTCTGCATATCCTTGAGGTATTTCTTCTTTCAATTGAATAAAGGTGGGTAAAATGCAGAACTGATTCTGTGGTCTGCCTTCATGTATCTGTATATAGATTAGCTCCTTTGAATTTCATTTTTTTTGTGATGCAATAAGGTGGATAAATTTTGTGATACTATACTGTTTAAATTGGAATTATTCTGCATAAAACTGCATTCTTGAGTATTTTCAGATAATTTTGGGGATAAAAGATTCCCTAGTATGGAGAAACCATGTGATTTTTTACTTTTTTGCTAAGATCTTGAGGCTGTGTATTCTATATTTCTGCATTAAACCTGTATTTTTAACATTTGAATGTTTTTTGAATGATTTCTCATTATCTTTTTTTTCTTTTTTTTATTGGTAAGCTTGAAACTGGTATACTTGGTATGGAATACCACAACATAAAAGCCTCAATTAAGTAATTATGATAATCTTCTGTGACAACAGATGATGAAATAAATAATACAAACAGGATAATTGGTTTCTCGCTCACTGGTCTTTCAGCTTGCTCAATGGCATTCCTCTGTGAGCTTTTGTTTACTTAAGAGACACTTTCTCTTGCTGTTTTTTCCAAAATCATCTTATTAGCCAATTATACCATTATTACCAACAATTAAGTATTAGTCAAAGTATTTTCTTAAGTGTTCTAATATTTCAGAATCAATATGAAAGGTGTGAAATCATAGAAATAAACTATAATTTTTTGTAATACTGTTATAAATTAATTATAATCCTGTAAATCCACAATTCATCCATCAAATCCCTCTACCAATTTATTTCAAGGTTTCATTAGAGTATTAGTGAATGGTTTCAATTAATTTTTAAATGTTTTTCTCTAGTATTAGTTTTCTTCAAGAATTATAATTAAAATTATTCTTGCAAAAGATAATTATACATTAAAAGAATTTTATTATTAAATACCTCTTGTAATTGTTTCTTGTAGACAATTACTGCTTACTTTTATAATCACTAATAGTGTAAAAAAAGTAAAAGAAATGATTAATGAATTCATTATTGAATTTTTTTTATAATAAATCCTTTTTATTATATCTCATAAGAAAAGCCATAGTAATATTATCAACAGTTTTATAGATGCATCTTACACCTTTTAATAATATATTATCAAGAAAACCATCTTGAAAATTGTGTAACTTGAAAAATGTTCTTATAAAAAGAAGACATTGTGAATTAATATCTCAGCTTAAGTCAAATATAATCCCAGTTTTTTATATTTTTTTGATCAATTTTTTTTGATATTTTCAAAAATAAATATACTATTCTTGTATTTCAAAAAATCCCTTTGGAAAAAACACATAAGGAAAGGATCATAATAAGAGTCAAAAAATTAGAAGATTCATAAACTTATTATTCTTTAAATTATCATTATATTATTAATTAATTAAGAATCAAGGAAACAATATCAAAATTAAACAACAAAAACAAGTAAGAAAAATATTATTTAAAAATTATACCTTAACAAATGATACATCAAATGGAGGAAAGATAAAGCTCCTGATTCTAATTTATTTTCCTTAATATCCCATTGCATATTTTAAAATTCTTTTAAATTAATTCTTTGTGTATTTCTAGTAAAAAAAGACATTTTTAAAAATGATTATCTTGGCTCATTTTTCCTTGAAAAAAAATTATCAAGAAAAAATGAGGTGCACAAATAAAAAAAGTACTTGGAGGTCTATTTGAAAATTAAGCTCTGTGTATCATTGATCCTTGAATATTTGAGATCTAATAATAAACTTAAAAACAGGGAAAATCACTCACAATTCAAGTTATTTCTCAAGCTTTTGAAAAACTCTTATGGGGGTTGAGCAAGAAATGAGCTGAAAACATGGTTTTCCTTTAATAATGGAAAACTAGAAATAAAATAATTAATGAATAGTAAAACAGTCATTAAGGGTGTGGATAAATTTTGAATATTTTTAAGAAAATACTCTCCCAAAATTCAACTCTTTTTTCTTCACCCCAGAATAAAAAAAATTATTCAGATATCAGAATGATGTATTGTATGAGAAGGATATGAAAGATGAATTTTTGAATATTTTGAAAAATAAATTATTTCAGAATCTCAATTTGAGTGGAATATTCCTTTTCAAATACTTTGGGTTAGTTTTTATTTTTAAAGTGAAATCCTTTGTAAGGTAAGTTATTCATATTCAGAAACCTGTTTTATATGTCTGTGAAGTGATATTCTCAAATCTCACTTCAAAATCATTTTTTTACTCTACTGGAGGAAACTGACTAAGGTCTTTACTTTAAGCCCTTTATAAAATAATAATAACAAAAACAGCAGAAATGAAGTTACCTATATCATATGTTGAAATTATATAGATAATTCAAAGGCCTAGCTTAATAAGCCACAAATTATACAATAGATTCAGATACTTCTACCATTTCTATATTTAAAAGACAATGTAAGATTAAATAATTTACAAAGGAGTAACCTCAATTATATTATCTATTAGATAATGAAGAATGTTTTAGATTTTACTATTATATATTCAATATAAATATTGCTTCAAGCTAGGTATGTATATACATGAGCTTCCCAGAGCTTTTCAGGAATATTTTTGGGACGAAAATTCTCATTATTCTCCAGCTCTTACAAATACTTTGGGATTCCTCATTGTGTCATATTTCTAAACCAAGATTTTTATTTTACAGTTAAGCTTCAAGAGAAATTTAATATTCAATATGTTTTGAGCTTTAAGAAAATATATTAATTTTTGTTCATCTTGATAGTTAACTACATATTTTAAAATTATTGATTGAAAAATAAGAATCAAGTGTTATAGAGTATATATAAAAACATTTCTTTGGAAAATATCTATCCAGGATCTTCCAAGAACACTATTGAGCTAAGAATATTATTTGATGAATCTTATATCAATAATATTGAGACATCAAAATGAGTTTTCCTCCGAAGTAATATGCATAGATAAAAGCTCTTAATAGATACTATAAAATATCTAGATATGAGAGCTAAGAAATACCCAGTTATCAAGCTCCTTACCCAGACTAATCATATATCAATGATATATAGCATGAACGATAAATTCTAAAGAAAGAAATTATTTTGGTTTATCTTATACTTTTACAAATTGCTACAAAAATCCAAACAATAAATCTGGTAGACTATAATTGCAGTCCAAAGTTACAAAAAGAGGATTATGAATAGCATATTGGAGGTAAAATTTATCAATTTTCAAAGCAGGAAAGATGAAAAATAATTCATGCTTATGAGTTAGAGCTATTCAAATGTCCAGAAATACTTTGTCTTTCAATATCAGAATTATTTTCAATTTATAGCCCGATAATATAGGATATCCAAAGTCTTCAATTTTAAAATGAAAACCAAATATCTTTTTCCCAATTTTATCTATAATTTCTATAGGTCACTAAAATTAATATCAAGAGTTTCTCAGCCAAAGTTCTTGAAAATATGCACCCAACATATACGCTCTTTAAATAAGATATATCTGAAGAATACTTTTCAATAAATTTAGAATGTGATATGTTGTGTTGCTAAGTTGAAAGATTTATTTCATGTAAGGAAAAAGGGAAGAGATTTAATAAGGATTTATCAGAGGAATGATATGAATTAAAGAGTAGATATTGACCCATGATTTATGAATGTTTGAAAAACCCTTGAATTACTGAACAGTTTCTTTCTTCAGTAAGTCTTCTTCCAGAAAAGATGAGTTTAAATAATTATATAATCTATCCAATACTTCATCACACTCTGAATCAATAGTTCATCTATTCTAAGAGTCAGAAGCCATCTGAAGCTCTAAACTGTTTCAGTAAATAATATTTTTTAAGATAAAAATTCAAATTTATAAAACATTAAGAAATTATTTTCCTCTTGGAAGATTTTTCTTTTGAAATTTCTACCCAGAATTTATATTGAGGTGATTAGATTGAAAGTGCATGTCTTACATATGTGGCTTAAATTCCTTACCGAAATTTCATATCATATTTTAATTTCTTTTTTGTATAAAAACGGTAAACAATATATCTCCCATATTATTTTGCATATTCAGAAAATTCTTTCAGGTGTACCCATCTTTTAAATAGAAATTACTAGAGAATATATACCACCTGTTTTGTAATTATGCAATTTGACTCATTTCTTTTTTATTTTTCTGGATAAATTTTGCTTATTTAAAATTCTACTTTTTTCAAATAATTTATATTTATTTTAAATTAAAGTCTATAATACATTACCCAAATTTATTTAAATGCTATTTTTCAATAATTTATCAATATATTATGAACCATAGCCAATATAGTGAGTCAAAATATAGAGATTTATCAGGAAATATTGGGCTATTGTAGAATTTTCAGATCGGAAGTAGAGATATTAGTGAGTGATAGAAGAAAACAATTATTTATTTATTTAAATAGCCTATATGGCTTAATTAACTCTTTCATAAATAAAATGGCTGTAAATAGGAATAATTTAAAAAAACTATAAATTTTTTAAATAAAATTACCTTATATAAAAATATTGTAAATCAAATTAATTTTATTCTTTTTTCTTTCAAAATTTGGAATAATTCAGGAAAATAGTGAGTTTAGAATAGCTTTCAAGCCACATTTAACTTTATATTACTCACATTTCCAAGAAGATTATTAAAAGATTAGAAGGAAACACGTATTTATTTCAATTAAGGTTCTTTTTATTTTTCCAAAAATAGCACTACAGAAACAAATTTCTTGAGAAAGATCCCTAATTTTTTACTTTAATTGTTAGATGATAATTTTATTTTTTTTAAAAGAAGCTAAATTATAATAAAATTTCATGATTTCTACATATAATCATTAAATCTCATTTATTTAATCTTTTATTTTTGATCTAGAAAAAATAATATTTAGATTTGATTTTTATCAAAGAAGAAAAACTTTATTTATTTCAATTTGAAAGTTTCTTTCAAAATAAAACTTTCAGAAAAAATTAGTAGATGGATCTTGATTATTTAATTATATTGATCCATTTTATTTAGAAATAAAATCCGAATTCATGAGAAAAATAAGATCATTTATTTCATTAGAATATGAATTTGAATGAATTGTATTTTTTTTCTAAATATTCTTTTTTTGTAACATAGCTAATTATTCAAACAAGCAAATCAATTTATAAGAAATTATTTTTCAAATTGATTTTTTAGCTTTTATTAAGAGTAATTTTCTCACATATTTACATCAAAAATTCGAAAAAAAATGAATATTGAAGAATAATCAACTACGTACAAAGAAAACTTTTTCATATCCTCATCCTCCAAGATATTACTTGACCAATATATTTATAAAAAACCAAGACAAGTGTGATCCATAGTTTCAAAAAAATAATATAAACAAAAGGTTATTTTTTGTGAAATTAAGAAAAAGAAGCAATTATTTTCACTTTGAATTATTGCTAAATTTCAAAAATAAGTTGGTATTTCTGAATTTTGTTAGGATGGCTGTAAAATGGGTTTCAATTTTTAGTTTATTCAAAGATGAATAAAAAATCATTTTTCCTTTAAAGGAGGAAAATAATGAATAATTCTTCAATTATTATTTCTTTTCTGAAATGAAGTAAAAATAAAATAAGGGGATTGTTTTACATATTCCCAGATCTTCAAATAATTAGATTATTTCTGAGGCATCCATTATATTTTTGAATATGTCTACAATATCCTTAGAAGAAACATGTAATAAGCTTACTATGAGGTTTTTTCGACCACTTTCTTTGGCCAAAAAACTTATCCCGGAAAACACTTATGGTATTTTGGGAAACATGGTTCCATTTTTGGTATAATTGTTTGTTTTTTTATCATGATGTCAGTTTTTAATTATTTGCTGGAATTATTTTTTCTGAATTATATTCTCTTAATAAAAAGAAGTAAATTATCGCGGCTATTTCACAAAATCATTTTCATAATCCAGAAAGATGATAATTAATCACAATAACCTTTATTTACTCAATTTAAATAAGATATTTTGAAACCATAACAAAACTGATAAAATAGGGCCCCAAGCTTTCTTTACTCAAAAAAACTGTTATTTTCTTTTTAAACGGCTTAGCTTCATGGGAAATTCATGCCTTTTTTAATTTTTGAATAAATTTGTGTATTCAAGATCACTTTTGATCTTCTTTAGAAATTTTTTTCAAAAATTGGAGTTGAAGCTTCAGAAATCTAAAATTAAATTCAGACCTAAAGAATGATTGAAATAAGCTTCATCAAGCTTACTTGACAATATAATATCAATTTTTCAAGAAGTTAATTTTTAAAAAAGACTAAGGAAGACTCAAGACATGTGTCAGCCTATTATCCAAAATCAGATCATAAGAATGAAGCTAAGAATACCCTGAGCCATGGTACTACATAAAAAAGAGTGAAACACACTTCTTTTACCTTAATTAAAACAAGTAAAGGAATGGCATGGACCAAACCGATGAAATATTCAATTAAAAAATACATCTAATACTTCATGAATATAGAATTAGAAACACAACAGATATGAGGTTACAAAATATCCTCTTAACCTAACTTTGAAGTCTCAAATCTGGGATAAAATGCCAAATATTGATCAAGAAAGCGTACTTTTGTTATATTTATAAAATAAATCAATGACAACTATAAGACCTTAATTCTTTGAGTATGTATTATAAACACTTAAATGATTTTCATCCCTAATGGCGCTTGAAACAGTAGAAGATGAAATACATTATTTTAAACTCTCATCTAACTCTTACTGAATTCATCATCTACCAATAAAACAAAGTATTTCATTGAGTTAAAATATTATTCTTATCCGATTATTTCATACAAATATTATATCACATACAGTTAAAAAGCTAGTATTTTTTCTACCATCAGATGTAAAGAACACTGTGTTATAAATAGTAATAATAACTTTGAGCCTGTATATATTATTCATGAAAATTTCATATTATTCAAAACATATAGAAAGACTATAGAAATTCGCAATATATAAATCTTTTAGCTTTAAGACACTACATTAGCCTGTGAAATACTGCATGAAGGTACATCTATTTATTAATCTAATCAAGAGGGAAAAATAGGAAAATCTTTTTTATACTTCAATCAATGATTAAATTATCCATAAGGACTCTTCATAAATTTTATTTATATCTTATGCCATCCAGAGCCTATAAGAAGTCCTCTTTGGCCTTCTATAGTGACAATTTTCTGCTCAGATGTGGTTTTGAAAATCAAATATGAAAGTGAATCATGACTTTATTGAGATTCCTGAATCATAATCAAGCCTTTTGAGCTGTAAAACTCTACTTTTCTAGAATTCAAAGAGGATAAAAATTTCCCCAACCTGATTGCTATAAATAGACAATTTTCCTCAAAGATTCTCTAGAAGCTTAGCAACATGATTCATGGATTTTGAAATTGTCTGAAAGATTTTTAAGTTTAAAATTTTCATTGATAGAATAAACTTTAATATATTCTTTTAGTCTCAATTATAATGAATAAGCTTTTGAATACTTTACTGGGTATCTGAGAAGACTCATTAGCACCACAAGAAATATATTATAGCCATTTTAAGAGACTTTGAATCTAATGTTTGGTGTAAAATCATAGTAGCTACTTTTTAGATCCAATGTTAATAGTTCCTTTAATGAATTTCTATTATTCAAAAATAACCAATAAATATCTTGAAGAAGAGTATTCTACTAAGAAAAATATGTGATTTTATCTTCAGAGCCAATATGAATAAAAATTAACTTTAAAAGTGGTACAAAACTATGAAAATGGAGTTGAAGGTATAATTATCATTAATTAATCAATTTAAAAATGAATATGTAAAAAATTAAATATATTACAGCTATATATTGATATTGTTACATATGGAATCCCAAAATTGTTCATCCTATTAATTGATGAATTAATTAGACTGAATATCCAATTCAATCAATTTTCTGTGTTTTTTTTCTTTATTATTATTATGAGCTCCTGGAGATACAAAAGGACAAACATTTTATTTTCTTCTTTACTCTATAAAATATTTACTTTGAAAAAACTCATATAATCTCTTAGTATCTATAAGTTTCTATAAGAAATATACTTACAGTATTTTTGATGAATGTGTTGTTAATATATCTTCCAAATTAATATGCTTTTGGATAATATCATGAGAGTCTCATATGTTATAACAAGTCTGTTGGTGTGTGTGAGCTTTGAAAGTATTTGCATATACTCACAAGAAGATAATAAAAGAAGACTTATTCTTCCTTAAAATAAATCTGCAAAGTAGGAAAATCAATAAAAACAATAATTTTACAGAAAATAAATAAAATGAGAAGAAAAGAAAATTGAAAATTTCCAATGAGAATTGAAAAAATGAATTTTTATTAGATATTTCAAAAAAAAGATGAATGTCACTATACCACTAAATTACCCATGAAAATTCATGATGGGTCATCTCGGGGTAAACTTTTTTTGACTCACATTAGATTAATTTTTGAGGATTTACAGTATGAAGATATGAAAATACTAGATATTTAATTTAATGAATACCACTTCTAGCTTCAACCATCATTTTGGTGTTCAAAATGAGGTGTGGTGTGTCTCTTATCCATTATGAGGATTCAAAGTATTTTCATGATGTTTGTCGAAATTTAAGCATTTATCAAATAATTACGCTTTATATTAAATACAATAAATTGATATCTCAATCTATGCAATGGAAATTCTAAACTGAAATACATATTTAAGTTCTTATTATAATTCTTTAAGGGGTAAATAGATAAAAATAATTAAAATATCAAATTTTGAGGGGGAAAAGGAATCTTGGCTCAAAGAGTTCCAGATCCCAAATTTATTACTGTCTTTAGATTACAGCTTAAGGCAAACCTTTACCACTTTTTGTAATTGGTATAGCTCAAAGGCTCTATTTCTCAATCAATCTTGAGACTTTAATACCAACCAGATAATATTTGACAATTTCAAATTGGTTAAAGCTACCCTCAAGTTAAATGAATCTTTACCAAACCAGATTGAGCTTCTTTGAGGGGTCTCTACACAAATTCTGAAATGTTCTGGAGAATTGAAACCAGCTTTTACTATATTAATTTCTGGCTTATAGGGCTGAAATTACCAAAACAAGTTCTTTTTTGGTCCAAAAAATGGCTCAATTATTCCATTAGTGTCTTTTAATTTTAAAACATATTTTTAATGAGCTATTACAGAATTTCCTACTTTCTTGAGTGATAAAATTTGAGGCTACCAAAAACCATGTTCTGTAGCCCATATTTTCTTTTCATGCACAAGTCTTCAATTTTATAATTTATTTAATTTTATTCAAGCCAATAAATAAAAGATTCAAACCACCTTTTTTTGATATTTTAAAACAATAACCACAGGAAAAGAATTACCATAGTTCTTTTTAGCCTTGAAACATTCCAAAAGTGAATTAAAGCGCCTTTTATTATGATAAACCTTTTCAATCATTTCAAATATTCATTTGGTTGAATTTTAGTGTTTTTTTTCTTATAAAATGATATTATTAGAGACTTATTTATAGTATTAATTTATTTCAACCCTTCTCTCAGTTAATCCAAAATAATTGTTACTGTCAAATTATTTTTCAAGCCATAACTATGCCTTGTGGAGTATCTTTGAAAATTCTTAATTTTTTCAAAACAGTTAATTTTAATAATATCATTTTTTTGTACCAATAAGGTAAATACCTGTGATTCTTGTATGGTTTCATTTTGAAACATTAAAAATTACTATTGGTAAAACATTTCACATTATAATAGTCTTGAGGATAGGAAAAGAACTTTATTTTCAATAAAAATTTCCTATAAGTACCTTGAAGTACTTATTTAATCCAAGAAAAATGGTAAGTAAATGTAAGAACTTGAGCTTATATACCAGTATGTATGTATTTATATTTATCTAAGGCCGAAAAACCTAAATCTTGGTAAGCATTCCTCAGTAGGCCCAGTTTTTTTTGGAAAAAATAATGTTTATAGAAACTCAAAATCAAAAGTACAAAAATAGTAGCTTAGCCCTACTACCTTTAGGAAAATATATTTCCAAATTTGAGAAAAATAAAATTCATGTCAATTTTAAATCAAATTCTATTTTGAAAAATTGTGTCCTTATGTATTTCATATTATAAGGAATAATCATAAATAATGAGCTGTGGCTTGAAAGAGAAGGTATATCTCATTGTGGATTTTGAATATCATATATAAAAAGAGTTAAAATAAGTAGGAGTAAATATGTTATTTTTCAAGAAAAAATCATATACTTACTGAAATCAAACCCTTGTTATTAAGTATTATAGAAAAGAATAACATAATTTCAATTTTCTAAATCTATCTATTGACAGATAGGTATAATATAGATGAATAAATATTTCTTTGTTGTTGAAAATTCAATCCTTTAAATAAAAATTATTCTATTAGAAAGAAAAACTCTATCATTTTAATGAAACAATTCTTGTTCATAGAAGTAGTTTCATTATTCAAAAATTCCTCATCATTATTATTAAAAGTATATTCTTTCAGTAATGATAAAAGTATTCATTAATCATATAGCTTTTTAAGAATGATGAAAAATATATTATTATTAAAATAAAAGAAGCAGATCTTAGTATTATCTATATATTCTAATGTGTTATTACTAATATATCCTTGAAATAATCGGATAATTGCTAAATAAAACTAAGTTCTTACATGTATTTACCAATTTTATTAGGTAAGTTTTCCATTGAAATTACTTTAGTAAGCCTTTGGAGTATCTCATTAAAGCCTTAAACACATATTGATACTTCTTCTGAAGGCTTTTGTACTCAAATGTCATGATAAATTTTTCGTTAAGAAAAAAAATTCATTCAATAACCTTTTCCCATTAGTGAAGAGGATTCAGTTATCAAACTACCTAAATAGTTGATATAAATACTTAAAAGCTCTACTTTTGGCTGGAAAGCAGGAATTACAGGATTCATATTTCATTAAATTATTACTTTGAATATTTCATTTTCTATTTTGGTTCATTTATCTTTTATATAGGTGGTAAATATTTGCATAGTGACATTGTTAAATAGTATTCAAATTTTGTTGTGACATTTCAGTCATCCTATTAAATTTCAAAACAACTCTTGATTTTGATTCCGGACTCACAATGACCTCAAAAAATATGTTTTTGAGAAGACATGGTCTGTTAAGAAGAAGATTTAACTATTTATAGCCAAACAAAAGAGAGTAAATCTTTCACTAGATATAGATAACTCTGTCAGTTTTCACATCAACTTCACAAGAAACTCATATAAATTTAACCCTTAATAAGCTGTAGAGATAAATAATGAATGGTAGATATCTAAGGCTAACTGTGGTAAATTGATACTGGCTGAGATATTAATCAGTTTATTTGTTTTGAATATGTATTATCATTAAGCTTTGCAAAAAGGACATACATAAAATATATCACAAAACCTCAACAGATAAGGGTGATACCAATATAAATACAAAACTTTACCCTTCCATAGGAGAAAATATTCGATGGTTAGGAAAAAATAATTCACAAGATAGAGGAGATTTGAAAATATTTCAAACCTCATTTACCCAGATTTCTATCTTCAGGTGGGTGTAACAATTGAGCGTTTGGTATAAAGACATGAATTTATTATTGTTAAAGCTTTTTATATTTGAAATGAAACAAAATTATCAAAACCATGTGTTTCTGATGTGAATCTCAGTATTTGGATGTGTGGTTGAGATTTGGTGGATTAAATGCCTTATACTGGTTTGAATATTCAAGTGCCTATAAATTTACAAGTTTTCATAATTTTCTTACCTATGATATATCATAAAAGAGGAATTTCAAGTGTATCATAATATAAGCTGTGAGAAAAATGTTTTTTAAGCATCCTTGCTTCATTTGTAGGTATGATTTCTAGAGTAAAATTTATGAGATTTTTTATGCTTGTTCTTTATTTTGAGTCACGGGATGAAATAACACAAAAAGTTATTTTCAAATCCAAAAATTAATTTTATAATGTATTCATAATTAATCAAAATTTTACTAAAAGAATTTTATAAAAAAGGAACTCTGCTTATTTCTCAGTAAAGTTTTGGGAATATCGAGAAGAAATATTCCATGCATGGGCTTATAAATCCGTTTAAGTAAGCTTAATAGACTCCTATTTTCAAATGTTATTTCTTTTTAATTTATGGAAAAGCTTCAAAAAACAGGAAATAAACTTTCATTATGAATTTGAAGATACAATTGATTTATTTTTTGTTTATATTTTTTATGTTTGGATCCTTTTTTTTTACTTTAAGAAGGAATTTCAATTCCCCTTTCATATTTTTCAAAAATATAATTATTAAAACCTTTATTCTTCCAGATTGTCTCATATTTTCCCTTTTCAAAATAAAACTAAAGAATCTTCTCATATTTTCTATAATTTTCTTTCAAATACCCCTTATTATCAAATGAACTTGTAAACCGTTGTAGGACTTGATAGTGTTAAAATATAGCTTTGTAAGATATTTATGCGTGATATTGAGGAGATTTTTGTCTTTGAAGTAAATTTTAATTAAATATTAGTTTAAGGGCCCATATTCAGGTTTGAGATCGTTCTGAAGCTAATTTCAGATAATTTATGCTATTTTATATCTTATTCTTACTAACAAAAAGATAACAATTGTCAAAATATAGTAATGATTGATTTAAGCCAGATATTAATTAGTTTTTTCTTGAAGAGAAAAGAATACGATTTTTTAAATTAATTGAAATTTATTTGAAGAATTTCTTAGAGTAAGAAGAAAATATAGCTTTGTTGTAAGGAATCTTTATTTTGAATATTTTCAGAATTGATTAATTCCAAATGAGCTTCCAAACCAATATTAAACATTAATAGAGCAATAACCTATGTAATTTTTCCTTGAGGAATAAATTTAATATATTCTATTAATTATATTATAATAATAAAATCTGAATTAATAGGAAATTAGTTCCTAAAGAATTTGGAATTAAAATAGAGAGTATCAAGAATGAAAAACACTATGTTAAAACTATAAAGTTTCTAGGAATATTAATTAACATCCAGGTATTTTTATCCACTAAAATAATGAAAATGGATGTGTATGATAATTAGACAGAATAGTGAGGAAAGCTATCATATTGGTAGTAAAATTAGGCCTTTTATTATTTAGTGTTTTCAAGCTTGAAAATTACATAGAGGTATGTGTTTAGCTTCAGTTTTAAGAAATAATAATAGAAATGGAATATAATTCCATATTCTGCCTGGTTCAATTATTTCTAGTAGAAAGAATGATTTTTATAAAAAAAATACATTTGAAGGTATTGAAAGATGAGAAGATAACTCTTTAGAATATAATTTATCTTTTTATATAGATAAATTCAAAATTTATTTTTAAATTTCCCATTTTTAAGGGATTCATATTATTGGATTCTTTTCCTGATAACAATTCTATTTTCATACTCAACTTCATTTATTATTGAATAAATAAGAAATGATCATATAGTAGAATATCTAGAATTGAATTTTCAATAATATATTTCAATATTAGAAACTTACTCTAGTAGAACTATAGATAATATCTGTTACCACATTTTCAACCAACCTAAGATCAACAAGAAAATATGTGAATTTTAATTATTTCAATGGATTATCACATGTAGAAATATGGATATTTATACTTGATTTCTTGATTCAACTTTATCTTAATTTAGATTTATATAAGTATTTCTAAATGGCTCCAGTTTTTTGAATTAAATACTTAGGATAATGTGAATATATGTATTCCTTGAAATTAATGTTTTCAGCCTGTAAAATGTCGAAATTTTCTAAATCTCATTTTGAATTTATCAGTGGACTATGAATAAAGCTCAAGAAAAAAATCATTTTGAAATGAAAAATGAATTTATTCTTTATTGCAAGTGAGATAAATTTATGTTTAAAAAAATCTTCATTGCAAAAGCAATGGCTGGAGTGATAAAAATATCGAAATGAGAAGTAAGATATATTTTTGTGCCAAAAATCTTTTCTTCACATTAAATTTGAAAAAATTTATTGATTTGAAATTAAAAATTATTCTCAAACATCCTCAAAGAGGATAACTTTCAAAATGATAAACATGCATTTTTCCTTAATAAAATGATTTTAAGATATGAAAGTCTCAGCTGATATTACATGTTTATTTTTGTACATTTCACTTTAAATTTAACAACATGACTCAGAATATTCGGAGTTAAGATAAATTAATATAAATTTATTCAATAGGTGGCGTCAAATATAAGGAATCCAGGGTTATAAATATTAAGTTTCTTTTTCCTCAAAACCCACATTTAATTTCTGGGATTTCAGAAATCCCACACCCCTAGTTTGTGGTATTTTCAACATAAATAAATACATATTTCTAGGGACAACTCCTTAGTTTTCAAACCTCACATCCCCGCCTTATGTATAAACATTCTCCAGAAAAACTCCCTAACTGAAGCGTATTTTTAATAAAAAAACCTCTATTGCATAATGGGATTGAGATATAGCTTTTGGAATTTCAGGGATATTATTTTATAACCTTTCAGTATATTACACTCATCTTGTCTCCATCTTTACGCAAAATACTTCAGAAAGCATATAATTACTTTGCAAATTCAATTTTTTGTAGTATGTACTTGAAATTCAATCTGATTCAGATTACAAGCAAGAAAATCATATTTCACTATTACAACATCTCAGAACACAAATATATCTTAGGCCCCAAGATATGATCCCCTCATCCTATATATATACCTTGAGGGATTTGGTAAGCTTATCCAGTGAAAAACTCAAGAATCTATGCCATACTACACATGAGTAGCTCCATCAGTTTTTATTGATGATTAAAGATCATGAAATTTTTGAAAATTCATCAAGATACAAGAAGTGGTGTCCAGCCACTCAACTGGCTGTAGTATCGTACCAATTAGTATCAAATGTCAATGGGGAATAATTGGGTAAGCTTGGGATAATATTTGGTTTTAGTAATGGGGAAAGTCCAATTTATACTCAGATGATTATGAAAGTTTTGATGAATTTTGAAAAGGTTTATATAGCTTTTCCAACTGCTCAAAAGCAAAGAGATATTTCTGAATTAATTTAAGAAGAGGTATTCCCTGGATTCACTTTATTCAATTATGGGAGTCTCATGCCTTTGTCACAAAGGCCTACACTAGATGAGGAGGCATACTTTGACCCAAAGAAAAGGTATTTTCCAAAATTTATTTACACAATCTTATTCAAAAGACTTAGGTATTCCACATTGATTCAGTTAGTTTTTGAGATCAATAAGTGCTTGATTTTACTTCATGTTGTATATTCCAGCTCACTTCATTACTCAAATGTATATCTTTTTGTAGTGCCATGTTGGAAAAATATTGGATTCATTAGTGAATAAGTTTATCATAACATTTAAGGTTGTGGCAATCATCATTTACATTGTTTAATATTCTTTTTTTTAGGCAAAGCTTTCTCGCATAAGCTCCAGAATCAAAACACTGACAAAATACAATTCCTTTCATAATAGCACATATAATATCCTCATTTTTTTGGAAGTATTATTTAGGATTATTATGAGATTTTCAAGCTGATACAAGATTGGTGAGGTATCATTGAATGAATAAATTTGATAAATCATTATTATTTTTTATGTATTCTGAGTCTTATCAATAAGGACATATTGTCAATCAAGAGTCTTCTCAGGAGAAAGGTTAGGCCAGGTTACATTTTCATCCTTTCTTTATCTGATGTAATGAACTAAGAATCCCTATGATGAACTTGAAGATATCCTGTGGTTTGAATAAGCTATTGTATTTCTCTTCCTTGTTGTTTAGATTTGGAGTGACAAATCTAAGTAACATCTTGGGATTCAATAATGACAAGAGTTATCATGAGTGGAAACATCCCTAGAATTTCTCTCATTATTTGGTTGGGTCCCGAAAATCAGATGATTTGAACATTATAAAGAGTTGCAGTAGGGATGAGGGCTTATTTGGCTTTTTAAAGATTTTAATGAGGAAGGGATGAATTTCTTTAACATGATTTGAATTTACAATAATAGCAGCCGGCACAAATATTTATTTTCACCACTAAAAAGCAAAAAAAGCATAAATAAAGTGTCTTGGACGATGTAAATGAGAAAATAAATTGAAATTCAACAGTAGAGTGGGGGTAAAATACAGATATGCTGAAAAATGGAGGTTGGCGTATGGAAGAGCTGGAAGGCCTCCAACAAATTATAAATAAATTCCCCAATTTACTGGAGTTTGGGGTATGGAAGAGATTAAAGGCTTCCAATCGTTTAAACATTTATTTCGAACTTATTGGAGGTATTGGGAAGAAGATTGGGGGATTTGGAAGGGTGCGTAGGCTGTTCATTGCACTGATTGAGTAGAGTATAAAAATATAAAAAATATAAATAGAATTATCAGTATAAATTAAAGAGAAAGTCAGATGGAGTAAAGCAATACCTTTATTGATGAATACTAGCAAAATGAAATCAAAAAACATTAGTATCAGTGCATGAGTAAGTAATTTTTTAGTATTTACCTTGATATTAGTGAATTATAAAAAACTTTATGAGTGATTTTTCAATTTTTGAGTAATTAGTTTAAAGAATGAAAATTGAAAAAATTGATTTGATTTCTATTGAGTTATGATTGATAAAAAAATAGAGGAATAAGAATTAGCTTAATTTTTTTTGGAAAAAGATTTTAAAAAAGAATAAATGAATGAATTTAATTTATGTTGAGTTTTTTTTTAAAAAAAAGGAAACAAGTTTAAATGAATTCATTTTTTGTTGAGCAATAAGTGTAAAAAAATAGTTTTTTTAAAAAAATTAGATTTTTCAAAAAATCCAGTTATAAAATCGAAAAAACTAAAACATTCTTTTTTAATTTCGTTTGCGCCAAGAAGTTTTATTCTTAACAAAGGAGAAAAACCAAGTTCCAAATGAATTTATTTTCAAAAGAGGAAGAAATAAGAATTTTAGAAAAAAAAAAGTCAATTTCAAATTTTAAAGTTCTTATTCAAAGAAGAAAAAATCAAAATTGCAACCAAGTACCAAGTTTAAGTATTTAAAAGAACAAAATGATAAAAAACTATTTATATCATCAACCCCAAACCGATTTGACCATTTGTTTTAAAAAATGAGTCAATATCAAATGGTTATATCCTTTTTAAATTAAGAAAAACCAAAAATTGAAACCAAATACAAAGAAGAGATTTGGTTCAAAAGACCAAAAAACCAAAATACCCTTGAATATTCATAAACCCAAACCACAAAATTAATTTTTTCAAAAGCCAAGCAAATCATTTTCCCAAAAGCTGGAATACTTATTGAATCTGAGTTTTTTTTCTTGTTCCTGGAATAAAGATTATTTTAGGGTGTTGGTAAACATACTTAAGCTTTTGGTAAAAATACATAATCAATTATGTGTTTTGACCAGTTTATGGCAAAAACATGTGAGTGGCCTATTTTTTGAAAAAATTCCTCAGGATCAGTTTTTTTTTCATATTTTTTGAAACTTGGGATGGGAAGATCCCCAAATTTTGTCAATTTTTTTTACCAGTTTGGCAAAATGGCCTTTCTTAAAAAAACTCATTCAAAATGTTTCCACTTATTAATTTCCATAATTCTTTTTTAAAAATTGAAGAAAGAACCTTGAGAATACAAACCCAGAAAACCAAAATTTTGGGATTTCTTTTGGGTGGGATAGGTTTAGGCCCAAAAAGTGCTTTTTTTATGTTTGTATGTAAGTTTAAAATGCCATTTCTGAAATCAATGTAATTAAAAATGTAATTTATGGAACTAGTGAAATTGAAACTGCCATTTATGGAATTAACAGTGCAATTTATGGCATTAACAGTTCCATTTATGGAATTAAAAGTCCAATAAAGGGCATCCAAAATGAGATACCAATGCCATAAATGGCATACACAGTGCCATGAATATCATTAAAAGCACCATTTATGGCATTACCAGCCCCATGAATGGAATCAAAAATGACATAATAATGCCATAAATGGCATCAAAAACAGAATGAAAATGACATTTATGTCATTTACAAAAGCATAAAAACACCATTTATGGCATCAACAGTGCAATTTATGGCATCAACAGTGCCATTCATGACATCAACAGTAACATAATAATGCCATTTATAGAGTTAAAAGTGCTATAAATGGCATCAACAATGGCATAAAAGCTCCATAAATGGCATTAACAATGCCATAAATGGGTTTTCATTAAATACAGGTGCTTTTTAGCTAAATTTCAATTCAAAAACACCCCTTATGTGTTTTTACAAAAACCCTACCAGCTTTTACCAATTTATGGCAAAAACATTTAATGGATTACATGGGTTTACCAACACCCTCATTTTATTGTAACATCAAAAGGAGATCAAATAGACTCTGAATTGGGAAAATTCACATCTTCAACTCTTTGAGATTCTTTTGAATATCATAAAATTGTAAAATATCTTTGAAGTCTATTGCAAGTTCCAGCTAAATAAATGTTAAGCTCATTAAACATTTACCATGACAAAAGCATAAACTAAAAACTGGCATTATTATGAGCTGTATACTTTTAAGAAAATAAGAGATAAATCAAGAAGATACCTTATCTTTATTTCTTAATTAAACTTGAAATTCTTTACAAATTAGATATTGAATGTTATGGAATAAAGACTTCAATGGCTAAATCTGTTTTGTGTTCTTTTTCACACAATTCAAGTTCACTTTTCCAGCTTTCCTTTTTGAAATTGTGTTTTTGGTCCTGTTGTTCCTTGTTGGCTTCAAGCTTGGATTATGATTGGGCCTCTTCAAAGTTCCTGGTATTAAATTTTTTCTCCCACTCAAAATCAAATTCTTTTTCCTTCCTCACCCTGTCTTTCTCATTCTCAATAATTTGTCTATTTTTTTCTCCAATCCACTTCTTCTTATCACATTCCAAACATTGTTCATTATGTGCCTCCTGTCCTAAGGTTTATTAATTTAGCCCTTATAATGAACATTTGTAATATCAAATATCAACACCTCTTTTCTTTTTATTCATTAGTTCTTAGTAAGAAGGAGAAAAATATCATAAGTTCTTCTTCTTGAACCACTTGTGTCATTCAGAATGGAACTTGAGCCATTCTGTGGGCCTTAGAGGTATTTTTATATACCCACAAGACCACAAAGGAAAAAAATAATATAATTATAAATAAAATACATTTATTTATATTATAAGACACAAAAATTAAAATATAAATATAAAATCTATATATGAAATTTCAATTTAAAAATAAAATTACTTTTAAATATGAAATTTTGAAAACAGCTTTTTACTTGAAAACATTAAGTAAAAATTATTATAAATTTCTATCCAATAAATAAGCATATGAAAATTATTCCACAATTGGATTCCTCATAAAAAAAGGTGGGGTCACCTCTGGGTCAAATTTCTGTAACTCAACTCTAAATAAGCTTAAGTTAAGTTTTTATTATTTTCTGTATAGAAATTGAAAATCCTAAAAACCTTGATTTAATTCAAACCACCTGTGGTTTTAACCATCAATTTTTGGGTCGAAATTGAGGTGTACTGTGTAGTTTAGAAGCTATGAGTAATTGAAGTTTTTAAAATTTAAATGTCAAAATGTGTGTGTTTATTACATAAGTGAACTTTGATTTACATATGAGGTATGAATTATGACAGCTGTGAACTGTAAAAACCCAATTGAATTAAATCTTTAAATTACAAGTATATTATATGATGAGGAATTACTGAAAAAATAAATTGGAAAAATTAATTCTGCAGGGGAAAAGGAATCTTGGCTCCAAGGGTGCCAGACTCACCTGAAATCCTTGCTTACAGGCGTAGGTTGTCCAAATTCATTTGAAATTTCATCACTTTCTGCCTGGATTTGAGTCACAGGGTCAGTGACTTAATTTATAATGAGGTTTTGATACCAACCAGGGCATTTTAAACTGTTGCCAAGAGGGTAAAACTACCCTGAAGTTAAACCAATCTCATTAAAGCCAGTTTTAACTGGTTTTGACATCTCCTACACACATTATGATGTGCCTTCAAGGCTTGAAACAAAGTATTACTATAGCAATGGCTGATTTGAGGGTCTAAAATGGCTAAAACCAGCCCTTTTTTGGTCTAAACCAGGGTTCAATGATTACATAATTGGCTTTTCTGTTTTCAGGGTGTTTTCCATGAATGACAAGAGGAAATTGTTACTTTTGGAGTAAGAAGATTGGTGGCTATAACAGAATGTCTTTTTTCCCCCCACTTTTCTCTTCATGTTAAAATCTTTTCCTTTTATAATTAGTTTAAACACTGTTAAGCCAATCAATAAAATATTCTAACCACCTTTTTTATATCATTTTAAACCTTCTAACAATGTGAAAAAATAATTATAATCATTTTTTGTAACATTTATAATGAATTTTACCCTTGAACCACCCCATAAGTGAATTAAAACATCTTTCATCACTGTTAACTTTGTCACTTTGTTTCCAAATTCACTCTGGTCACTTTTAGTGGTTTTTTCTCTTTAGTATTCCTTAAAGAGACTTTGTTCTTATATTAATTGACTTCAGTTCTTTTCTCAATTAATTACAATTGAAATTGCTCTTGGAGAAATTTCTTTTGTAGCCCTAAATATCTCTTGTAGAGTATTTTTGGTAAAACAATAAATCTTTGTAATATGATTTTTCTATACTTATATAATTAAAAACAATAAATTTGGCTTATTTTCTCTTAAAAATCTTAAATTTCAACATTTTTAATCTTGTTGTACCTTATACAAATTTTGAGGAAAGGAAAAGTACTTGATTTTTAATCAAAGTTTCATATCCACACCTCAAATTTGGGGGCCCAGCCATGATATTTTACCTTTGACATGATTTTTTCTCTTTTTTTAATCTTTTTTCTTATATTGAAAAATTTAAAATTCATAAAAGATACAAATTTTTTCATATTATAAGTGAGGCTTTATTTTTTCATTTCTCTTTTGATAAAACCTTTTTTTACTGAATTAATTTCTTTTTTCATTGATTTTAGTGTTGTAAAATGTGTTAAGACAATAAAATATTGAAACAGCATCAAAAGTTACCGATATTATCCCTGCAAGTACTATCAATTCTTAGCATAATAGTACTGTTATTATAGTTCAGAACAATCAACAAGAACCAATTTCTTCAGAATTAAGCAATTCAGACATAAATAATAACCTTCAAAAAGCTAAGAAGTTTTCCAATAGTAAGTTTTTTAAAGTAAAACTACTATTTTAAGTGTTTCTAATCATCATTATGCCTTCAACAAGATCAGGAGCAAGCTAAAACCCCTCAAGAATCTCCCAAAAATCTTATAGATGTGATTATGGCAGAAGCCAATCAGTTACAGAAGGACAGGGATCAGTAAAGGAAGCCCAAACTGACAAATTATGCCATTCTGAAGCGGATAACACTGTTTTACCTTCAAACAGATCTGACACTGCCACAAGAAGCCTCTGTGTACACATAAAAAGCCATCCAGAAGGCTTAAAACAGTTCCCTGCAGCACAAAGAGTACCAGATCCTTTCAGATCTGTGGGAAAACTGAATGAATTCTTACCTGACTGTGAGAAAATTCCTGGGCCATCCCAACACTTGAAAATTACTAAATGTATGGCATCCATTGATGGAAAAGAAAAAAATTGTGCTTTTAACAGCAGAATGGAGGAGAAACAACCCTCCATTTGAGCCTTAGAAGTATTTTCATATACCCAAAAGACCACAAATGATAAATTGAGATACAAATATAATTGAAATAAATTTATTTATATTATAAAAAATAAAAGAAATGAAATATAAATACAAATTTATATTTCAAAATCAAAATTTAATTATAATTTGAAAATAAAAATTTCTTATAAAAATTATGAGATTAAAATATTTTTGGTAGAAAGTTATAAAAAATATATTATAACTTTTTATCCAATAAATAAACATAAAGAAATTATCACACCATTGGATTCCTCATAAAAAATAAAGTGGGGTCACTTCTGGATGAAATTTCTGTAACTCAACTCTAAATAAGCTTGAATCAAGTTTTTAGTATTTTTTGTACAAAAGTATGAAAAACCTCAAAACCTTAATTTAATTCAAACCACATGTGGTGTTAACCATCAATTTTTGTGTTAAAATTGAGGTGTTGTGTTTAGTTTAGAAGTTATGAGGAATTGAAGTATTTACAATTGAAATGTCAAAATGTGTGCATGTATTCTATAAGTGAACTTTAATTTACATATGAGGTATCAATTATTACAGTGGTTCAATTGAAAACTCAATTGTATTACATGATGAGGGATTAAAGAAAAAATATATTGGACAGATTAATTCTCGGGGGAAAAGACACTCTAGCTCTAAGGGGGAGCTGGACCCCCAAACTCCTTGCTGACTGGTGTGGGATGTCAAAATCCATGCAAAAGTTAATTACTTTTTGCTTGGAATTGAGTCACAGGGTCTGTGACTCAATTGATGATGAGGTTTTGATACCAACCAGGGTAGTTTTAACTGCTGCCAAGAGGGTAAAAATACCTTTAAGTTAAAACAATGTTAGTAAAAACAGTTCTAACTGGTTTTTACGCCTCTTAAACACATTCTGACGTGTTTTGAAGGTTCTAGACCAGGTATTGCTATAGTAATGGCTGATTTAAGGGTCTAAAATGGCTTAAACCAGCCCTTTTTTGGTCTAAACCAGGGTTCAATGATGCCATGATTGGCTTTTCTGTTGTCAGAATGTTTTTCACGACTGACAAGAGTAAATTTTACTTTTGGAGTAAGAAAATTGTTGGCTATAAAACAATGTCTTCTTTGCCCCACTTTTCTCTTCATGTTAGAATATTTTCCTTTTATAATTAGTTTAAACACTGTTAAACCAATCAATAAAAGATTCCAACAACCCTTTTTTAAACCTTTTTAACCTTATAATAACGGTAAAAAATCATTATAATCATTGTTGGTAACTCTTCTAAGCATTTTTACCCCTGAACCACCCCAAAAGTGAATTAAAGCCTCTTTCATCACTGTTAACCTTTGTCACTTTGTTTCCAAATTCACTCTGGTCACTTTTGGGCGTGTTTTCTCTTTAAATATCTTTTTAAAGACTTTTTTCTTCAATTAATTGCTTGTAGTTCTTTTCTCAATTAATTCCAATTGAAATTGCTCTTGAAGAAATTTCTTTTGTAGCCTTAAATATCTCTTGTAGAGTATTTTTGGATAAATCTTTATTGTTGGTAAAAAAATAAATTTTTGTTATATTATTGTTTTATACTTATAAAGTTAAAAACAATAAAATTTGTGTGTTTTCCTTCAAAAATACTATTTCTTACTATTTTTGAATAATTTTACCTTATACAAATTTTGAGGACAGGAAAAGTACTTGATATTTTATCAAAGTTTCATATCCACACCTTCCATTTCGGGGCCCAGCTGTGATATTTTACCTGTGACATAATTTTTTACTTTTTTTAATCTTTTTTCTTATATTGAAAAATTTAAAAATATATAAAAAAATACTTATAATTCAAAAAATCCTTAAAACATAATTTCTTTTTATAATCATAAGTGAGACTTTATTTTTTATTTCTCTTTTGAAAAACCTTTTTTGCTTAATTAATGGGCTTTTTTCCTTAATTTTAGTGTCTGACAATGTGGTAAGACAAGAAAATATTGAAACAGCCTCCACAGTTACTAGCATTATTCCTGCACGCACTGTGATTTCTGACCATAATAGCACTGTTATTTTAACTCAGAATAGCCAACAAGAGCCACTTTCTACTGAATTGATCAACTTGGATATCAGTAATACTTCTCAGAAAGCTAAAAATTTGGCAAATAGTAAGTTTTGACGTAAAATTACTATTTTAAACCTTTTTAATCATACAAAATGCCTTTAACCATATCAGGAGCAAGCTATAAGCCCTCAAGCAGCTCCCAAAAAAGATCATAGAGGTGATTATGGCAGAATCCAATTAGATACAGAAGGACAATGGTCAGTAAAAGACTTCCACAAAAATAAATTGTCCAATTTTGAAGCTTATGACACTATTTTCCCTTCAAAAAGAGCTGACACCGCCACAAGAAGCCTCAGTGGACACTTACAAAGCCAGCCAGAAGGCCTACAGCAATGAACTGCAGCACAAAGAGTACCAGATCCTTGTAGATCTGTGGAAAAGCTGCATTAACTCATACCTGACTGTAAGAAAATTCCTGGGTCATCCCAACACTTGGAAGTTACTCAATGGATGGCATCCATTGATGGAAAGGAAGAATATGATGCTTTTAACAGGAGAATGGAGGAAAAACAACCCTCCACCACCCAAGCAAGTACCAAAACCAGAAGCAGCAATTCCAACATGAAAAAGCAGCCACAAGCTCAAAACAAGGGCAAAGGGAAGGCACCAGCCCCAAAGCCTTACAGCCAGGGCTACAGGATTCCAAAGATTCAGCAGGATGCCATGGAAAATGTATTTCAGATGGCCAGAACAATTATGGAATTACAGAAGAAGGAGGAAGCCAGATTAAGTTCCAGAAATGATTTCTGACATATTTGATTCCATCCCAGAGTTTTATAAAGCTATAAATGACATGAAAAATCATCTTTCTGATAAAAATGAAACCATTTGTAACAACATTAAAACAAACAACTTGACTCTGTGCCAAATTAAGGAAACACTTATGTGTTTTGAAAAAGCTTTAAGAACAATTAAAACTTCCAATAATAATGATTCTTTTGGCAATAAAATGAATGTAAAATCTGCCATTTTTAAAGAGTTAACAGACAAATATTCTAAATTCAATATTGATGACATAATTTAAACAAGAATTAAACAAGCCATAAATATTATCAAGACAGATCACAAGAAGGTCCTTGATGACATTTCAAATTCATTTACTGAAGTAAAGACATATACCATTGCCTTGAAAAAGTGTTTTGATGCTTCACAAGAAGAAGTATCAAAATTATCAATGAAATTGAATCAAGTCACTGCTGACAATACAAGACAGACAGAGTTATGGCAAGAACTTACACATAAAGAAGAAATGTATGAAATTGAAGTAATAAACTTAATACAAGCCTTTCATCATTAATACAGGAACTCTCAAAGGTGTATAAACAGTAAAATTAATGATAGTGAACAAATACTGAACACCTTACCAAAAATGTACACACCTCTTAATCAAAATGAGGACACAAGGATTCCAAATCCACAACTATTGGATCCTGATAATTCACAGTGAAAAAATGAATTATCCACTTCTTTTCATAACTTGGAACCATAAATGGGCCAAGCACTTTTGAAAGAAGTACCAAAACTTAAAGAATGGCCTCACTTCAGTGGTGAAGGAGAATATGACCATATGGAATTCATCGGAGGAATTTACATGATTAAAGAAGATTTTTAATTAACAGACAGTTTGGTAAAAGCAAGATTTAACACCTTGTTTACCAGATCAGCTCACAGATGGTATATCAAATTAAGTCAAGCACATGGACACCGAAGTTGGACTTGGTGGAAAACCCAAATTATCAACAAATGGGCCAATGATGCTTGGAGATTTAAAGTGGAAAAAGCCTTTAAATCTTCCAAATTTATTTCTGATAAAGACAAAACTTTTCCATGGTTTTGCCAACAAAAAGACAGACTAACAGCATTATACCCTGAAATGTCAGAATTCATGATCCACAGAAAGATTCTAAGACAATGTGGAGGTGACTTGGAGCATGCTGTCAAAAGAAGTACTACTGAACAATCTTAAACAGAGGATATTATCAATATATTAGAAGAAGTAACCACCAGAACCAAAATTGGTTCTATTAGGGTGAATCTCAAAACAAGGTTTAATACACTTTGGAAAGATTCTGTGGACAAAAACCCCAAAGAAAATTCTAATAATAAGTATAAATCTGCAGATACAGTCAGAAAGTGCAATATCTGCCAAAGCATCACCCATCTAGCCAATACATGTCCAAAAAGGGGGGAAATCAATGAAATTAATATTGAAAAGGAACCTTATGTTGAAAAAGATGACATAATTGAAGACAATTCAGATAATAAGTCATAAATATTTTTTGAATCTTCAAAATATATATAAAATATCAATTCCACTTTTGACATCATTGAATCTTATTCCCACTTGCCACAATTGAGCAATGGTCAACTTGATTTATCAAAAGTTCAAGATGCACAACTTATGAAAACAAAACCAAACAGGGGGAAAGGTTATACAGCTGGTAACTCCTGTATAACAGAAGTGGTGATTGACAACAAGCCCACTAAAATTTTGCTTGACCCAGGAGCATTCTGCTGTTGTGTTGGTAAATCTTTTCTTAAAACTTGTGTACCAAATTTTGAAGACCAATTGTTACCAATTGATGGTATTAAATTCAATAGTGCAAGTAATCCAATGAAAGAATTAGGAATTTTTGAGACAAATGTCATATTCCCACACAATAATGGGAATTTTAGAATCACAGTTGAGTTTGTTGTTATGGAAAACTTCTCTAGTACCCATTTTATATTGGGAAATGACTATTTAATCATGTGTGGGATAGAGTTTTATAACAACAAAGACAGATACTTTACTATTGGGGACAATAAGTCTCAGAAATTTTCCTTTTTACCATTTAAAAGACCAATTACAGTAAATAAATATCACCAGTCAACTTAGAATTGGAAAAATTCAAATCTGAACAGTTGAGGGAGGCAGAAATAAGCATTCATCTGACTGATAAACAAGAAAATTAACTTTCTTCCCTTTTGTATGACCACAAAGGAGCATTTGCTTCAGACAAAGAACCTCTAGGAGCAATTATTGGTCATGAAGTTGACATCATTCTTAATATTGAGAGACCTTATCAACCACTCTTGAGAAGACCTGCATACCCAGCAAGTCTCAAGTCAAGAGAAGCTCTAGAAACTCATATCAAAGAACTTCTAGACCTTGGTGTAATAAGAAAAGTTGGCTGTAATAAAGAAGTGGAAATAACTACACCAGTAATAGCCACATGGCATAATGGAAAATCCAGAATGGTTGGAGATTTTAGAGCTCTGAACACTTACACTGTTCCAGATAGGTACCCAATACCAAAAATCCAAATTGCTCTTACTCAAATATCTCAAGCAGTGTATATAACCACTATGGATTCCCTTAAAGGATTCCATCAAAATGTGGTGACACCAAGAGCAAGAAAATATTTGAGAATTATTGTTCATTGTGGAGTTTATGAATATTTAAGAACGCCCTTTAGTATGAAAAATGCACCTTCACACTTCCAAAGAATGATGAATGAAATCTTCCCTGAAGAACTTTCAGAGGGTTGGTTAATCATTTACATTGATGACATTATTGTCTGTTCCAAGACTTGGGAAGAGCACATGTACAGATTGTCCAGAGTTTTGACAAAAATTCAATTGGTGAACATGAAAATCTCTTTGAAGAAATGTCATTTTGGATTTAAAGAACTTAAAGCACTAGGACATGTTGTATCTGGCTTGTCCCTTGGAATCGACAAAAACAAAGTTGCAGCAGTATTGCTAAAACCCATGCCTCAGAACAAAAAGGAAATTCAGTCATTTTTAGGTTTTGCAGCATATTACAAACAACACATTAAAGATTTTGCATCCATAGCAAGACCACTTTATAAATTGTGTGACAAAGACACAGTATTTGAAATGACTTTTGACAGAGTCAAAGCTTTTGAGCCCCTAAGAGAATCCTTGACCACTGCTCCACTCTTACTGATGCCAGACTTTAAGTTGCCTTTTTAAATGTATATTGATGCATCAGGGGATGGGCTGGGTGCTGCACTTCACCAAGTTCAGATCATAAATGATAAACCTGTGGAAGGACCCATATGTTTCATATCCAGGCACATCAAACCAACTGAAGCCAGATATAGAGCAAGTCAAATGGAATGTGTATGCCTTGTCTGGGCCTTGGAAAAATGTAACTACTTCTTAGAGGGATGTGTTTTTGAAGTGATAACAGATTTTACAGCTGTCAAATAACTTTTAAACATGAAAACACCTAACAGACATATGCTCAGATGGCAAATAGCCATACAAGAATACAGAGGCAATACGACTATTGTGCATAAAGATGGGAATATTCATAAAAATGCAGATGGACTAACCAGATGGCCATTACCAAATGATATTGATAATCCTGCTTATGTGCCAGAAGAAGCTTCACCACAGATCCTAATAGAAGTAATAAGTGTTACTGACTTGAACACCACCTTCTTTGAAGAAGTAAGAAACAGTTACACTCAAGATAAGAATTGTAGCATCTTATTCCAATTACTTAACAAAGACTGTAAAGACAACTCTCTAATACATGCCTTGGATGAAGTATGGAAGAAATCTTATGATGAAGGAAAATTTCACCTACTAGATGGTATAATTTACCACAGGACCACGCATACATGTGGCATGACAGTTGTGGACAGGTCATTAATCAATCTTGTACTAAAAGAATGCCATGACAGCCCCTTTTCAGCATATCTGTCTGAAGACAGAACAAGAGAAAAAGTAAAGAACTGCATATGGTTGCCAATGTGGCAGAAAGATGTTGCAGCATATTGAAAAACCTGTGACAGATGCCAAAAGGCAAATAAATCCACTGGCAAGAGACTTGGAAATATGATCAAAATCCAAGAAACCAGAAGACCTTGAGAAATTGTCCATATGGATTGGGTAACTGGCCTACCAGCAGGAGGGGACAGAAGTTATAATGCTTTCCTAGTGATTGTAGACAAATTCAGTAAAGCTCCAATCTTTTTACAATGTCACAAAGATGATACAGCCATGGATACAGCTCTTCTGATATGGAATAGAGTAGTGTCATGGATGGCATATTTACAAATATCATTAGTGACAGGGATCCCAAATTCACTTCAGCACTATGGACAAATCTTGACCAATTATTTGGCACTAAGCTTTCCTTCTCTATAGCCTACCACCCACAAACTGATGGTCTGGCTGAAAGGATGATCCAGACCTTGGAGGACATGGTAAGAATATCTTGTGCATATGACCTTGAATTCAAAGATTGTGATGGATTTACCCATGCTTTGTGTACTCTGTTGCCAGTTCTGGAATTAGCATATAAAACATCAATCTATGCCAGTACCAATCAAACTCCTGCTATCCTAGAAAAGGGATGGAACCCCAAATTACCTCAAGATTCCTCAAGGAACAATTTGATTGAAATACATCCCACAGCTGCTAGCTTCAAGGGAATGCTAGACAAAGCTAGAAAGAATGCAGTAAGGTGCATGGAAGACTCTTTTGCATATGATAAGGACAAATGGGATAAATCACATGCAACTCCAGATTACAAAGTGGGGGATTTAGTTCTTGTATCCAACACTAACTTCAATAACATCAAAGGATGTAAAGACCTTAAAGACTCCTTTGCAGGACCTTTTGTTATCAAGGCCCTCCATGGAGGAAATGCTGTTGAAGTAGAGTTATCTGAAGAACTTGGAATTAAGCATCCTACATTTCCAGTGACCTTAATAAAGCCATATAAATCTAGTGATGCTGAAAAATTTACCTTGAGGAATAAAATTCCCCAAGTTATACCTCCTATTGAGTCATCTGGTAGTAAGAAGATTACCAAAGTTCTCAAAGAAAGAAAGTTGAGAACCAACAAAGTAAGGGAATACCTTGTTAGGTACAGTGACCCAACTTGTGAAGATGAATGGTTGCCAGAAAAGGAAATACCTGGAGCTACTAAACTTCTCAGGAGGTTCAGACACACTAGAAATAACAATATTGAAAAGTAATATTCTTTTTTTAGGGGGAGGGAAGTTGAGCCTTCGAGGCATTTTCATATACCCAAAAGACCACAAATCATAAATTAAGAGACAAATATAAATAAAAGAAATTTATTTATATTATAAAAAAAAATAATGAAATATAAATACACATTTATATTGAAAGATTAAAATTTTATTATAACTTAAAAATAAAATTACAATAAAATTTAAAATTATGAAAATGAATTTTTACTTGTAAAAATTAAGTAAAAATGAATTATTTATAAAAATTATGAAATTAAAATATTTTTGGTAAAAAGTTATATAGAATATATTATAGCTTTTTATCCAATAAATAAACATAAAACAATTATCACACCATTGGATTCCTCATAAAAAATAAAGTGGGGTCACTTCTGGATAAAATTTCTGTAACTCAACTCTAAATAAGCTTAAATCAAGTTTTTAGTATTTTTTGTACAAAAGTATGAAAAACCTCAGAACCTTGACTTAATTCTCACCACATGTGGTGTTAACCATCAATTTTTGTGTTAAAATTGAGGTGTTGTGTTTAGTTTAGAAGTTAGGGGGAATTGAAGTATTTACAATTGAAATGTCAAAATGTGTGCGTGTATCACATAAGTGAACTTTAATTTACATATGAGGTATCAATTATTACAGAAGTTCAATTGAAAACGCAATTGAATTACATATGTAAACTATAATGGTATTACATGATGAGGAATTAAAGAAAAAATAAATTGGAAAGATTAATTCTGGGGGGGAAAGACACTCTAGCTCTAAGGGGGAGCTAGACCCCCAAATTCCTTTCTGACTGGTGTGGGATGTCAAAATCCATGCAAAATTTCATTACTTTTGGCCTTGAATTTAGTCACAGGGTCTATGACTCAATTGATGATGAGGTTTTCATACAAAGCAGGGTAGTTTTAACTGCTGCCAAGAGGGTAAAGATACCCTTAAGTTAAAACGATGTTAGTAAAAACAGTTTTAACTGGTTTCTACGCCTCTTACACACATTCTGACGTGTTTTGGAGGCTCTAGACCAGGTATTGCTATAGTAATGGCTTATTTAAGGGTCTAAAATGGCTTAAACCAGCCCTTTTTTGGTCTAAACCAGGGTTCAATGATGCCATAATTTGCTTTTCTGTTTTCAGACTGTTTTCCACGACTTAAAAGAGTAAATTTTACTTTTGGAGTAATAAAATTGATGGCTATGAAAGAATGTCTTCTTTGCCCCACTTTTCTCTTCATGTTAGAATCTTTTCCTTTTATAATTAGTTTAAACACTGTTAAACCAATCAATGAAAGATTCCAACCACCCTTTTTTAAATCTTGTTACCCTTTTAACCACGTGAAAAAATAATTATAATCATTTTTACCCCTGAACCACCCCAAAAGTGAATTAAAGCATCTTTCATCACTGTTAACTTTTGTCACTTTGTTTCCAAATTCACTCTGGTCACTTTTGGGCGTGTTTTCTCTTTAAATATCTTTTTAAAGACTTTCTTCTTCAATTACTTGCTTGCAGTTCTTTTGGCAATTAATTCCAATTGAAATTTCTTTTGTAGCTTTAAATATCTCTTGTAGAGTATTTTTGGATAAATCTTTATTGTTGGTAAAACAATAAATTTTTATTATATTATTTCTTTATACTTATAAAGGTAAAAACAATAAAATTGGCGTGTTTTCCTTTGAAAATACAATTTCTTACTATTCTGAAATAATTTTACCTTATACAAATTTTGAGGACAGGAAAAGTACTTGATATTTTATCAAAGTTTCATATCTATACCTTACACTCCACCACCCAAGCAAGTGCCAAAAATAGACCCAATAGCCAGCAGCAGCAATTCCAACATTAATAAGAAGCCACAAGCTGGGAGCAAGGGAAAAGGCTAGGCACCAGACACAAAACCATACAGCCAAGGCTACATAATTTCAAAGATCCAGCAGGATTCCATGGAAAATGTGTTTCAGATGGCCAGAACTATTATGGATTTCATGAAAAAAGGAGAAAGCCAGATTAACATATCTGAAAATATTTCTGACATTCTGAATGCCAATCCAAATTTGTACATAGCTTTAAATAACATAAAAATTCATATTTCTGATAAAAATTCATCAATTTGTAAAAGTCTTAAGACAAAAAATCTAAGTTTGAGCCAAATAAATGAAACACTAATGTTTTGTGAAAAAGTTTAAAGAGCAATTTAAGCTTCCAATAATGACAATTAATTTAGTAATTAGATAAAAGAACAATCTGCCATTATAAAAGAATTGACAGATATATATTCTAGATTCAATATTGATGACCTAATTCAAACAAGAATAAAACAAGCCATAAATATCATCAAATCAGATAATAAGAAAGTCCTTGATGATATTTCAAATTCATTTACTGAAGTAATGACTTATAAAATTTCCTTTAAAAAGTTTTTTGACACCTCACAAGAGTAAGTATCAAAATTAACAATAAAATTGAATCAAGTCATTTCTGATAATACTAGACAGACAGAATTATGGCAATAATTGACACATAAATAGGACATGTATAAAATTGAAGTAATAAATTCAATACAAGGCTTCAAACATGAATTAAAAAATTCCCAAAGGTGTAGCACCAGTAAAGTGAATGACATTGAACAATTAATGCACACCTTTCCAACAATGTCTACATTTCTGAATCAAAATGAAGGAACAAGAAATTCAAACCAATAATTATTGGATTTGGAAAATTCACATTTAAAGAATCAATTTTCCACTTCTTTCCATAACTTTGAACTATCAATGGGCCAAGAAAGTTTGAAAGAAGTACCAAAGCTTAAAGAATAGCCTCACTTCAGTTGTGGGGGAGAATATTACCATATGGAATTTATCAGAGGTATTGACATGATTAAAGAAGATTTTGAACTACCAGACAGATTGGTAACAGCAAGATGTAACACCTTTTTTACCAAGTAATATCATAGATGGTATATCAATTGAAGACAAGCAGATGTACAGCAAAGTTGTAGCTGGTGGGAAACCCAAATTATTAATAAATGGGCCAATGATTCTTGGAGAGTTACAGTAGAAACAGACTTTGAATCTGCCAAATTTAATGCTAACAAAGACAAAGCTCTACCTTGTTTTTGCCAAACAAAAAGATAGATTAACAGCATTATATCCTGACATGTCAGAATTTATGATTCACAGAAACATTCTGAGACAATGTGGAGGTGACTTAGAAAATGCTTTAAAAAGCAGGAAAACTGAGAAAAGCTTCAGCAGAAGATATTATAAATATATTGGAAGAATTGACCACCAAAACCAGAATTATTTCTAGTAGGGTTAATCTTAAAACAAGGTTTAACACACCTTGGAAAGATTCTGTGGACAAAAATCCCAATAAAAATCCTAATAATATGAAGTATAAATTTGCAGATGTAATCATAAAGCTCCATATTTTCCAGAGAACCACACTTTTGGATAATGAATGTCCCAAAAAGGGAAAAATGAATGAAATAGACATTGAGAAGGAATTTGATGTTGTAAAGGATGATGTAACTGAGCAAAATTCAGATTATAAATCATCAATATTTTTTGAATCTTGAAAGGATATAGAATATATCAATGTCACATTGAGCATCATGTAATCCTATTCCCACTTGCCACAATTGAGCAATTCTCAACTTTATTTGTCAAAATTTCAAGATTCACAGCTTATTAAACCCAAACCAAACAGGGCAAAAGGTTATACATCTGGTAATTCCTGTCCTGTATAACAGAAGTGATAATCAATAATAAACCCACAAAGCTCTTAATTGACCCAGGAGCTTTCTGCTCTTGTGTTGGAAAATCTTTTCTTAAGAATTTTGTACAAAATTTTGAATATCAATTTTTCCCAATTGATGGCATAAAATTCAACCATACCAGTAATGCAATGAGAGCATGGGGCATATATGAAACTACTTTCATATTTCCACATATCAATGGAAATTTAAAAATAACTTTTTTGCTTTTTGTTATGAAAAACTGCTCTAGTACCCATTTCATATTGGGAAATTATTACTTAATCATGTATGGCATAGATTTACACAACAACAAAGACACATACTTTACCATTGGGGACACTAAGGATCAAAAAGTTGCCTTTTTACCTTTTAAAAGACAAATTACAGTAAGGAAAGGATTACCAGTCAGCTTAGAGTTGGAGAAATTCAAGTCTGAACAGTTAAATGAAGCTGAAATAAGTCTTCATCTTACCGATAAACAGGAAAATGAACTGTCCACCCTTCTATATGACCAGAAAGAAGCCTTTTCATCAGATAAAGAGCCTCTACAAGAAATTATTGATCATGAAGTGTAACAACCACTAATCAGGGGTAAGTGTATTCATACTTACACCCACTCAAACACCTCAAACCAGCAAATCCACTGTGTGTATCAGCATTCAGTTTCAGCAATCTTCCTTGCTGAAACATGCATACAGTCTGGTTCATCAATACTTGTACAGGTTGGAATTACCCAATACAGTTTGGATATACCATTTCCAAACTGTATGATCACTCAATACCACCACACCTCTTGTAAAGGACCTTTATTGAAAAGACTCAATTTAATCATCATTTATTCTGATGAAAATTCTCTTTCTGGATCAGGGCTGGTGATTCTCACATATACCAGCCCCTCTTTCTCCCCCTGGGAACTTTTCCCCAGCTAATTAATTTAGTTTATTTATTATTTCATAATTAATCTTATCCTTATTTTGGGTATTAAAATTATTTAATTTTAAGTCAGTCTTTGTCTTTTTCTTTCTTTTCCTGTACAGTATGAGTTGGGTGGCTATATCTTTATTAACCCTTCTCTTTCCATTTTGACAGGTTGAAACAGTGGACTTGGACTTGTTTGTGGTTGGCTCTTTTATTTCTTACTCTTATTCTTTTGTTGCTGCTTTTCTTATATTCCTTTTATTAGTAATTCATCATATTACACTCTTAAGTGTATCCATCTCTTATCTTATCCTTGAGCCCTCCATAAGTGAGTGCCAGGCCCTCTTCATTTAGAAGAGCCCCTGTGACATGAAGTGGGAATTATTTTGAATATTGAGAGACCTTACCCGCCACTATTGAGAGGTCCTGCATAGCCAGCAAGCCCAAATTCAAGAGAATCCCTTGAGCTCAATATTAAAGAGCTTCTGGACCTTGGTGTAATAAGAAAGTTTTTCCACAATGAAGAAGTAGAAATAACTACACCAGTAATAGTGGCATGGCATAATGGAAAATGCAGAATTTTTGGGGATTTGAGAGCTCTGAACACTTAAGCTATTCCAGACAGGTATCCCATACCAAAAATCCAAATTTCCCTCACTCAAATTTCTCAAGAAGTATACATAAGCCCTATTGATGCCCTTAAATAGTTCCAACAGAATGTGGTGACACCAAGAGGAAGTAAATATTTGAGAATTATTGTTCATTGTGGAGTGTATGAATATTTGAGGATGCCTTTTTTGTATCAAAAATGAACCTTCACACTTCCAAAGGATGATGAATGAAATCTTCCCTGAAGAGCTTTCAGAAGGATGGTTAATCATTTACATTTATGAAATTATTGTCTGTTCCAAGACTTGGGAGTATCATATATACAGATTATCCAGAGTTTTGAGAAAAATTCAATCTGTGAACATGAAAATTTCTTTAAAGAAATTCCACTTTGGATTGAAAGGACTCAAATCCCTGGGACAGGTAGTATCTGGTCTATCCCTTTGAATTGACAAAAACAAGGTTGCAGAAGTACTACTGAAACCTATTCCTCAGAACAAAAAGTAAGTTAAGTCATTCTTGGGATTTTCAGGATAATGAAGGAAGCACATTGAATACTTTACATTCATAGCAAGACCTCTTCATAAATTGTGTGACAAAGGCAAAGTATTTGAGATGACTGTTGACAGAGTCAAGTCCTTTGAATCTTTTAGACAAGCCTTGACCACTGCTCCACTCTTACTGATGCCAGATTTCAAGCTGCTCTGTAATATTGATCTTGATGAAACAGAGGATAGCCTAGGTTCTTCACTTCATCAAGTCCAGATTATAAATGAAAAGCCTGTAAAAGGACCCATATGTTTCATATCTAGGCAGATCAAACCTACTTAAGCCAGATATGAGGAAGGTCAAATGGAGTGTTTATGCCTTTTCTGTTCCTTAAAGAAACTCAATTACTTTCTGGAGCACTTTTTTTTAAAGTTATAACAGATTGTACCTCTGTTAAATCACTTCTAAACATGAAAACACACAACAGACATATGCTCAGATGGCAAATAGCCATACACAAATATAGGGGTAATATGAACATTGTTCACAAAGATGGGAATATTCACAAAAATTCAGATGGACTAAGCAGATTCCCATTACCAAAAAAGATTTATAGTCCTTATCACTTACCAGAAGAAGCTTTCCCACAGATCCCAATAGAAGGAATAATTGTTACAGACCTAAACACCACCTTCTTTGAGGAAGTAAGAAACAGTTATAACCAAGATAAGAATTGTAGCATCTTATGCCAATTCCTTACTAAAGACTCTAAATGTAACTCCTTAATAAATGCCTTAGATAAAATATGGAAGAAATCATATGACAAAGTAAAATTTCATTTACTGGATGGCATAATTTACCATAGGACTAAACACACATGTGTAATGACAGTTGTAGATAGACCCTTAATCAATCTTATACTGAAATAATTCCATGAAAGCCCCTTTTCAGGACACCTATCTGAAGACAGAACAAGGGAGAAAGTCAAGACCTGTATATGGTGGCTAATGTGGAAAAATGATGTTGCAGAGTATTGAAAAACCTGTGACAGATGTCAAAAGGCAAATAAATCCACTGGAAAAAGACTTGGAAATATGATCAAAATTCAAGAACCCAGTAGACCTTGGTAGATTTTCCATATGGAGTGGGTGACTGGTCTACCACCAGGGGTTTATGGAAGCTATAATGCATGCCTAGTGATTGTTGACAGGTTCAGTAAGACTCCAATATTTCTTCCATGTCACAAAGATGATACAGCCATGGATACAGCTCTTCTGCTATGTAATACAGTAGTATCATGGACTTGCATATTCACAAACATCATTAATGACAGGGATCCCAAATTCACCTTGGCCCTTTGGAAAAACCTTCACAAATTATTTGGAACAAAGTTATCCTTCTCTACAGCTTATCACCCACAAACTGGTGGTCTAGCTGAAAGAATGATCCAAACCTTGGAAGACATGGTCAGAATACTCTTTCCTTATGGCCTAGAGTTCAAAGATTGTGATGGATTCACCCATTATTGGTGTACCCTTCTACCTTCATTTTAATTGGCATATAAAATATTCATTAATGCCAGTACCAATCAAACTCCTGCTATTCTAGAAAAAGTATGGAATTCCAGACTACCCCAAGATTCTTTGAGGAAGGATTTGGTTGAGATACATCCCACAGCTGATAACTTCAAAGAAGTGGTGTAAAAGGCTAGAAAGCATGAAGTAAGGTGCATGGAGGACTCATTTGCATATGCCAAAGACAAATGGGACAAATCACATGCCACTCCAGACTTCAAGGTGGGAGATTTAGTACTTGTATCTACCACTAACTTCAATAACATAAAAGGATGTAGAAAGCTCAAATATTTCTTTTCAATACCTTTTTTTATTAAGGCCCTGCATGGCGAAAATGCTGTTGAACTGGAATTATCTCAGGAACTTAGTAATAAGCACCCTACATTTCCAGTAAGCTTAATAAATCCATATAAATCTGGTGATTCTGAAAAATTCCCCTTGATAAATAAGCTTACCCAGAACATACCTCCTTTTTAATCATCTGGTACAAAGAAGATGACCAAATTTCTGAAGGAAAGAAAGCTGAGCACTGAAAAAGTAAGTGAATACCTTGTCAGGTATAGTGACCCAACTTGTGAAGATGAATGGTTGGCAGAAAAATAAATACCTGAGGCTACCAAAATTCTCAGAAGGTTCAGACACACTAGAAATAACAATATTACAAAGTAATATCCTTTTTTTAAAGGGAGGTAATGTGAGCCTTAGAGGTATTTTTATATGCCCAAAAGACCACAAAAAATATAAAAAGATACAATTATAAATAAAATAAATTTATTTATATCATGAAAAACAAAAATTAAAATATAAATATATAATTTATAAATAAAATTTAAATTTTAAATATAATTTTAAAATAAAATACTTTGAAATTTGAAATTGTGGAAACAGCCTTTTACTTGAAAAAATTAAGTAAAAATGAATTTTCAACAAAACATATTGAAATTGAAATATTTTTGGAAAAAATCAAATAAAAATTATTATAAATTTTTAGCCAATAAATAAACATATGAAAATTATTTCATCATTGGATTCCTCATAAAAAATAAGGTGGGGTCACCTCTGGGCAAAATTTCTGTAACTCAACTCTAAATAACCTTAAGTGGGGTTATTAGTATTTTCTGTATAAAAATTGAAAATCCTCAAAACCTTAATTTAATTCATACCACATGGGGTGTTAACCATCAATTTTTGGGTTTAAATTGGGGTGTAGTGTGTATTTTAGAAACTATGAGGAATTGAAGTATTTTCAATTGAAATGTCAAAATGTGCACATATATTCAATAAGTGAGATTTTATTTGAATATGAGGTATAAATTAGCACTTTTGTGTACTGTAAAAACTCAATTGAATTAAATATTTAAATTACAAGTATAATACATGATGAGGAATTGATGAAAAAATAAATTGGAAAGATTAATTCTGGGGGGAAGGAATCTTGGCTCCAAGGATGCCAGACTCCCCAAATTCCTTGCTTATGGGTGTGGCTTGTCAAAATTCATGCAAAGTTTCATCACTTTGGCCTGGAATTAAGTCACAGGGTCTGTGACTCAATTGATGATGAGGCTTTGATACCAACCAGGGTAGTTTTGACTGTTGCCAAGAGGGTAAAACTACCCTGAAGTTGCACCAATCTCAGTAAAAACAGTTTTAACTGGTTTTGACATCTCCTACACACATTTTGATGTGTTTTGAAGGCTTGAAACTAGGTATTACTATAGAAATGGCTAATTTAAGGGTCTAAAATGTCTAAAACCAGCCCTTTTTTGGTCTAAACCAGGGTTCAATTATTCCATAATTAACCTTTCTGTTGTAAGAGTTTTTTCCACGACTGACAAGAGGAAATTCAAGTTTTGTAGTAAGAAAATTGGTGGCCATAAAAGAATTTCTTCTGTGAACCACTTTTCTCTTCATGTTAAAGTCTTTTCCTTTTATAATTAGTATAAACACTGTTAAACCAATGAATAAAATATTCCAACCACCCTTTTTATATAATTTTAAACCTTCTAACAATGTGAAAAGATTATTATAATCATTTTTACCCTTGAACCACCCCATGAGTGAATTAAAGAATCTTTCAGCATTGTTAGCTTTGTCACTTTGTTTCCAAATTCACTCAAGTCAGTTTTTGGCATGTTTTCACTTTAATAATATTTTTAAAGACTTTTTTCTTATATTAATTTCTTGCAGTTCTTTTCTCAATTAATTCCAATTGAAATTGCTCTTGAATAAATTTCTTTTTTAGCCTTAAATATCTCTTGTAGAGTATTTTTGGATAAATTTTTATTGTTGGTAAAGCAATAAATCTTTATAATATCACTGTTTTATACTCACAAAGTGAAAATAAATTAATTTGGCATTTATTTTTAAAAAAATCTTAAATCTTAACATTTTTAATCTTATCATACCTTATACAGACTTTAAGGACAGGAAAAGTACTTTAGCTTTAATCAAAGTTTCATATTCACACCTTACACATTTATTCTCCTTTGTGAAGGACTGTTTTTAATCTTTTGTAGCTTAATTCTGTGAATAAGTAATATTAATAATAAAAATTCCACACTTATGAAAAAAACTTATATTAACATCTTCAGACTCATTATTATCATTCATGCCATCAATATTGAACAAGGGGTCAATTCTGAGTGTTTGATCTTCAATATTAATTACATCCTTAAAGTAAAAAATAAAAAATTCTCAAAAATATTGATTGTGGTCCTTAGAAGAACTCAATTTGGAATATACCTTCTTCTCCTCCCCCTCATTAGAAGCTAATTCAATCTCTTGTGCATCATAACTTGCCAATGGTGTAACATTGGGTTTGTGAAAAAAAGAGGGAATACATCCCAGAAAAATATGGACACATGGTCTCTAGTCTTTTGGCTTTAGTCTTAATGCCCTCTCTATTATCTTAATCAGTGTTTCAAGCCCCAGTTGAAATCTTCAAATTTTTCTGTTTTCATATATTTCTTCTTATAAGTATGCCATAAGTCACAAATTCTGGTGGAGCTGATATTCAATTTTTGACAGGACTTCTTATTCACCTCCATAGCCATCAGGTGGAATCCATTTTTTTCTTTAAGGGGGCCTTCAAACACATTAATCAAATTTTGAGTTAACAGTTATCCATTTTTGATACATAAATATTCAGATCAAGTCAGGTGACCAGAGGTATGAGAAACACTAGAGCTCTCTTTTTTGGTGGACTCCTTTTTCTTCATTGAGCTTCAGGGAATTGGGAATTAAAATTATCTTTAGCCAAATACAAATTATGTGTTGAAGTGAAAATGATTTATGATTTGGTTGGCACCTTCACAGCAGCATTAATTCAATTTTTTTTTTGAGCATATTAGCTTTCAATTGGGCTTAAACCTCAAACTCCCATCAAGGGAAATTACTGCAAATACCTGTGGGACTGATTTAAAAGTGTGTATGATTTGCGCCTCAAAAATTTGGGTTTTTTCTGTGGGGTTTAGACTTCAAAACCCACATTTTTTGGGTTTGGTGTTTGGTGTATTTGACACCCCCTAATAGACGCAATATATTAACTTGATATCCTTGTTTATATATTATATATTATAGTTTTATTAGATTTTATTACATTTATCTATATATTAATATAAAGAAGGGCTATATCACAATTTTGATAAGGGCTCCCATATTTAGACAGTTTTTCAAAATCTGTGCTTTACAGCTTATAATCAAATAAGGATAAACACAAGTCCATGAAAACCCAAAAATATTCAAAAGAAATATAATAAAATACAGCAAAAAAGAAAAATATAGAATTAAAGAGCCCAAGAATAAGTCTTTTGAAACAAAAATAATAAAAATCTAACTAATATACATTTTCTGACTCCTATTCCCCAAAAATTAATAAAAAAAGTGTTCTGTGTTCTGTAAATTAACGATATTTATACTAATTATTTCCTCCCTTCCTTGATACTCCAATAGTTCTTAACATTAGTAACCCAATACTTATAGAAAGTAAAAAAAATGAACATCAAGATGAGATATAAATTTTTTCTGAGAGGTATCAAAAAAGGTGTAATTAATGATAGGATCATTCGCTTATCAATAAAATCAAATTACCAATATTCCCCTTCATTTTAAATATAATTAACACTCCAATATTAGTAATATGATAATAAAATTAAGCCTTCTCAATATTTTGAAGCATAAAACAACTCATCCCATAATATGTAGATATAACATATTGAAAAGATATCTAGTTATTATTAAATATCCTATCATTGCTATCTCCAGCTCAGTAATATTTATTAAGTGCTTATTTCACTTTTCAAGCAATATTTAATTGAAATTATGTATGAGAGAAATATTTTCAAAAAACAAATTAAGCTGATATACTGAAAATATGTAAAAATATGATTATTTGTTATATCAAAAATGCAATATCTCTCCCTTATAAAACAAAATATTTTGGGATTTCTTTTTTGATTTATTTTTGCAAAAGGCTTTAAAAATGTATTCAAAATTAATTATATATGATTTTTAAAAAAATTTCACCTTTTGGTAAATTTTTATTATTTTCTGGAAGAGCTCAACAGAATTGATATTTTTTCATCACTATTGTAAAAAAACTTCCCATATATATATAGTACTAATTTTTTGTTATTTTTCTTCAAAGCTCAGATTTTTAATTACCCTATGAAATAATGAATTTACTTTTGCTTATTTATAAGTTATTTTTTTATTTTTTATAGATTCTGTAATAATAATTAAGGATTAATTAAAAGTATTATGAATGATTTTTTCGACCAACTTATGGGAGTAGTAAGATTAAGAAAGTTTTATTAGAAATAGAATATTTATTTGATGATGATTAAACAAAAAGATTAGATATATTTAGTTATTCCTTTAAAAAGAGAATTTTTCTCTTTCCAATTGAATTTTTAGTATATTTTTCCACTCAAAGGAGATAAGCTTCCCAATTCAGAATAATTAGCTATTGAGAAAAAAATCCATGATAATAAAACTTTAGATAATTTGTTGAATCATGGAATAATTTTGAAAAAATTATGAAAAAAAGTTCCAATTATTTTTGTCTTTTCAGGTATTTTAAATAAATATTCAAATGCAAATATTCAAAATGAAACAAACAAAAAAATACTTTCTTATAATTTTTTAATTTTAAAATAAATAATTTTTTCTAAATAAATTCTATATTATGTCCAATACAGTGTCAATTTAGCAAACACTTGGTATTACTTTAGAAATCCAATTAATTACAAATATTGAAAGCTATTTTCTCTTAAAAAAAGGAGATTTTAATTCTCTATACTAATAAATTCTTGTAATAAACTAATACATATTATTAAAAAATAGAAAACAAATAAACATTGTCTTGGTATTTTCAAAGAAAACGTTAATTTTTTGGATGACTATCTGAGCAAGATTTCCCTTTTAAGCTTAAGGATAAAGAATATAAAGTATACTAGCTTATAAATTTGCATAATTATGTATTTTGAAGAGATATTTATGATATCTTATTAAATTAAATAAGATATATACTTCATGGTCAATTTTACCTTTTATCTTATTCTTTGGTATATGTCAATTCAGCGGCTTATAGAAATATGATTTATTCAGATATTATAGAATGCGGAACTCATATCTCTTGTTTCAGAATCATTATGTATTAATATTTAAGGACTATCCGTATCTGTATCAAATGACGCTGAAAGATTTAGTAAAAATAGATATCTCGTCAATTTAATATTGAAATTAATTATAATTTCTAACTACTAGCCCCAAAATTGACTTTAGATAAAAAAATTCTGTCAGTTTTATTTCTCATGGTTTATTTCATATAAGAGCTCATTGAAAATGAATTTCAATCTTTTTATGTTGAAAATTAGATTTTTTCACCTTTTAGGATATAATTTAAATAATTTGAGTAGTAAAGTATATATGATGTTTCTATTTCGTTTTTACATTAATTTAATACTTCTTTTTCAATAAATATATTTTTAGATTCATTTATAAAACTGTGAAGCTTTTTATTCATCCCTATGAAATTTAAAAAAACAAGGTTTCATTATCAGAAGAATAGTAAGTATAATTATTTTAGAGAACAAAATTGTTTCATGAGATTAAATTATCACTATGGCATAAACTGTACAAATTTTCAATCAAAAATATCCCTTAATCCAAATCCCATAATACAAAAATTGCTCAGGGGTTATTTCTAAAATTTTAGCTGATTCCATAAATGCTTCCATGGACTTTATTCTTCATCAAATTCTGGATAAAAATCTAAAGCATGATTTCTGACTGCAAGGAGAGAGTGACCATTGTATTTCATGAGGGGCAACAATATATACATAAATTCATGATCAAGTGTTGGTTATTCCAATCTTCCAGAAAATGTGATCTGAAAATATGAAAATTAGCTATTGAATATTGTGGTATATTCAAAATTCAAAAGATCTAATTTTGAAATCACCTGAAATTTCTTTCTTCTTTTAATTAAGTCCAATTTAAATATTCTTATTTTATATTTCTCAATAAGATTTGAAAAGAGAAATTATGTATTAATTGGGATTCTTTGTATTATTTTCATAATGGCCTGTTTCTGTAATTGAAACCAAAGGCCTAAAGCCATATTTTTTGGGTGTTTTCTCACAAAAAGACTACCTCCTTAAGCTTCTTATATTTTATTTTTATCTATTTTATTGAATAATGTAATTTGGCCTAGATCATTTCAGGTGTTTCATAATTCCAAACTACTTACCCATAACTACCAAGCTTTATCTTCTGTTATTAATTTTTGAAATATTGAAAATAAAAACTTATTTTTTTAGCCTCTCTTGTCGGAAATCTGAAATACTCAATCTACCTCAATAGTTTTATTGTGTGGAATTACATGAGAAGCATCAAAAAAGCAACATACAAAACAAAGACTCTTATTTTTTCATACTTGATACCTATATCTATGCACACCTTAATTAATTTCTATTCTGTATTTCGAATTGAAATTGGAACAAACTTCCTCTCATTTTCCTAAATTTAGATTCCCCAAATATAACGCACAGTATGCCTTTCATTTCCGACATCACTCTTTGAGTCATGTCAAAGAAAGGCACGGTACGATGCGCTCAGAAAGCTATGCAACATCAAGCGCCAGAAACCTTATGAAACGTTTTAAAACAGTCGCGTCCACAGTCGGCTTTGCTTGGGAAGGTACTATGAGTTTGCCGGATTCTCACACCCGCCGCCACAACCTCGCATCGCCGATGGCAGCAAGCCGCCAAGGCGTGGAATCAGAGATTTCCACCCCTTGTCAAGCCTACATTGTAGGGGAGTCGAACCCCTGACGAGCCCATTCAGCCATTGGCAAGGGCCCAGTTTACCGCTAGCCTAACAATGTACAGAAGCATAGTCATAAAATTCCCCACTGGTAGTACAAAAGAAGATACATATCCCTATTACTTATGTAGCTTTTGTTTTTGACTCATCTCCTCTTAGCCATAATGTCTTTTTGGGGAAAGATTCAAGATCCTAAGCGGTAACTGGTGTTTGGAAAAATCAATTGAGTTGGGTGACAAACCGTGGTCTAATTATTTTAGACTTTTGTTCAACCATCTGACTAATTGGATGCATGCAGTGCGTCTAATTGAAGCAGCGTAAGCAGGGAAAAAAACGTTTGTGTAAGCTAAGATTGATCATTTGCTTTCTGAAAGGCTAAAATAGTTGAAATACATCATATTTTGAAGTTAAGCTGAGATAAGTTTTATTGAAAGAGCATTTAAATCAAAACAAAAGGAGCGTTGGCGCAAAGTGAGGTTAAACAGATCCTGTTAATTAAAGAAAAAATGAATCCTGATTGTTCCGCTCTAGATCCTCCATGAAAATCCTACGTTGTTGTTCTTTTGACCTAAAAAGTTGAAAATCAATAATTATTCACTATTTAAAAAGAATCATTGAGAAGAAAAATTTAACTTCAAAAATCTCAGAAAACACAAATTGATCTTGTCTTCAACGATACTATAAGATTTGGATATACAAAGAATGTATTCAAGTGAGATGTTGAGAGCATAGAAAATGAGGCTTCTTCTGAGAGAAACTGGAAATGGAACCCCAAATTTCTACTTATTTCTAACAAAAGGTAACAAAAGATTTGGGGATTTGTGAAATTAAATTCAAGGCAGGGTGAATGAACCTAGCTTGTCCTAGATTCAAAAATTTGTTTGAGATATTTTTTTGACTTCTTTGTACAGATGCTACGGATAATTAAAAACTGTTTTCAGAACACACAGAGAGTAATTTACCTGAGAGTTTTTGCTTCTAAATTTTGTTTTATACTGGCACTTTTAAATACGACATCACTTTTGGAAGGTTCCGTTCAGGAAATCTAATAAAATACCAGACTCATAATTTACAAAAAATGAATACGCATCAAGATTCAATGGATGTTGTATGGTTGAATCAAAGTAGAGACAATGTCTGAGTTCTGACAGATTATCAGATACAGAATTTCCATGGTGTGCCAGGAGATTCAATTGAAGCCCAGAAATACTCAGGTAGTCGGATATTTATGAAGACTTTAAAAAGTGAGGAGGAAGACTTGAATCAAGCTATGATATAACATAATCTAATTATAATGCAAAAGTATACTCCCGAGGAAAAAAAGGGATGTTGAAAAAAAATCAGGAAGGCTTAGCAACATCGATAGCAAGGTAAAAGGAAAAGAGTTCATGAAATATGTTATTCACATACACAATATGGTTGGGAAAAGGAACTTTTGAGTTGTTATCTTGGATCCTTATTTATTGGGTATACTTTTTCAATAATAAAATGGGACGGTATTATTTCCCTTTATGCAATGGGGTTTAGGTCCTTGACAGGAATATACTGCATTTTGAAAGCACAATTCTTTTATAGTATTTGCAAGAAATTTAGTATTGGTTGTAGATTAAAGTTAAATGAAATATCATTAATATTCCTATGCTTAGACGTGAGGGAGGTTTCTTCATCATAAATTGTGGTGTTATTGTATAATTGTCAAGGTAAGTATTGCACTTAATGCACCTTTTAAGTTATCCAAAGCTGCGTTTTTCTATTGAAATAGGTATGAGAAACGAAAACAATTGAGTTTTTATAAAAATGGAGAAAATTAATAATCCAGAAAATTTTCAGATGTCTTTTTTTGGGAGAAATTAGAGAAACATGGGTAAGTTAGAGCATACTTCCTGGCAGTTTAGCGGAAAAAGCTAAAAAAACAAGCTGTATTGACAAAACTTGGACATGTATGAATTAAGAAAAAGTCAGATTTGATGAAATAAATCTTTATCAAAGCCCTAGGGCATTTTAAGAAAGTCCTCTGCAAGAATCAATTTCGTGGCTCATGAATTTTGAAAAATCCCTGAATCTCCAAAAAACAAAAGAGTTAAATTAGACAAAAGACTTGGTGCTTGGGTAATGCACTTTTGTGTCAGTAAACTGGGTGTACATGATAGCTGATTTTCCTAATATTTTATCTGAAGTAATAAAATGAAATATAAATTTAGGCAAGAAGGATTTTTTTTGTGAGGCTGGACAAGACACAAAAGATAAATATTTAAATATGGACTAGGTCCATGAAAACTTCCGGGACCTGGGGCCTAGGAACACATTCTCAAATAAGTATTTTTGCGCCCATGCCTGTGGCCTGAGGACGTACTTCAATTTTAGAATGGGTTTTTAAGTCGGTGGTTACTGTGATGCAGAGTATTTTTAATTTTTTCACAAACAAAGCAGCTGAAGTCATTCTTTACTACCTTTTTAGTATATAGTACTAAGACACTTACAACTGTAAAAAAATTACAAAATAATCGAAACAAAATTGATAACAGAAAATTAGAGATAAAACTCAACTGAGAAAAAAACAGTTCTTTCTCCTGGGGCTACAAATTGCAACAATAATGAACAAATTACAAGTTGTGGTTTTGTGAAATCATATGCATATTGATTAACTCCTGACACCCCTGGGCACAGAAGGTGAAAAAAGATTAAAAATATACCTGAGAAAATTTTTCTTTGAGTTTGAGAGCACCTGTACCAATCAGAAACCAGATAATCGGTACACAAATATTACTATATACAAATAATTCCCATTTCATAGTTTCATTTTTTTCAGCCAAAGTTCTATTTGTGACCCAAGATTAAAGTATTTTTTTTTCAGAATGAAGATCATTAATTTTTTGCTTCTGATAATTTAATTTTTAAGCATAAATCTGGTTATGTAAAATATAAAGCTCAAAATTTAATAAATAAATGTTATTACTTCATATTCTTTCAAATAAAAGACATTTATTCAGTGTTTCAGACTTAATTATTTGAAAAAAAATCATTATAATTAGTTTTTGGAAATAATTAATGAAACCAGATCCAAAAAAATACTTCAATAAGCTGTTAACTTTGAGAATATATTAAAGTCTTTTCATTTCAAGGCAATTACTGAATTTGAAATGAAAGACCAAAACTTATCCTTATGCATGTCTGCATTTAAAAGAATACTCCCTTTATTATATTTATAAAAATGTTTCAAATCAATTTTTTGAAGTCAATTACAAATATTTCTCCAGATAATCTTCATCTTCATTTTTTATCATTAGAATCCGAAATAAGAATAATTGCAGGTGATAATTGAGATTTATAGTTGAGTGAGAAGTACATATGTTTTTTTGAATAATTTGTGGGAATTCACAGGTAAAATTCTTCTTAGTGAATATTATTGACTGTAAAATTTATAGAATAATGAATATTGAAAGGAAAGAAAGTATAGAAGAATTCACATCCAGGAGTTCTGTGTTATAATTTCAAAACAAGAAATGAGAAAATCCTTCTTTGAACGTATTCAAAGTCTCAGGAAAGTATATAATAAAAATCAACTTCGTATCACTTCAAAATTACCTTCATTTAATTAATTAGGATATATAAATATATTATTTGGGTCAATATTCGCACACATATATGGGAGGACCCAAATGATAAATTTTTCCCAAAACACCTTGAATAGAAAAAATTGGCTATAATCACCAAATGAAAAATGGGGAGAATCGTGGCCAGGAAAATAATTGTCTCACTCAATTAGCTCTAGGGACTGAGATTCATCATACAAAAATTATTCAATTCTAAGGAATAAAGTGAGAAAAACTGAATAACTTACGGAAAAAAATGAATATTTTTCTACGGAAAAAAATATTGCAAAATATTTTAGTATTGCTTTATCCAAAATAAATACAATATAGCTTAAATTATCCTATCCACAAGAAGTTCATCATAAGGTGAATCTATGAATATTTATAAGAAAATTGGTAAATATAATATGATATAATCACTCAGATATTATGAGAAATGATAATTATTATATTATGGAAAAAATTTACCAATATTATTGAGATATAAAACTTCGTATGACTCCACAAGAATCAATAATAATAAGCACATTTTTCTCATATTATAATAATCCTTCTTTGTACGGAGAGCTTATTGGGAAATATTATTCTTAAAATAATCAATATATAAGAAATATTCCTTATTAAGGACTTATAGAGACACTATTTACAAGAAATATTCTAACTGAATGATTCCTAAAATATGTTTAAAATAATTCATCATTAAATAAGCAATACAAAGTATTGGAAAAAACTGAAAAAGGACAATTTATCAGATTAAAGCTTAGACCATATTAAGGAAATGTATAAGGGTTTTTAGTAAGCTTTAAGAATATATTGTTAATTTGAGTAAAAAAAATCATTCAAAAACTTTCAAATGTGGAATATCTCAAGATTTACAGTACTACTATTGGTATTAAGATCGGAAAGTTTCACTTTTTCAATTTATGAAAAAACCGAAAGATATTCAAGAATGACTTTGATGACTTTGAAAGTAATAATGCTTATTCCGAATTATTTATAGATTGAATTAATATGAAAAAAGGGGGGAAATTGTGTCTTTATTATCCCGGACAATGACCAAAAGTGCTATAGTGTCATACCAAGGTTCTAAATGAGAATTAATAATATAAAAAATGTCATACTAATTTTGGAATTATGATTATAGCATCTTTTGTCCCATTGACTCTTCCTATTATCGAATAAAGTGATTTGCATAACTAACAACCCATTTACATCTGAAAAATAAAAATTTATCTTTAATATTATTTAATTCTAAATGGGAAAAAAATGTTGGAAGTATTGATATTATTAATATTCAAATATCAGATCATTGGTTCTGTGAATTTTTTGAAATTTGGTTTTTATGTGAAAGATTAAAGTAGTAGGGCTAATTTAATATTTCAGATTGAATTTTTACTTTGTTATTACTCTTTTAATTGGTAGATAGCCAGTATCCAAGTTAAGTATGTAGCTCTCAGAGATAATTATTAGAAATTATGTTCTTAGTGATTTTTTGCAATTTTTTCCCTTTTCTACATTATTATTGCTATCTTTCAGCTGATTAATTGATGAAAAGGGGTAAAATATTAGTAAGTGGTCCTAAAAGAAGTTTATTGGCTGTTTTATATTTTGATAGGAGTATGTATTAGTAATTTGTACAATGAAAGTGGTCTTAATCTAGGATTGGAAGCCGATTACACCATCTAGTTGTTATTCCAAGCCACTTTACCATTCTCAAGGTGCACTTTATATGTTTCATAATGAATCAATTATTTTAAGATATCTCTATTGATAACTCTAAAAACTAAATTGGTCTATAGCAAGCTTCAGAAATTTTGGGCTTATCTGTCTTCACCTTTCTTTTGTCTTCTCTTCCATTTTTGTTATCGATAGCTTCTAATTGTTTGTGAATTTGGTTTTATTTGGGGCACTCAACAAAAAATATGGAAAATGTACCATTTTTAAAGTATCAATTGTTTTAATAAAATAACATCATTTGGTATTAAATATGGGTTTCTTTAGACTCCCATTATTTTAAGTAAAGCTGGTTCGTTTCATTTTCAGTCACAAAACTTTTGAGGTGTTATTAAATTATGTTGTGTTAAAGTCCTTTCAGTTTTAAATTTTAAGTTTGATTAAAAACTTTGATCAACGTTTTATTAATATCCTGATTTCAGAATTTAACTCTGTTCATGCATCTAAGGACTTATTTTCTCAAAAAACTATTATCTTCTCCTTCTCAAAAAGGATTATATTTTTATTTTTCAGACCATGTATGGTTTTTTCATAATTGAAGAGTCATTTTAATATTCTTTGCTGCCTATTGAGGCATTTGAAGCTTACTTAAGTTCTCAAATGTAACAAAAATATATTAATAAGATTTTTTTAAATTATCCTAAAGGGAAATAAATTCATCTGTAATTAATTTTCATATATTTTACTGTATTCCAAAGCATATGAACTCTCAAAATTGGCGGGTTTCCTTTGTGAGAAATGGAATAAATTAGGGGATCCCATTCACCCAATTTGAAAGATACTAAATTAAATTAAAATAATTCAAACAGCTCAAAGTTAATAATATGGATATTTTACCCATTAAAGAAGCTTTAGCTACTATGGATTCCATTTGAACCGAATATTTGAAGGATTCCCTGGATCTTCACCTAGAGGATGGAATTTGAGGTAAATCTTTGTGCTAAAAAATCACTTTCCCAAAAGGAAACAGAGAATTTTTTCTGAGTGACCAATGAGAACTTGAGATTTTTAAGGACATATTTCAACATAAATAGATGATTAAATTGACATTTCCAATTGTGAGAGAAAATCATAATACTTCACTTTTTCAAAAAAAAAATGCAAAAAAGTTTACTAATGAGGAAAAAATTTAAAAATGACAAGAGGATGAGATTTTTAGAAAAATTACTTCAAAAATTTAATTATAAATACAAACTTCTTTAATTTTTTTCTGAGGGGTGGTAATTTTTCAAAAAAAATAGATGGGTAATTTTCATGAAAAGGAAATAATTAAATTAATTTCAGATGAAAAAAAATGTAGAAAAGAGGGATGTAAAACAAAAAAATTGTATTTTATATCCCATCTTCTCCTCTCAGTCCAATTTGTACTGACCAAGATTGGTAAAGGCTTCAGTTTAAGGAATAAATATCCCCAGTAGATCAATAGGGGTGAGGAGTTTTACAGGTAAAACTATCCAGTATTTCCATGGCTCAAGGCCTTATTATTTACTAATAACAGTTAAATTAACCAAATGTGCAAGGTATCTCTCTCAATACCCATAGCACAGTTCATCTAAAGATGAAAAGATTAAATACATAGCACTTCTTATTAATCAATTATTTATTTCTGAAATATAATATGCATTCTTAATCTCATGGTTTTTACAAGTAATAAAAGCTCCCAGGATCTTTTTTAGTATTACGTCTACAAGCAATTGAATTGAAATAATGGTATCAACATTTGATTATTTTCACTTTTTTTTCCAAAAATTTTCAGTGAATATTGGTAGCTTTATCTTTAATAATATCAATTTCCTTCTAAAAGGCTGGAAAAGGTATTTCAAGATTCCTTTTCTTGGCTAATTTTTCTTTTATATTTTCGTTGAATTTTATTACAATATACTTTCAGTTTTTCTAAAGAAATTTATATCTTTAAATATTTGAAGACTGTCTAAGTTATTTTTTTACTACTTATTTAAAAGCCACTATTTTCTTAGAAAATCGCCTGTGAAAGCCACAAAAATTCATGAAAAATACACTGTAAGACTCATTTTCACTATCAGGATGTTCTATCTTTTTATAATAATTATCCTTTTCATAATGATTTGAGTTGTTTTGGTATTTTATGACGGATCATTTCTCATATATTATGGGAATTTTTTGAAAAACATCAAGAAATTTGCAATCCTTTAAGTTATAGATATATTTATATATTAATCTTGAAGCTTATAAAGGGAAAGTATTTATAATAGCTTCTGTTATTAATATGTATCATTTGTTATTTTTATTAAGACTTACATAGCTTTGAGAAGTTTTCATTGAAGCCGCAGTAGTAATATTAACCTTGAAATAACTATTATTTTCTTATATAAACATTGGGCATAATCTATACATGTTGATAAGAAATTGGAAGAAAACATTTTGGAGAAACCATATCACTTTAATATTTATATATCATAGAAGTCATTGTGAAAATTGTAAAAGTAGCAGTTTCTCCCTTGAGAATCGCTTGTTTTGGATAAGTCAGTTTGATTAAATAATATTAGTTAATTGAAATATTATCTATTATTCCCATTAATTTATAGTATGATAATAAAATATTCCTTGAGATATAAAGATAAACAGAATTTTTTTTCTTAATTTATTTATAAAAGTTTTAGCTAAAAGCCCAAGAATCACCAAAAATAATAATAAACACTCTTGTAGAAGAGCTGAAAAAGACTGAATGGCTTATTCTCATTTCAATACTTCCTTTTTTCCACAAGATGCTATTTCAATAAGATTTATAGCTCCCCTGTTTGAGATAAAAAGAGATTTTGGTTGGTATAGGTTCAAAATTAAACTTTATTGAATATCGGACCATATTAAGTGAATAAATAATATGCAGAGATTTTATCCCTTCTGTAAATATTTTCATTAAGATAATTTCTTTGTCAATAATCATTATTTTATTATTTTTTCGAATTTGTTTGGGACTAAAACACAAAATGTAACTTGAGATAAAAGAAGAGGTGAGTTGAATTTACTTTTTTTGACTGTAAGCCAATTCCACATGTCCTTTTTTTGGATATTAACACAAATTCAAGAATAGCTTCCTCACTCTATATATATTTATTTGAGCCATAATTGAAACATGTTTGAAGAGTATCAATATTATTTGAATAGATCTCACATCCTTTGACTACTAATATTTTCCAATCATTTTTGAAAGTGAATATCATTTTCCTTCCAATATTTTTTGTGTAGTTTTTTATATTAATTCATAATATAATCTATACTTTACTATAAAAATGTATTAATATTCAATCCATTGATGTTTTTTTAATTTATTAAAAAAACCATGCTAATTTCATTATAAAGAGCTGATATGTGAGTGCAATTTATGGCTAGTGAGGACTTGGCAATAAGCTTCAGCCAATTATGATAATTATATTCAATTATGCTTTAAATAAATATTCAGACTTAATTTCTTTAAATTTAGAGTTTTTGATAAATTTGACTCCATTTTTAGAGAATAATTTGAATCATATTCATTGTTTTGAATAAAATTGTATAATTATTATTTTGATAATTAAAAGAATCCTATTATTAAATCAGAATTAATGTGGTAAATTAATAATTTGTCAATTTAAAAAAATATGATTTAGAATTCAAGATTTATTACTAGAAGTAATTACTAATTTTATGAATTGATTCTTTTTCTTATATGCCTTTGAAGCCTCTTCACAAAAAAAGAATAGAGTAGTGATATGCATTTTGAAATTGAATGAAACATCTTTTTTGATATAACATCCTATGAGGAATCATTAGATAATTTTAAAGGTAGCAGCCAAATATGGAATAAAGCGCATGGATATACTTGAATGTGCCACAAATTTCTTGACTTTTGTTAAGTATGTTGACCATAACTCAAAGCTTCATAGTTTATATGTCATCAAATTTCCTACATTCCTAGAAAAAGTTTCTTTATTAGCTGGACTTAACATAAAGGTCTTTTTTTGAAATGGAGTTTTCAATGAAGCTCAATTTGTTTTTCTATTTGGAATCCCACATTCTAGTCATTTTGCTTTCAGAGTAGGAAATTCAGCTCGATCAACATAAATCATTTGTCGTGATCCATAAAATGCAAGCAAGAGCTTAATGACATGAGCTGGGATTTAAAAAGTTTCAACGGCCAATTCATAATGATCAGTCAAATTAATTTTTGGAAAGAAACAATTCTATTTCAAATATTCATTTGTGGTGTTGATGATATTAATATTTCCACAAAGTCATAAAGTGGGTATTACATATGAAGCCGATGTAACATGTTGAAGAAATATTCATTGGAACAAATTGGAAATTTGGAAAAGCAGGGCATTTTCATACTCCTGAAAGAGCTAGAATAAATTTGCTTCGTCAAACTTCTTCTTCACCAAAACGTTTGCCATTTGACCATTCTGTTGCGTATGTTTTTACTTTCTCATAGACATCGTCTTTGCTGAATATCTTGCCAAATGCATCTACGAAATTTCCATTGGGTGCCATCAAGTAGAAAAAGCTGAAGAAACAAATACGATGAACATTGTAAGCCTAGATCAAATGAAACGGTAATAAAGCCAAGAAACCTAATGAAGGAGCTTACATTGAGTGATCTACTAAATAATCGTCACCAGGTTTAACATTTGGTGGAGTAGAGAAGTATACCCGATAAACTTTACACATGCTTTTAATGTTTTCATACGCTCCAGTCAGTCCAATCAGTTTGGGGTCAAAGTCCTTCAAGTATTTCACAATTGCTTCTCGAGTATCTCGATTTGGATCTACTGAAACAAAGATAGGTTGAATCGATATTGGAACTTTTTCGGAACCTTGAATTAATGATGAATAAGCCAAGCCAAGTAACAAAAATTTGAGTGCAAGCTTATAGCATTAAGGTTAAGGAATTGCCTACTTAATCTATTGATGGCTTCACACATCTTGTCTAGTTCCTCAGGGCATATATCAGGGCAATTAGTAAATCCAAACTTTTTTGTGACGTCACGAATTCAATATAAGTCAGGAAATTGAGCTGACTGATTAAAACTAAATGAGTTAAGACGAACATATATCAAGCTAAACTTTCCCAGCAAGTCTTTTTCCGTAAATGGTTTTCCATCTTTTGCATTAATCAATTCAAATGGACCACCGATCTTGACCTTTCCAACCGATTTATTGGCTCTTTCTTCACGCTTTCTCTCCTCAACCTTAATCTTTTCATTCTTGAAGTACACATAAAGCCCAACACCCGTGAGGATAAAAAGTGCAAGCGAAATAGCGTTTCTGGCGTTTCTTTCTTTGGGAGGACGAGGAGGGGGCGAGCGAGGGTCACTTGTGGTAGTTGGTGGATTAACATCAGGCGCATGGGCCGCATAGGCCCGTTCTATAGAGAGACTCCAGCTCTTCGGGAAAGGCCGTTGTTGGGACAGACATGGATTCTGTAAAAGTCCGTTGATCCGTACAAAAAAAAAGATTATCTTTAATTCTTTAAATGTTCGTCCTGAAAAATGCAATGCTTGAAATGATTTGAGGAGATGCTACTCACATGACAGTACAGCCTGCTTGACGAAGACCACAGTGATTGAGACTTATTCCCTCTGGACGACGTTAGTTGGCAGCAACGACGAGCTGAGGCTGAGAAGTTGAGAGCCATCCTGAGTGGTGCCCACGCCAAAAAACCAAGCGGGTTGCCACAAAAAGGAAGGTGTACTGTAAGATTAGCTGACGGCGCCTATTATGGCCACAGGACTGATTTCCTTGCTATTCATGACAACCATCCATCTGCTTCAATAGCATCAGACACAATATTCCTAATGGAAATTCTATTTTGTTCAGCCATGATATTTTAAAATCAAAAGAAAGGCCCAAGTACTGAAAAAATATTTGTATGAAGGATTGCTTTGCTCATTACACACCCGGGATTCAGGCTACAATACATCCCTTGCAATAGCATAACTGCGTAGAGGGTGCTACTTTTGGAAAAGAGTGAAAAATGATATTTTAACCTTGATTGCCACTTTTAATACTCTAAAAAGGAGTTTAATTGAGGCGAAGTTATGAATAGAGAAAGAAAAACAAGCATAGAATTCAAAACAGTAAACTTGTAAAAATAAAACTGAACTCAATGCATAATTTGAAAACACACACACACATTTTGTGTTGGTTTGTATACAAAAACTGAATTCATTGGAAAAAGCTCCTAGATTTCTACAGCTTTCTAAATATGAAAATAACTATAAAGCTTCAATTTCATTCATCCAAGCCTACAAAACTATTCCTTCTACTGAGAACATTTTTAGTAATAGCTATATGTTCAGTTCCCTAACAAATTTCTCCAAAACCAAAAAGAATTATAAAATTTTATGCAAATTTCTCATAATATTTTCTGCTTGAATGAATTCATGAAGTTTATTTTAAATCAAAAGTCATACTTATAAAAATTTTTCAATTAGATTCTCTTTATTTTTGTCAACATGGCATTTATGGGTTTATGGAATATATATTTTTTTTTAAAAAAACCAAAATGGAGAAAAACTCCATTAAGAATATAATTCAAGGTTACAATTTATTTATGGGAAAATATCTCTTATAAGGCAACCCCCGGCAGATCTAGCCATATCTATCTCCACCCTTGCCAGATTTCCGGGGAATTTTTTGTTGATTTTCCTTGACCAGTATTAAGAAAATGCACAATGTAGAAAGGCTCTCTCATCAGTCCAAGTACTTCCTCTCAGAAGAAAATGCTGTCTGCAACAACTCATCTACCACTTATAAGAAAAGAGGTAAAAATCCTGTCACAGACAGGTATTATGCTTACCCCATTCCCCAATGGAATGGGCTTCATAACCATACTCACTGTAGAATAGAATAAATAAAAGTCAATGAGGCACTTACCAAATCCTCATTGACTCATATTCTCTTCTTACCTAACACCTTCAGGTGTGCTCCTCTCTGCTGTCGTTGCCACTTAGCTCACTCATAAGGTATTAATATACCTTACAAAGCAGGTTAGTTATCATATAGGCTATGAAAAATGAAAATAATATTATTGACTCTTATTCTCTCCTTAGCTAAAACCTTCAGGTGTCCTCCTCTCTGCTGTTTTCACCACTTAGTGAACTCATAAGATATTAATATACCTTACAAATCAGTCCTTCTTATACTTACTGCCAGCTCAAATTGATGAGAGGTGAGGATAGCTTGGGAGTTGGAAAATTAGTGGCCTTTTAAGGTACAACTAGACAACTGTGGCATGTTGCGCATGCAACGTAATTCTCTATATACAAGTCACTTTTTGCTATAAAGATACTTGGGCATTGGGTAATTGCATAGTATGTATCTTAACACCCTCCCCAAAAATGTTATGCGCTACCCACTTGATTCCAACAAATCAGAGTGTTGAGAGGAGCATTGGACCTGAGAGACACTTTTTCAGTGCATCAGCCTTCATGTATTGCATCTTGACCCAGCTGACATTGATTCTGTGCTTGCAAACGGGATTGTTCACAAAAAAAGGTTGGTCCAGGTACCTCATGAACTTTTAGGACTGGTTGTCAATTGAGACCTAGACTTCTGCCTGATTGTCACAATAGATGGTCTTGCTAAAAAGATCATCCATCTGGGATAGTTGTTTTATTTCCTGTACCAGGTGCTGAGTCAAATCTGAGAGTGAAACATACTGTGCTGCACATGTTGATAGAGCCACCACTCCTTGACATTTGGAACTCCACAACACAGGTGCATTGCCAAAATTGAGAATAAAACCAGAATGGGACCATTTAAGGTCCCCCCCAGCCTGCATCACCCCATAAGTCAAGTGATAGAGATTCAGGCTTTAAAACTATACCTATGTCACAGGCCTTTAGAAAGTAGCCAATTAAGTGATCCAGAAGTAACCAAGGCTTTTCCATGGGACCCATAGAGTGATGTGCAAGGAAATTCATGGCAAAAGCCAGGTCTGGCCCTGAGCCACTAAGTAAGTACAACAGGGAGACAATAGCTGATTGCTATGGATGTGCATCAAGGAGTGCATTTTTTTGTTTCAGAATATCTGCGGCAGACAGCAGAAAAGGTGTCTCATGGTGTACAACACTCTGCATATAGGAGTATAGGATTCCATTTGTCAGGTGTTGTGGCATGATGATTACTTCACCCTCAGGGATAGTCTTTCCATTTTACCTCCAGTAAAAAGCACAGTGATTCCCTGAACTGTTAGATTGCTTCTGGGAAGTTGGAAAAGATTAGGCCATTGTCAACATGTATCCATATAACAATTGTTATGTTTTGGTAAATTCTTTTGCTATGGGTTAACTAATAGGAAGTACCTTTAAGGGGAAATTATTGGTTATTCTTTTTTTGGACTTAAGAGCTAGCCAATAACAATGGGTGCTAAGTTTTATTAGATTCCCCTCTAAATATAATGAAGAAGATACCCTTTCTTGATGATATCACAAATCAACTATTTGGTTTTGTGGATTTTAAATTAAGGAACTTTCTTCAGAAGTCTCTATCAGTCTTTAAACAAAAGATAACTTTGCTAACAATGGTAATAGTTAATGTATAATTTTTGACAATGGGGGTTGCATAACTTCTTTTTATTGATGATATAATTTTTTATAATAATTTGTATCTAGATGGCTGCTTTTGAATAGTTGAGATATTTTAAGACCAGTTTTTTCAAGTTTACTATTCATATTAATAATAGTCTTGATAGCTAATGAAGAACTTGAAGATGATTTAATGATACTATAAATAAAGATATAATAACTTAAGGGTAAGATAATTTTATAAGGGTGGTTATGGTTAATATAAGGATAGGATATAGATAGTATAATAGTAATATAATACTATTAGGATGAATATAAATGTAAACCAAAATATCTATAAGGGTTAAGATTTAAGGTATAAGGGTAAGATTAAATCCTTCCTATAAATAAGGGCTAGTGATAAATTTGATAAGATAGCTAATGATAATATCTTCAAACACTACTTCAACACTACTACTATCATAGTAAGACTATTAAATAATATTAAACTATTTCATTAATATTATTAATTTCTTCCATTACTTAATCATAAATAGTAATACAAGATACTGAGACTAGCTACCAATGTTGACAATATAATACTAGATTATCCTACTAGAGAAGGGATTAATTGATCCTCAAGATTATTGTTTGAATCAGAAGCATGGGGGGAAATGTCAGAGAGAGGACCTCTATTTATACCTTTTGGGGCCTCCATAGAGCCTTCCAAAAAAAAGGGAGTAAAAATTTCTCCAAGTTTGAGTCATTTTAGTGTGGTGTTTTCTGACTAATAATATTGATCTATCACTTCAATCAATTTTTATGACAAAACAGAGTGATCTATCACATGAATTGGTAATTCTGAGTATTCAATTTGAATTATCTCCAATTCTGACCAATCAAATGCCAAGTTGGCAACTTTTTGCTGATTTGTGGTTCTGTAAACCCATTAAAAAAGTTGAATATGCACTATGGTCAAGGTATGTAATTATGTAAGAACTTTTGGTCTTTTGTGTAAAGGTATGAGTTTTCATATTCATGATTTTAGGTGTATATAATTCCATAATTTATTCAGATATATGGAGCTTATGGAAATATGAATAAGGGATAAATATTACTGCAAACATTTAGATTGGTATTAGCTTGTTCTGTAAATTTTCTTTCAAGTTGAGAAAATATGAAATTCTGGTATTCATATCATAAGCATATCCTTATAGTGAGTTTAGTGAGTATCTTCATGAGGGTATCTATATATATTTTCTAAATCCATGATATCTTGCTCAATTTTGGTCCTATGGCTTTGAGCCAATATACAACCCTAGCTTAAAGCTTATAGTGATTCTAAGGTGAAATTATTTCAGACTTCCAAGATTAGGTATAATATCTCAAAGTCAGTAACTTTATAATTTTTTTTATTATATTCTTACTTTTCTTTTTATTTATTATTATTGTGGTGGTATTTAATACCAATTTTGGCCAGACTCAAGCTCACCCTTCACCTCAGATGACAAAAAAAGGGGGAAAAGCCTATATAGTCAAACAATTCAACGATCAAAAAGAAAATTTACATCTCATTTTAGTCCCAATGATATAATAGCATAAACACAAATTCCATTCAGCAAAGAACATGAAAATAAGGTTTCTAGAAGAAAAAATGAAAGTATCAACAAAATTATCAATAGAACCAGAAATTTTTGTTTCAGAAATGTAACATGAATTAAAAATAACCCTTGGTCCCATTTTCAACAAAATCTGCAGGAACATTAGTTTAGAAGGTCATGAGAAGAATTAGTAAACATGGGATTTGTTTGTATTTAGAAGAAATTCTGGATCTAGAAAGAAAGGCCCCCACTCTTAATTCACCACCAGAAAACAGCCGACCTAGCCTGGGTAAGGTTCTTCCATCCCAACCCTGACCTGATGCTCCATTTACATACCAGTACAAGGTGAAGTACCCTTTCACTCAAAGTAAACGACACACTGTTTAATCACCATGATAGTGTTCCTTTGTGATTCACCCTTTTCTTCGCGTTTTTACTTAATATAAGGAATATAAATATTATTTTGCGTTATTCCCAGTATAACCTTGTATAATCTTTTACCTTCAATTTTCTTCTTCATTATTTTCTTTTACATTAAATCATAATGAGCTTCCAACGTCAAAATGACAGTCACCTGAACATCTCACAAATTCTTCAAATGAAAAATGAATAAATTAATGAATTAATATTTTTAAGTTTGAGCAACAGGATCAACAGATTATAGGCCTACTTGAAAAAGTATTGAATCTCCAAGTTGTGACAGACCAAAATACCAAATCTCAATCCAAGTTTCAAAAGTCCAAATCATGCAAAAAATGTTTTCCAAAAACCAAACAAGTGGAAGGAATAGGAACTTAAAAGCACTTCAATTAGAAGCTTCCGCACCTCCACAAACCCCTAAAACAAAGCCAAATCAGCTCAACATGAAACAAACACCTCAAGGATTCAAACAAAAAAAGGTGAGGTTTTCATAATGAAATCCTTTCAGCCATCAAGTCTCTGAAATGAGGTCTTACTATCTTAACCCAGTCCCAGGATTCTTTTTTTGCACACATAAGAATCATTTGGGGCCTTATTATTGAAAAATTGGTTCCTGTGCTACCTGATGCCACTCTTCTCAAATAATTCAATCAGTTATTTGACTTTGCTGATGAGATTCAACACATCAGCAAAAGTAACACAGCTGTAAATTTAATACCTCCAACAGATATAATAACACTAAGAGGTGCTGAACAAGGTAGTAAAAGGGTTAGATAAGCCAATGTTAATGACCAGGAGCTCTTCATCTCATATATTCAGGCTATTCTTTCAAATATTGGAATTTGTCAATGGGCACCTGCTCTGGATGAACCAATTTACGCCTTGTATAACAAAGCTTTCCAAATAAGCATCATCTAGAATTTTCTCCAAGTTGCAGTTGGAGGTGCTTCTAAATACACAAACATCAACTTGCACTTTCTAAAAAATATTGGTTTACTTGAGGAAACATGTAATCACTTTTTAAACTATTTAAAAACCAAAATCTGGAAGAGAGGAACAGAGGAAAGTGGGACCTATCTCAAGGATTTGGAAAGGGGAGTCATTTCAAAAAATATACAACATGCAAGTTCTTAAATTATTTTCAAAATTTCTGGTGACTTATTCCTATAATTCCATTTAGCTTCAAATTTGTTGTTAAAGTTTTTGTGTGGCCCAGAGCTTCCCCAAGCAATATTTGAAAATCTCATGTGATGTTGATTCCCACAGTGATGATGATTTTGTAGAAAAGGTGGGTTATGTTATAAAAAAAACTACTTTACCAGTCTCAAAAGGCAACCATATTCATGCATAGAGCAGATGAATAAATTGAAAAAGCATCAATAAATGAAGGCAAACCGTCCCAGGCACACATACATATAGAAAGAAAAACCTCAAATCCTAATTCTTTGGGATGTGTTCCAAAAGGATTACCAATCAATTTGTTTAACCCTTAATGGCTCAATAATTTCTCTCCAGCTGAGAAAACTTCCTGTGCCAACATAATGAGCATCCCATTTTTTTCAGATACATTACACTCAATTTGTGGAAAACAACATCCTGAAAGAAACTTGGGTGAAAAGCAATTTAGTGAGAAGTATTGGGAGGAAGCAAAAAAAGTTTATGGATTATCAAAATAAATTGATTTTGAAGATGATGAGGACAATGACTTCAGCTTTAATTTTGAAGATTTTGATAGTGATTCAAATATTGATTAAGAAGAGGGCAATTAGGAAGATGAAATTATGGATAAAGAATCACATATTCAGAATTCTCAAGAACTGCAAGCTCAAAGAGTTGGCCAATGGGGTGATGTGAGTCATGAAAATCATTGGGAAAACTTGTAGTAAAAATGTCTGGAAGGCTCTTGTTATTTAAAATTCTTAAACTATTATTCAACCCAAAAGATTCATTATTTTATTTTGTTCATATTATTTTTTGTTTTATCTTTTATGTATTTTAATTCTTCAAATGGTTTGGTTTAACCACTGGTAGAAACTGATATGTTTGAATTCATTTCAAAATTTTAAGGTCTTTTTATTTGATGTTGACTTCGTCTCTGAATACTGTAGAAAGTGTTGTCAAAAAGAAACTTCCTGGGGCTTTTAAACAAAAATTTTACATTTCACAAATTTAATAAGCTCATGAAATTCATACTTTTCTTAATGATTAGATTTCTCATGTAAACTTAGCTGAAAATTATAAGTCAAAAACACAATCCAATTTTGAAGCTAAGCATTCAAATATAAAGACTGAGTAAATTAAAAGATATGAGTTTATTATGAGTGCATTTTGTAAGAATAATGGAATTTCTAAATTTAAATTACCATTTCAAAATTTGAATAAAGGATTTCCTATTAAAATCAGTTTTGAACAAAACTTTGAGAGAACATGATGTAAATTTTAGGAACAAATATCATAAAATGGCTATGTCTATAATAACTATTTAATTTCAGCCAAAAGGAATAATCAAAAAGAAACAACTTTTTTCTAATTGCATCTTCAAGAAGAACATTATTTTTTAAGCTTTGAATTTCAAGCTCTACCAACTTGTTGATCACTTGGAGAAGAAAGATTTTCTTCTTAATGCCAAGGCTCCATGCTGGTAATGGTCAGTATTATGCACGGCTGATGATCCTATCAATACATATTAAAGCAAATAGCACAGTTTCCTCAACTTTGACTACATCCAATTCTCAAAGAAACAAAGTGAATCTTGCAGAACCAAGGCATTTAGTTGATGGGGGAAATCTCTATAATCGCGTAATGCTGGGTAAGTTGCTCTTAGATGAACCAAAAGCAGCTCATATATCTCAATTTATAATTGAAAAATTGGTTGATATCTTGTTTTTGAATTCTTGGGTTGTTTTTCATCTTTAAATTTGAGTCTTTATTGCTGAAACAACTTTTTGATTAAAGTATGATCCATCCATCCTGGTTGTTAGTGTGAAATTACAATGGAATTATAAGTTAAAGGAAAGGAAATTAATCCAAAGCTTACCAAAACGATTTTTGGCCTTCAAACTCTTCAAACTTCCAACAAGACATTCACCAGCAAACTCTGAAACCCCCATTGGTTGCCCCCACCAATCAATGTGATCAGGAATGTGCATTGCATAGTGGTGGTTTGGGCTGACTTTGACATTGTCAAAAATTTACAAAGAGTTTGTTTGATATATCTCATAGATTTCTGAAAGATTATGAATTTCTTCTTTGTAAAACTCTTTGCTTCTCAAAATGATTGTACATTTAACAAGTGCTCATAAGTTGTTCAAAAAGGAAGTGAATTTTAATATGCCCTCTTTTTGTTCTTTAAGACTGAAAAATGAATCAAGAACTCCAAGTGGAATGTATAGATTGAATAAAAAATTTGATTTGCTTTCTTTTGGCTTCCCACATTGAGCTTCCCCCAAATGTAATGGAATTATAGTCACAACTTTTGGTACTAAAACCTTGTGAATGTGGGAGGTTAATTTTCTTTTGTGATGATCTGAAATTACTCCCCCTTTTGATATTCCATTCCAGTCCAATCCATTTCTTCTGTGTCTGACTCTGAGTTTCTGTAGCTGCTTTGAAGTGATTCTCCATGTTTCCAGGAAAATTCCCATTTATCCTTGAAATAATGTTGCAGAATTCCTTTCAACCAATTATGCATTACGCCAAGAGTGATGTTTAAAACAGGATCCCAATAAGGTATGATATTTAATTCTGACCAATGTACTCTGGTCTTCTTGGATAAGTTCTTCTTCTTTGCTTGTGATTCAAGTTCATAGTACTTATAAGATATATTGCAAACCTCTTGGCTACAACATTGCCTTCCAAGATTGAGATATCTTTTTTCACTGATCTCAATTTCACACCAGTTACAAAAGGTTTTGGCTGAGTGAGACATTAGCCTTCCAGCTTTGTGGGTGGCCACCAAATCTCCAATCAAAGCTGCCAACCTCAAAAACACTTTGGGGCATCTGAGATATTTGGGTGTACAAATCACAATTCCTCTTCTCAATTAAAGGCATTTGTTCACTAGAGGCTTCAATATGTTGTTGATGGTAACCATGTTGGACTGCTGGGGGCCAAGGATTATTTCTGAAAGAAAAATATATTTTGCTTTATGGCATAATCAGGGTGGAATACTCAAGCACTAGAGGGGAATCAAACCCATATATACTTTACCACCTTCAAGTGTTTTTTGTAATGGATTGTACCAATAGATAAAGAGACTTAATTTTAATTTCCAGCTGAAATTGGTTGTTTCTTTTGGAAAAAGTGTTGACCACATAGTGACTTGTGCAAAATCAAGGATTGGTTCTTGAGGTTTCCAAGTCTTAATTATTTCTTCAACATATAAAACATTTAAATCCAGTTCATCCAATCCATAAGAATCTGTGTGCTAAATGTTGATTTTGGAATTTTGGGTCATGCTGTGTGATGAGGAAGAATTTGACGATGTACCCACCTTGGTCTTTGGGGATTCAAATATTTTTCCAAAAATATTTATTTGATCCCCTTGTATGATGCAATGAGGATGGAAGAGATCGGAACCACATGGCTGAGTAGCCAACAAAGCCTGATAGCCACATTCTTCTGGTGCTAGCTTGGAATAATAAAGAGAAAAGAAATTTGAACAACATAAATATTGTTCAAATGAAACTTCAAGGTTAAGATTTTTGAAGGTTTTATGAATTTCATATGGGATTGAGTTGGTGAATGTGCTTTTCTCTTGATTTTTCTCCAACATTTATTCTACTATCTGAACCACCTGATGTTGTGCTCTTTGACATTTTTCTTGGCTAAGATGACAATCCAAATGCAGAAATGTACTATAATTCATTACTAATGCTAATTATAAAGCAATATTTTAATTAGCTATCGTTAGTAATTAGTTTTTTATGCTAATAAAGTAATAGTTTACAGAATATCTCTGATTCTTTCATGTATTTTTTTAACTATCAGATTTGTCTTCTATTTGAGATGTGTGTTGTCAATACATAAGATTATTTTTACAGTCTTAAAATGATAGAATAGGAAATAATTTTGAAAATTTCACTTTAAATGGTTCATTTGTTAAAATATGATTATGTTTGTTTTATGTGCTATGATTAACAAGAAGGCCTCTTTGGAAAACTCCATCAGGTCTTGCAATGGTGTACTGCAAGCAATTTTCACAAGTACTTAATTCCATAATCAAAAAAAGTTGTTTTTGGAATGGAAGGTTATTTCATCTCTTTTCTCATATGTTAATTGTATTGAATATAAAGCTGAGTTGATTTAAATTTCTCCTTCATGAAATCCTTGATAAAGGGTACTATAGCTATCAAATTGAAGAATGCTGTGAGTATGACTTTTTTGGTTTTGAAGCTATTTCAGCTTGCATGAGTAAAAGGATGAGTAAATCAAATTTAGCTTGCCATTAATAGTATATTGAAAGTTAATATAATATCAGTTTGCAGTTACTTTTGTGGTGAAAAAAGGATTTTTCATCAGATGATAACTGGGAAAGAAAGATTCAGCCCAGTAAGTAAGGTAGGGCCCAAGTGGAATACCCATTATTGCGTTGAAAGCCTCTCATGTTGAGGATCATATTTTAATTCTTGATGAATTTTTCAGTAAAGCAAAGAAACCAGATGATTCAAATCTTTTAAAATGTATATAGCATTAGAATTTCCTTGAGAAGTAAGATCCAGAAATGAACTCAAAAAAAGCAAAATAACAGAATGGAAGTAGAACAGATCCTCAAAAGAATTGAAAATACAAATTACTCATAGAGGGTTTAAAACCCTGAGCCTTGAAATGAGGTGGGGAGACTGCAGAATTTGAAAAAGTTTAATTTCTATACAAAAAAATTCTCAAATATCCCTCTTTCAAAAAGTAAATCAATTTTCTTTTCTCAACTTTATCTTTTTCCATTTAGTTTTAAATTAATACTTAGATTCATTGATGAAAATAAAAGGCTAAATCATTATTTATGATCTTACCAACATTTTTGCAAGCTGAACTGTGAATTTTTCCAACATGACAAACCAAAAACCATTCTTTTGACACATAAGGATTGATTCAAGGCCTCCACTGAGATTCACTAAATAATCAAGTGAGAATTTCTATTTATATTCGAATCCTCTTAAATATATTATAAAAATCCTTTTTATTCAAAATTTCTCAGCTTATAATAATCAATTGAAACCTCCTTCCTCTATTCTTTTAACACTTCTGAAAATAATTATTTATCCAGAAATCCATTACCTCTTTGTTTTCTACATACTAAATCATATTTTAAACTTACTATCACGTATTTTAAATTCACTTTCAAATATTCTTAGTTTCCTATTTCTGTTTACTTGATTAATTGTTCTATTTTATTTCCTAGCCCTAGCTGATAAGATTTACATCAGTATCTAGTTCATTTGTTTACTCATAAAGATCTATGAATCCCAATACCAAAAGAAATAATGAACAAAACTCAGAAACAAGCTCTTGTCTCAAATATTTGGAATTTATAAAGGAACCAGTACAAAAGCAAATTAAATCTAAATTTATACTCAACAAAAGAATTCAAAAATTCAAAAAACTGTTGGCTAAGCTAGAAGCTTCAGAGGGAGATATGGTGGTGAGTTTTTTTTCTTGCAATCTAGCTTTATGTGCTGACTAGCTCATTAAATTTCATTAAATAACAAGTCAAATTAATCAACATCAAAAGAAGTGAAGAACAAGATTAAAAAAAGATTTAATGTTTATACCAAATAATGCAGTATTTAAATCTGGAAAGAAGGAATGTTCTTTACATTTCAAAGCATTTATTTTTTGGTTTGATAAGTAAAACGTTCCCTAAATAATAATTGGTATGTATTTTTTTTCTTGTAATATCAATTTAATTTTTAGAATAATTATTTGTAAAAGAACAACAACTTATTTATTGTTGGTAACAGGGCAATGGTAATTCTAGTAGATTAACTAAAATGTTTTTTTAAAAATAAGTACCAGTTCAAACTAAACTATTTAAAATGTGTTGGGGATATAGAATAAGACCAAAAGCTCCTTTTGATTTGGAAAATACAGCATTTACTGTGCATATTTATGAGAAGGTGAGATTCACATTGTTAGCTGAGCATTTCAATCAATATGTTCCAGTTGTCAGGACAGACACACATTGACATGACCTGACCCAGGTCAGGTCAGTAGTTTTCTGGTGTAAGGAGGATCTCTGAGGCTGAAATCTGGCAAGGTTATGGGCTCAAGCCACTGTGGAAACATTCTCACAATTTTGGGTATGTCTGGAAATGAATTTTGTGGAATTTTTGGAAAGATTTCAGAATGTTTCAGAAAATATCAGAAGATTCAAAAATTTCCAGGAATGATGAAGGAAATTAATAACTAAAACATACTGTGATGAAAAATATAAGCTTAACCCACAATATTACCTTGAATTTGCAAAGAAAATAAACAAAAGCTTATGAAACCAGTTGATTACTAGTATATTACTTACAATTACCTACTCAAAATAATAATCACAGTAACAATCAAAAAAATCTCAGTAATATTATCTCTACTCTAAATCCATAAACAACCCTCAACCTATACAATTAATCTCAAAATTTCAACAATCACCCAAAAAGTCATGAAAATCTCTGCAAGGAGGAAAAAAAATCTCCTTAAATTCTTAATTTGTACATTTAATCGCAAGAATTACTTGTAAGAAATATAAGAATATCCTAGAAACAATGGAATTCCTGAAGAAGACACTCATTACAGCCGATATCAAGGTACAGAAACATATCCACAATATCACCACTCAATGAAATGACACAGCCTCACTGCATGCATAAACTACAATAAATCAAAAATGCAAGAAAATATTGGCTGAAACCTAAATAACACCTAATTGCTCAGTTCATACCCTGAAAATCCCAAACACCTGAATCATGACACAGCCCCATTAGAATATGGAAGGAGATACACTATATTACTAAGAGCAAAATGTGCCAAGCTATAAAATGAAACACTCTTGTGAATAGTAGGAAAACTACTTCTTCTGAAAGTATCACCTGACTTGAATGTAAAGTTCAAGAAGAAGAAACACAGCCATGGCTGCTTCATAAGTTACACAGCCACTTTCACCAAAATTAAACTCCATAATATGCAAGAAAAACCCAAAGTAATAAAGTGATACTTCTCCCACCAACAGCATATCACGTGACAGAAAAAAGGCTGTACAAAAGAAAAATCACCAGCAAAAAATGAAAAAACCTCATGAATTCAAGGAAACTTCAATAAGATCATGTCATAACCAGCTCACCAAAAAAAGAGTCATGTGATAAATGGAGGCTGTGCAGAAGGAAAATTATCACCAAAGCTTAAATCAACTGACCCCTGTAAGAAAATTCCTCACCAATAAACAAATTCACATTATGGAATCAAGAGGAATCAAAGTGCAAAAAGACAGCTCCCATGGATGACTCCTGGGCTCCCAATAGGTATAAATAAAGGGTCTCTCTCCCCTGAAATTCTGAAGCTCCTCCAAGGCACATTATATCCCCTGCATATTATAGGAACAGGAATAAGTCATCACTCACCTGGGAAGTAGTCCAGTATACTATAGTAAATTGACTTTCCCAGTAGCTAAGTGCAGCAGGATTATTGTGTTGAATGTTTCCCAGTAGCTAAGCTCAGTGGAATCTTAGTATTACAAATAAAATTTATCCAGTATCCAAGATTAAGTTTACTACTCTATCAAAATATTTTTTCCAGTAAAATTAATACCATTTATCAAGATTTAAAAGGATCTTAACCCTTTAAAACATCAAATATCAAATAAGTTTACCTCCTAAGCTTAACAAATACAGCTTCATCTTATTATTCACCACTTTTGAAAAATAACAAACCTTTTAAAAATATTGTTTCACTCTATTGTAGCTTTACCTTAACAAAATTACTTTTATAAACACTCATAAAATTTTCCAGAACACCTTAACTAACCCATCTTACCAAAAATTCATCACCAAGAAGAAACCACTCATCCCAATTTTAATAAAAATAAAAATTATACAGACAAGTATTTCATCAAAATATAAAAATTAACCAGATTACTGACATTAAATTTCTTATTATATATTGGATAGGTCTGATCTGAGACTTATGAATTTTTTCTTCTGCAGTTGTAAAGCCACTTACTAATTTTATTTTGGTTTTTGAGCTTCAAGGGAGATTTTGTTCAGTATTTTAGGAGGGGCAGGAAGCACATCCTTTCCACCCTTGGTTACAGGAGTTATTAGCAATTTAAAACTAGTTACCTGTGATTTCCCCCTCCAGTTACTGCCTCATTTCCATCCCACCTAAGAGGAGTTCCCAAATTATTTATTTTTATTTTTATTTCTTATTTATATATTATTCTATACAAACTATAGCCGTCTATTAGTATTATTATTGTACCAAAGTGGACTTGAACCTTGCAGAAAAGGTATTTAATACCACAATGTCCTTGCACTTAAAAGAATAGAAAGATTTATCCACCTCTTATTCTCTAAACCCAATATCAGCTAGAATACTTGATCTAAAAATCCACCAAAACCTTCCAACCTGCCTCATTCCATAAAGTGCTTTTTTTAGTTGCAGCACCTTACCTGCCAGGTTTGGAAGAAAATATATTGGTGGGTCTAGGAGTACTAACTCCTCATCTGGACTGTACAGGTAATCCCTGCTTATATTGAAAGATGCAAATAACCACTTCTTGAGACATTTCATATCCAAAATTATTTTTAGTGAAATGAGGGAGCCCATGGGTACATAAGTTTTGGTTCATTCAACACCGGGATGCTGACAATCACCCCTAGCTACCAGGAGAGCCTTGAACTTCTTGACAGAGCCATAATATTTCCTTTTTACATCAAAAACCCATTGATGGCTAATTGTATTCATGCCTCCCAAACGCCTCTAGCCTCCATTTGAGCTAGCTCCGCCATGCATGCATTCCTCCAGTGTACTTGATGTGGGCAATATAAAGACTGACCTAGATGGGAACTGCCAAAAACATGAAGACAATACTCCTTCAATGAGCATGGCCCTATCAATTTCCCCAATCATCCTGTTGAGTTGCTCAGCCTTGCCATTCTCTTGTGGAAAGTACAGGAGCAATAGGCAAAAAACAATTCCCATCCTTATCAGTGGGCTTGTGAAAGCTGCTTAAGTGAACTCCCATGTGTTTTCTGTCCAGATGGCCTTTGGTGTTGTCCTGAGTTGCACCCACAATAGGTTGATAGTGTCCAGGACAGCCGCTGGTGCCCTTAACCTTGATTTTAATGGGTAGAAAAAACTGAATTCTGATGCATGATCCTGAACCATTAGGATGAAGCAGTAGCCTAGTGGTTCATTGGAAAAGGGCTCCATTATGCCTGAAACTAGCAGGTCAAGGGGTTTTTCTTGAGACACCTCAGTCCGCACTCTTGGCTCTTGCACATACCTCACAGAAAAACAGATGTCAGATTTTGATGTGGAAAGTTGGTACATGTTGCCACAAGAATGACAGTACCACCTTATCACACACATGGCCCAATATAATATTCCAATCACCACTACTTAGTGTCATTGATTCAGGATGAAATATTGGGTTAATTTTGTTCAAACAAGGAGAAGGGTTTGCAGCTACTAACCAATTGGTCCCTTCCCTTGATAAAAGATTCATCCACCAGCAGTTATTAAAGAATTTTGTGGGGAAAATATGATTTCACACAAGTAGAGACAGTGACAAATTATCTAAAAGAGGAATGACACCCATCTTCCATAGCTGGCCCACAGACAGTATTGTGCTCAAGATGCTTTCCAAAAATGCCACATTCTATATGATGAAATAACTTCCATTGACAGGCAGCTTAATGATGATCAAAATTTTTTAATCCAAAAAGAATATTTTGGAGGGGTTTATTGAGCACAAATTGACAGAAAAATGAGTAGAGCCAGAAAGGTGAATGAATGAATGGCTATCAATCAGAACTTTGTCCACAGCTTGACACTACACAAAATACACTTGAGACACCCTTTCCCAATGCTGACGGAGAGTGTGGCTCTGGAGTATAAACTCTAGCAGATGGGAAAGGGTGGGGTTTTGGTTTGAGGGCATTCAGCTCCCCAGTGTCCAGTGTGTCCAAAATGGAAGCACGCGGCTCCAAACTTGTTGACTAGATGGTCAGGGGGTTGGAAAAAAATTTCACTGGATTTCTTGGGGCAGTTCGGCCATGCAATACACAAAAGGGGATGAGCTGCAAGCAAAATCCTCAGCCTTGAACAACACATTGAGAGTGACCTGGCCAGAAAAATTGGAAGATGGTTTGTGGTCATTTTTTGCCAATATTTCTGCCATCACTGGCTGTTCAAGCCTTGCAGGCACATGACATGCTTCCTGCGCCAATAAACCCTTGATTTTGTCAGATTCAAACTTTAATTTTTTGAACATAACAAACCTGCTATGAAGAGAGAAAATAAGGGTGGCATTTGGTTTGGGAGTTCCTGATCTATTTTCCACCAGGAGGTTAACCATTTCATGTACCACCTTGAGTTTCTGGAAACAGTTTCCCGGGAAAAGTATTGCCTTTATTTCCTTAAAAAAATCTTCGGCAGTGGTGTGCAATGGTATGATGCCAACACATAGGGCAAAGTGAGTGCTGCATTGATGAAGTGTGAAATATCCCAATTGTCGAGTAGGGAAGGGGAGTTTTCCACAGAATCCTCGGAGCTGAATGTGATTCAAAGGATGCGATTTATACAAGATAACAACTTGGTGTAATTGGAGCCATTAAAATGGTCTGCCACGCGGTGCGGCTCTTGCATGAAACAATAATAGGCCAATGATACATAACACCAGGATTCTGGTGGCAGTGGAGAGATGGCCATTCTAAGAGATTTTAGTTCTGCTATTTCAGAATTTGAAGCAGATTGAAATGAGTTGATTAAAGAGTATACCTCATCCAAAGAGAGAGGTTTAGGTTTGGAATTGTTGTTGGTTGCTGCTTTCTTTGCATGGGTAGAACTGGACATCTTGAAGACAGCCTATTACTGGAGCTTGGCAGAGGAAATTTCTTTAACCTATCAAGAATATGCACAATGTAGCAAAAATTTCTCATCAGTCCAAGTACTTCCCGTCACCTCCAATTGATGGGAGGTCAGGAGAGCTTGGATTTTGGACAATGAGCGGCCTTTTAGGGTACAACTAGACAACTGTGGTGTGTTGCGCGCGCAGCGTAATTCTCTATATAAAAGTCACTTTTTTCTATAAGGATACTCAGGAGTTTCGTAATTTCGTAGTCCGTATCTTAACAACCAGTATGAGTCAGTTTGGGTGGTCAGAGAAAACAACCCCACTAGTTACATGGTGGTGTTGCGTAGTCACGGGGTCTTCATTTTTCGTAGTCTCTTTTTTTTAATATCATTACAAGAATTTGGCAAAAGTTTGATTTTCTTTTCTTTTTTTTCTTCTTCCTTTCCAAAAATGCAGCCTACCTTTTTTTAAGTCTTATTTCTTTTATTTTCTTTTTTTGTTTGCTCTCCTTCTAACAATGTAGCCCTACATTTCGAATCTTAATTCTTTTATCTGATTTTTGTTGTCTTGTTTCCTCACAACAAAGAAGCCTACTTTTTTCTCAATTGAATTTTCACCTACACCCACTCAACAATCACCCACGTTTTCTGAAGTGGTTTCTCAAGCATCAAGTCCTAGAAAAACAGAAGACACCACCCATGCTTCCATCATTGAAGCTCCATCCAACCCCAAACAGTCTTGGGTATGCCTCTATCTCACTGACCTCAGCAATATGTCTTTTGAATGTCAAGTAGCAAATAAAGGAAGTCAATTTTGTTCAAAATGATTAAATAAATTGCACCGGGAACACAAAGTTGCTGAGTGATCATCTTCATGCTTTGCATTTCTTAAACAACCCAAAAAAGATTTGATCAATAAGTAGCACACTTGATAAATATATACCCAATACCAAATCAAAAAAGGTAGATACAATTTTTATCTCTTTCAATTTGAATATTTATTTCTATTGAATTTCCAATATTAACCAAATTCAGCCTCTATCCTCAGAAATGTTAAAAACTGCGGTTGTATATATGATTTGTGACTGCAATCTTCCACTATCCCTTTGTGAAACCCAATCATTTTGAGAAGCTCTTGAGCTTTGTAATTCTTCAGTAAGCGAAATACTAGTAAGATGAACAGAAATTTCAGAAAACCTATCAAATTTCTATTTATATCACAAATAACACATTCAAAACCTATTATCAACAAACAAATCTTTTATCCCCTTGACAACAGATACTTGGACAAGCCCTAATTTGAAGGGCTATCTTGCTGTAACAGGCCACTTGATTGATAAATATTTCAAGTATATTCAGATCTTTTGGGACTTACTGAAATCACAGTTATATCTTTTCATTTAAGCTACTTACCTTTAGTTAAAAACAACTTCTTTTTCTAGTTGATCATTCAGGGAAATATTTAGCTTGATTATTTTGGAAAATTCTCAAAAAATTTAACATTGAAGACTTTATCATTTCAATAACTTCCAACAATGCATCTGTCAAAAATTGAAAACTCTGTCTAGCTCCTTAATCAGCCAAACCAATCTGATGGGGTGTAAGGGTCATACAATCTTCCTTTTGGAATACAATGGCATTAATTATCTGGGAAAGGGGAATGAGTTGACCAAAGCAAGTTCATATGATTTTCTAATGGCCATATCCAGTATTTTTGATCCCCCAGAAGGTCAGAACTTCAACTACAATTCAAAACTTTCACATATTTTGCACCTTGGCTCTTACATCAAGAAGTTCCCAAAATGACAAGAAAGATTCATTTCAATTGTGAATTTTTTTTATGAAGATGTCAAGGCCAACACCCTTCCAAAAAACTTTTGTACAAGATGGAACTCAACCTATGACATGTGTGAATTTAAATTTTCACTCAAAGAAGCATATAACAAACTCTGTGTCCCACCCAGAATGAAAAAATATTGGATATCAAATTCTTCAACAAGTTTTAAGAAGATGCAAGAAAGAATTACATTGGGACCACTCCAGTGGCGAATTCGGATGAGGAGGATGCAGGAATTCTTGATGAAATGTACTTATCAACTGCAGTGGAGGGAAGTACATTGGAAGATGAAGATTATCAATACTTATCAGAACCAATTGAACCCAATACTACCAATATCTCAAAATCTTGGAAATCACATACAACAACATTACCCATCCTTGAAGTCATGGCTCATAAGTACTTAGCTATAGCAGCTATGAGTGCCCCATCTGAAAGAATTTTTTCAAGGAAAAGAAAGATCCTTAGTTATCAATGGGAATCCCTTTCTGTGATGCATTTAGAACAATTATCTCATGTGAAAAGTTGGTTACAAACTTTTGGATCTCTCTACTCCAATGATAATTAAAATGAATACATTATTTCCTAATTTATATTTTTAGCATTTTTGAGTTTTTTATTATTTATTTTTTAATGAAATTTAGTTTTTTTCTGAGCACAAAAAACTCGGGGATATAGTCACTCATGAGCTTAATAATGAACCCCATCCCCCACAGAGCCCCAAAATTATCTGCTATTGAAGCTTCACCTGGATCTCGACCTTGATTTACAGGGTTTGGTCAACAGCATTACTTTCTTAAATAGGGGGTGTCAAATTTATAAAATACCCAATTAAAATAATAAATTATCTTCAGCTCAAAAAACCCTATTTTTTAAATTTTAAATCCCATGTTGTTTTAGGTTAGTCCCCTGGTATTTTGAATTAATTCCACCTTATTTTCCAAATACTTCATTTTATTTTGGACACTCTTCTGAGTTAAGATAACAATAATTTCAACCACATATATTTTCTGTATTCAATCTTTCACAAATTTCCTTGAAATGTATTTCACAGAAAATTCACCACATCATGGGTTGCCAAGAAAACACTTATAGGACTTCTTCTCAGAAGCTAGCAAATCACAGTTCTCAAGGTTATGGAAACTTGATAAAGGGGGATCATTTATGTATTATAAAATTGTTAAAGATAAAAAAACTTCAGTTATTGTATTAGTACAGGGGTTTTGATTTGGTAGGACATCCACCATCAAGAAAGAAAAATTAATTAAAACTTTTGGCTGTTTAATTTGACGAAAGATCCAAAGAGATCTTGAGTCTTATCTCTACCAGTATGCGATACTAGTGGGATAATTACCAAAATAGATGCACCATTCCAAATTCTTATGAAAACTAAACAGGTGAAAGATTCACTGAGAATAATGAAAATGGGTATTCTTAAAATTCATGAAAAACTTGAAAGAATTTTTCCTTTAAAAAATAAAAAAGACTTTTTCTTTGTTAATAAGACAAATAGCACCAATTAGCATCATTTGATTCTAAGGATATTGAATAAGCTCAAGGTGATGATTGAGAAGCTTTACCCTTCATTGAAATGAGCTTAAAATACATTCCTATTATCGATTAATTATATTGATAATCTCTTTTTTTCAATAGAATAATATAATACCCTCAGAAAATATGGCATGATTACATCCCAATTAAAATAATTTAAATGATACAAGTGAATATGAATGTTTTGAAATTGATGAAGATATTAATGAGACACAATTGAGAAAAATATATAAGCTCAAATTTCCTTGCTAATACACATAAATTTTCAGTTTGTGTATGAAGAAATAAAATAACATGGTAGAATTTCACAAAGTAAAATGAGTGTAAAACATTAATTTGAATAATAAGAGTTTCTCTTTCAAAAGGAGAACCAATTTTTTCTCGCCATAATATACTCAGTTATTGGAGAAACAAAAGACACTTGAGATTCTATAGCTTCAATTATATTTATTCAAAGAATGGTATATGCAGATTCAAGTGAAAGATCTCAACCAAACCGCATTCATAGAATGGTATAAAGAATGGTCCAAGAAAAAGGATTATGAAGTTCTAAATATTAATGAAGTAAGGGCTTTGAAGAAGATTAATTTTAAATTGAATAGGGAAAAGAAGGGGGAATAGAAAAAGATTTAAGAAAAAAAATCTTAGTTACTGTATTATTTTTGATTAGTAGAAACAACAGAAAAGACATGATTTTAAAAGGGAAATATTGTTTAAATAATTTTAGTTTAAGGAGAAAAAAAATCATATGAAACTAAAAATTTTCACCTTGAATTATGCCTTCCACTTTAAAATGTTGAAAATATATTTGCATTGGTTAGAAAGACGTAGGCTTTATTACAGTGGCTCTTCAAATAACTTGTACCGTATAGCTTAATACATCCATGAAAATTGTTTAGAAATTTGAATAATTGGGATATTGAAGACATGAAGCCAGAATTTATATTCTCATTTTATAATGATCTTAGTACAGCTAAGACCTTGAAAAGATGTGAAATAGAAATTTATTGAGAATTATATGATTCTTATTTAATTAGTTGAGCTTTGATTATGGTGAATTCAATTTTCAAAGTGATGAGATTTGTCGAAATTTAATCTCTTGGGAAACTTTTTTTCACATCGCAAAACTAATCTCAATTTGTAAATCTGGTTCCTGGAGGTTTGTATGTGATTTTTGGTTTCATTATGATTGATTTCTAGTCTCTTAATAAATTACTCACATCAAGTATATGGTCAGTAATTCTCATTTTAAGTCAAATTATTTTATGCCTCATCATACTTTTTGTTTTTATTCTTGCATAAAAATATCAATTGTGATTGATTTTTCTTTTATTTATTTGAATTTAATTGGATTTTTCTAGTGTAATTTTAAATTCTCAATAATATTAAAATGATTGAAAATTTATTCAGAATCGTTTTAAGATTATTTACCAAGTTTTTAAAATTTATTTATGAACTTTTCTTAGTTTTTGTATTATATCAATCATTTCAAGATAAGCTATTCCCATTCAAATCAAAATAAGTTATTAGAGCATTTCTGGGATATCTCATATGTTATTTATTTCAATAATCCTAAAATGATTCAAGATAAATTCAGATTTTAATTCAATTTAATTTTTTGCTTTTAAAGTCTTTTCTGCTTATTAGTATTTCAAAATGATTTATATTCTTTTGGTATCTTTGTTTATAGATTTGATAAGGACAATATACCTCCTTTTAGCTTTCATGACTGTGGAGTATCCATTGATTTATTTTTAATTAAGAAACATTGTAAAATTAATTCTCTTTTCAAAGGACTTAAGATCAAGAAAACTATATTTCATAGCTTCATAATAAATTATTCTCATAGTTTTTACTTTATCTGATACCATGCGTAAAACAGGTCCTGTTTCACTGGATCATGATTAGTGATTCAGAAGGAAAATTTTCATCAATTTCATCTGTCTCCAAAGAGGATAAGTCATGAATAATTAACTTTCAAAAAATATTCAATCAAAAAGGAGAAGATACCTCAACTCCTCTTTATTATTAAAATAAAATATAAACTTTCATTAATTCTAATTTACAAGAAGAAATATTAGACTTACTCCTGGTTTACTCTTCTTCCCATAATCAGCCATCATAATCCTTATTATATTCTAAACAAAAGAAATAGATAATCATTAGCAATATTAGCTTGTAAAATTTCTCCTTTTTTAATCCATATCACACATTTTTACTTCTCAATAATATTATTCAATTATTGATATTAGCCAGTAACTTCCAGCCAATCCCATCCAAAATTAGATTATTATCAGGTACCATGACTGAAATTGGATTTCTTCAAGAATCTGATCAGGGTAAGTATGAAGGCTTTTATCAAATAATAAGTGTCTTAAATATAAGTAGAATAAATGAAGATAGAAAAATCTTTATTCAATTGTTATCATACAGTTAATTTATTCACTAAGGAATAGTTCCTCATTGAGTTCAAGCTGAAAGAGACAATTCTTTGATAATTTAACAAGTTAAACTCCCAAATTTTGGTCAATTAAAATATATCAAAAAAGAACAGAATAATTAGAATAACAAGGAATATATCAATTCCAGTCTAACCAGAAATTCATTTCACAATAAACCTTACATTTATTTTGATTACCTGAATCATTGGACTTATGGTTTTTTTTTACTTTTTTGATCAATAAACTCTGAAAATAACTCCTACCCCTTTTTTAAAAAATGGACAAGCTCTTTTAGTTTTTCTAACTAAAGTCTCAAATTTTTTCTCCAGAAATCCAGGAGTAATGTAAATTCTTCACCATACTACCAAGCCATCAGAACAAATTTTAAACCACCCAATAATAACCCATTTTTGATAATCATTTCAAATAAACAAGAAGCGAGAAACTCAGGAAAGATATTTCAAAGCTTATTACCTGAATAAGTAGATGAGAATCTATATTTAAATAAAATCTATAATTCTCAGGATGACCCAAAGACCAAGCCTTCTACATTATGTTGTAAATAGTCAGTACCTTTTAGCCATTTTTCTCTTTTGTTCTTCTTTACTTGTTGTGTGTACCTCTGAGCCTTATACTTAAATTAATTGAGAAATTATTCTCAAACCTTTTATCACAATAATATCTCCATTTATAGATTACTTTAATATGTATAGATTATTATTATCCTCAAAAAAGAAGCTTAATAATTTGCATAACATGCTAATTTGAAAGGGTTTTTTGATTCAACTTGATTTTTTCAATAACGGAAAGATTTTTGAACGCTGGAAGATCCGTCTCCCAATGAAAATAATCCAATTGATAACCTATTTTTTCTAATAATTTTTGTAAAAAAATACAGCTTATTACCCAAATTAAAAATTAATTCACCTGACGAACCCTATGAATTTATACTCTCAATTCCCTTAGTAAGTACAAGTTCTCTTTTAAAATTCCAATAGCATGTTCAATATGAATCCTTCATATTTTTGGACAAATCCCAAATATTCTATCTTCATAATATTCCCCTAAATTTAATTTATCTTATGGTACAATCCAAGGGGAAGTTCCATAAGCTTCATATAATAGAAAATCACAGTATTTGAATAAGAAATTATGAGTAACTTTCAAAATTTCCATATTCTGATAGATTCTTAAATGATGTAGGGAGCCCATACATTCAAAATAAAGGCTTATAATTTTTTTTTTCATTTCGAATAGGAATTTCATTGAAGTTTAACATCTATAAATTAAATCCCAGCTTAATATGTTTAAAAAATAGAGCTCAAACTATTCAGATAAAATTATTACCTCTTTTTATAATAAATATATTACTCCCTATCTTTTGGTTTTCTTATAGACAAAGAAATTGTAATTTCAATAATTAATCTAGAAAAACCTGGAAATACTTCAGCGTGCAATAATTTGGAAATTTTAAGTCTTTGTTGTTCATTTGGAAAGCTAATGTAGGTTTTCCAAAGCTTTAACAACACTTAAATAACACATTCTCTATACAACACAGCTTATCAATGGATTATCCAAAATATCATTTCAGTTTTACCGAAAGAAGCCCGATTCTCATTAGATTCCAATATTTACAAAGGAACTTCCAATTGAATTTTCGGCTTGCAATATTTGATCCTAGAGGATTTTTTAAAAACTTAATAATCTTTCATTATAATAATTAATTTTTAAAAGAAGTAATTCTTTTTTAAAAATAAGCTCTTTAATTTTTATAAGGACTGACTAATAATATTATCGATCTTATAAGTAAAAATTGACGTAATGAATTTCCTGGTATTGAAATACCATTTTTCAAATATTGAATGTGAAATTAATAAATTGCCTTCAAATTTTGAATAAGTATCACTGTCAAACAATCTGGTTAAATTCAATAATTTTAGCTAATCAAATAATTCGCCTTTGTTCTTAGATATTCTGAATTCAAGGGTGTAATTGGAATGTCTTCACAGAAATAGGAAATGAATCTCTTGGGGTAATTATCATTGAAAATCTTTCCTAGAAATCTGAAGGTTTAAAGCAAAAAAAAGCAGTTTTTTGGGGTGATTTAATTCATTATTTGGTACCAAAAATGGGGGCTTTTGGTATCCTGAAATACAAAAAAGTAAATGTGGGATTTTCTCAAAATAAATCATAATTTTAGATTTGGGATCGGCTAATTTTGACCCCCTAATAGTTATTTGTAATATGTTATTTTTCAATTCAAATTTGTTCCAAATTGTAGAGATTATTTGTAAATATAAATTGGTAACCATATTGAAGAGGTGTATATAAATGTGATACAATGAATAGGAAAGCTTTAAGATCTTATAAATTCAGAATAAAATAATTAAATGTAAAGATTAACTTGTAAAGTATTTAGCCTATTAAATCCAAAAGATCCAAAATCCAATCTAATAGAATGTAGCTTTATTATACTTTAATAACTTGAAGATCTTCATATACTAACATAATGCGCTTATCAAGAGTTTTTTCAAGACAAATAGTGTATTTAAAGAAAGAATTCTTGATAATATCCAATATATATACAGAATTTAAGGCTCACATATTCTGAAGTTCACATCTTTTAGCAAATTATTGTGGAAACTAATCTTAGAAATTGGAAGTGATTATATTGCTCTTTGTAACAAGATATCCAAATTTAGTATAATTTTAACTACATTTCAGCCACCTATGGCTATGATTAATCAATTTGATTTAAAAAAATAAACAATACATGATTCAAATCTTTTGTATTATACATTCTCCCCTTGTCAATGAATTAACTTCTGGACCTTGATCAACTATTTCAATTTCATCACACAAAAGCAGGTGGGTTTACCCTTCTCATTTTTTCTTTCATGATAAGACTAAGGTAATAGCTCAGTAGAGTCTTCATCATTAAAGCATTTATGACTACTTAATGAAATCATGAATTATGTTAGCTTACTCAGCTACCAATAATCTCGCATAAAATAATCATTTTTGATTTCTCAATGATACCAAGGTCTTTATATATTATGGAGCTTATTTATTTTTGTAGATATAGCAAAAAGCTGAATAATTGGTTTTTCCTTGACCATTTGTCTCCAAATAATTTCCTTCATAATGAGTCCAAAATATCTCTTTTCTTGTATCTTTGATACTAGCCCCACAATAATAGTAGATTCTTTATATCCATCCTAAAAAATGGCAAAACAGAAGAAACCCCAAAAAATCAGAAATAACAAGCCAACACACAGAGAAATGAGGAGAAAATTATCATTAATAACAGTAAGTTACTTTTGGAGGGAGCATCATTTGGGCTTAAAATGCCATTTAATAAGGTTCTTGAGAGGTATTCATTCATTTATTTTTCATGTAATGGTTGGTAAGCTTGTGATTGTGTCAGATTGTGGTCTGGTGATTATATGGAGTTAATTATGATATTCTTTTCCATTTGAAATAAAGGCATGAGTCAGGAAAAATTGATCATATACCATAAGATATATGTCAAATATATTTACAAATCATTCTCATTCTTTTCTGGATGTCATTCTGAGAGCCATAAACATTTCTAGAAGTGTTTCAGTTCATTTTCACACTCATATCTTGGACCTTGGAATTGGATATTTCAGGTGTGAAGGTGAAGAAATATTTCAGATGATGATATGGATTATTGAAATAATTAGTGTAGCTTTTATTTAAAGTAAAACATCTACTTCTTAGATAGCTAAGTAAAATAAAGAACTTTAATTTGTTGAAAATAATATTCAAATAATTTCCAGAGAAGTTTAATCAGGCTGATACATAAGCCCATGATTTAATTAAATTTCTGTCTGTCACAGAAAAAATATATTTAGTTAATTCAAAAGATAATTTCCCATAGCCCTATTTTCTCATGAAACAAGAAGAAAGTCTTTATTAATGAAGAAAATAGAAGAAATTATCTTTGAACTAGGAAAGTAGCTTCTAAGAAAAATATCTAATGAGCAAAAAATGAAGGGGTTAAATAAAGTTCTTTTTTGAAAACTATCGTGTTTAAAATTTGAAAATTTCGTTGAGAATATCGGTAATTTTTCTCTTAAATAGGTCAAGATACATCAGAAAAAGTGGTTTTGTTGCGAAATGAAGCCAAAATTATGAGATGATTAGAGCTTTATTTATTGTGTTTCGTATTAATAATTCATCAAAATAGTGGGTAAAAAGCTTTTCATACTTTAAACTCTAGATTATGAGTGAAAAATACCTTAGAAGCCCTTTTTACGAATGATTGAGCTTAAACTTCTTTGATACTAAGGAGGGAAGAAGAAATATAAGAAATTTTGAAAGATTAATTACAATCCACTGTTTTAAAATATAGAATTCAAACCTCCTTTAAAAGGTAGCATCCATTTGGTATGGGTTTTGAATTTGAGATTATAGCACATCTTATTAGCATATCTTCTGAAATGAAATTTATAATGATGGCTTAGGTTATTGTCTATTCTTATTTCCCCTAGTTGATAATAGAAAGGGTTCTTCTAGACTTATGGCAAAGAAGTGAAATTTGTCTCAAGATTAGTCTATATAAAAGCTTTTTTAAGATAAATCAATCTTTAATTGAAAGTTTTACACAGTAAGATTCATCCAAAATATGATTAGAATCCTCCAATCTGATATCATAGATATGCTAAATTCTCTTATATGGAATTTTAAATTTCTTATCAACTGATTAATTATAATAAATACTACAATTATTTATATCATAGCTATATCAGGATACCCATAGAAGTAACACTGTCAAAAATTACCATTTATGAATTCATAAATACAATTTATTCTTTCTTTGACACTGTAGAAATACCTTTATTGATATCCTTCAGACATGTAAAAATATTAATAACCCCTTTTAGATCCAAAATTTTCTGAAAACTTCAAGCCAGACCATTGATTTGTGGCTGAAACACTTTTGCTTTAGTAGAAGAATTTTTCTTTTGAACAAAAAGGGGTATGAAATTTACTTTTCCTTCGATTCAAAAACTGGAAAAAAAGCTGGGACCAGCTCTCAGGTCCCTTACGCCTACTCAATGAGCTTAGCTCAATAGGCTCAAGGGCCCTGAAAGAAGGTCCCGACTTCTTTTCTCAAGTTAAAGGTGGTAACCCAGAAGAGGAGTTCTTGCAAGTAGCTAAAATAAGTATTTCATCTCTTTTTACAATTTGAATAAAATTTATTAAGGCTTAATTTTATTCAATGGCCCTATAGAGTAACCCAAGGTATTATAAGAATTGTTTTACCCTCTGTACAGAGCACAAAAAGTCTTGAAGCTCCATGAAAGACAGGTAAAACCTGTTTTAAAATTTTTTTAAAAAAAAACACATCATAGCACTTTTAAGTAGATGGAATCTTAATAATCAGTTTTGAAACTCCTTATGAAACAGGTTTGTATAGAAGCTTTCAGGGTCCTGCCATTCCCAAAAAAGGAATGAATCTTCCAGCTAGGCCATCAAAATCAATTCATTAGATGCAGGTCTCAGAATTTTCTTGAAATATTCTCCTTTGTGAGGAATTTGGGTTTTATACCCTCATTAGTACATTTGATGGAATTATTCCAATATTTATTGGTGTTTTATTTGCATATTACTGTGTATGAGGTATTGAAACCTTCCAAATGCAATATCTTTTCCACTTTCATATATAATTTATGCAAAGGTGGCATAAATTCAAAATGGAATTAGATATTAAATTATAGGGTCTTTTAAAGTTTTGATATATTTTTCATACTCAAGATTCAGGAGATTCAGAGGATTTTCAAAAAGTACTTCATTGATAAAAAGTAAACCTTCGATCCAGTTTCTTTTCATAATTGAGGTTTTCATCATTGAATAGCCTTTATTGCAATCCTCAATATCCATATCAATATAATGATATTTTCTATTGTTGTAATAGATTTCTCAGGGGTGACAATTAAGGTTTATTCTTAGTTCATCTTTCTCACTGAAGCAACTTTGTTTTTTGTTATTCAATCTAGATAAGAAGATTTCCTCTTCAATACTAATGTTTATACGTCATATTTTACACATTAATTTTCTTGAAATTAATTTTTGATGCGTGCGAATTTCACTCTTGTGCCCCAAATTTGAGTCACAGGCTGGGAATTTTGTTTTGAGCAATATAAAAAATATCTATAGAATAACTCTCTTCCTTGGCCACATGGTGGTATTTTTTTGAAAAATTCTCAAGGGGCTGAAATTCATTATCATTTAGTTTTAAATCTCTCATACTCTCTCAGTTTCAGTATCAATTAAAACTGATTCCTCTTGGATTTATCTTGGTCTTCTTCAAGCTGGATATTGATATTATATCTATAGAAGTAGAATTGAAAACCTTTAAATAATCATAAATTATTCAGCTTTTATGCTTTAAAGATTTATAAAGAAAATAATTAATAGGAGGTAGGATGGCCGTTTTTTGAAAGAATAAATTTCAATTCAATTCATTTTATTCCCAAATTACTATTAATTGCACAATAATATTCAAAGATTTCTTATATAATTAACAGTTTTATATCATAATCTCTCCCCACTATGAAAAAAATACTTCCATAATATAAATATCAGGCTTATACAACGAAATAAAACTAATTGAGTTTTTCGATTAATTTTTGATAAAAGTGATACTTTCAAAGAACTAAGTATATCCTGAAGAGAGAAACTATCGATACTAAAATCTTTCCAATCTTTCTGATTGACTAACTTCAATTTCTTGACAGAATAATCATCAAAATCTTAGCTTATTCACTGAATTTCCTTTTGATACAAAAATACGGAGAATATCACCTCTTATTTATAATGAAAAAGAATATGATCTAAAATTGCACTAAACCCCTTTGTCCTCATTCTAAAACAATTATTGAAATAATTAATTTATGTCCTTTCCCAATATTTACACAAGCTGAATTAAGTAAATTAGATCACTCATTAAAAAAATAATTACAAGAGGAAAGATATTTATCATTTTTTCCCATTTTTAGTAGGGCTCAAAAATTCCAATTGTTGGATTTGAAGTCGTGTTTTTCTATGAAAAAATTCCCCACCTCTTTAACTGTGGTTTTTTAAGTTCCAAAAACCCATTTTTTTTATGTAAATCACAAATTTTGAGAATAAGTGACCAAGCATGAAACACACTAAACTTGTTATAAAGCTTATCTAATTTTGATACCTCATAAAAAAATAATTTTTGAAAAATAAATTGAAATTTAATACACTTTTACTTCATTTACCAAATTATTGATCTCATAATCCTAATCAATCATCTCAATTAAAATCTTCTTCATGACCTTGGAAACAAATTGCCAAGAAATTATAATGCAGGAAGTTAAAATATAACCTCCTTTCAGAAAAATATGCATACTCAATAGAGCTTAAAGGAGATATTTCAACAATTTATTATTTTTATTAGAAGCAATATCTTAAACCTCACACAGTTATTATTCCTCAACATATCTATCAATAAAATTCTTTGGAAAATATACCAGCATCCAAGTTCAAACAATTATTTCATATGATATATGATTCTTTCAAAGAGCTACTTAATATTCTTTAAGATTATCAATTATTCCAAAATAATTTAAAATGCAAGCAAGGAGATGCGTCAATACATCCTGCAGTGGGACTTTTAAGACTGGGTAGTAATGGAAATGGTGTTTCAGTTGGAAAATTTGGATAATTTTTAGAATTATTCAAGGTTCAGGTATACTATATACACAAAGGGTGACACAATAATTACTGGTACATAAGAATACCTACCGTACATGACCAAAGTAAAGATGAGAGACTAGTAATATCACAAATAATGCAGGAGGAAGGTTTCCCAGGATTTATTGGATTCATTGAAAGTAGATTAATAAAATTACATCAAAGTCTACCATATGATCATTAGTTATATTTTGATTGTAAAGAAAAGTATGTGACTTAACTCTTTGATTCAATTTCAATAAAGTACTTGATTAATTTTTCCTCATTTTTTTATCTATTCAATTAGTATTCAATTGGTTTGCAATTTAAATAAATTCTGTTAAGCTATACATGTGGGGTTACCTGGATCAGTTCATCATTCAGGTGCATACCAACAAATGGACTTATATAAGTTTTCCAAAACATATTTCCCTTCTAATCAACATCTACTAGCTTATTAATCTTATTCCATCTCTCAAATATTTGTGCTATCTTATAAAGGAACAGAAACTATGGAAAGAAATCACCCAAAGAGAATATTTAATTACAGTTTAAGTCATTCATGAGTATATATTTAACAAATAATTAGTATTCTGAAAGGATGTTAGTAATCCTTTCCAGAAATTTGCATCCCAATGAAAAATATTCAAGATTGTCAAAGATTTGTTAATTGTTTTTTGGCCTGTATTATTCTTCACAAATTATTGGAACAAATTGGTGATTAATGGTTAAAAATTATTTAATGAAAATATCCAACAAGAGATTCAAGAGGGTTTTAAGGGGTAGGAAATCTTTCAAATAAGCAAAATATGTATGGAAAGCTTCTTCCATTTACTTTTCAGAATTATTATTTTTCTTATTCATCTTGAATATTTCATTTTTTACTATGAAGATTTCCCATGGGGCTCTCATTTATACTTCATTAATTTGAAAGACATTTATGAAATAAAATCAAAAAAATTAGTATCAATAAAAAGATAATTTCTTTCTTTAGGTAACTAAAATTTTCTTGAAGAAAAATTAAAAGTCTTTTTTTATCTAAATAAATATACTAGCCTACAAAAGGTATTTGGATAAATTCTTCTTAATTCTTTCACTTTTAATTTTTGATTTATAAAAAAAATGACTACTTTTTTGCTCAAGTCAAGTCTAGTAGCCTCTCAAAGAAATTCAAACTAAGTTCATTTTTAGCTACTTATATCTTAATTTAAACTTCTTAAAAAAAACTGCAAAGTGATTTTTTTTATTTAACCCATTATCCTATCCTCTATGTATCTTTCTGATTGATCTTTTATTTCAATTTTAAAAGAAACAAGCCAAAAACAAAATCGAAAGTGAGTTGTTTTATTTATCTCCTTCTCCTAGCCTCTATGAGGCATTCCAATTGGTATTTTTTTTTCAAGTTCTTTATTTAGCTTACTCTCCTAGAATTTAAGAGGCCCCCAAACTGATTTTTTTTTTTTTTAGTTTTTGAATTTTTTCACTTTAATTTGATAAAAACCAAAATTCTTAAATGGAGTTTCTTGTTTAAATTAATTTTATAGACCCTAATAGGCCTTCGACTAATGTTTTATTTTGAATTTTTTGAATTTTTAATTTTAATTTTGAAAAAAAATCAAAACTCCTATGAGTTTTTCTTTCTTTTGAGTAATGCTCCTAGGCTCTTAGAATCCCTCTAACGCTTTTTTTATTTCTTATTGTTTAATTTCATAAAAACATAAAAAACATTAAAAAGTAAAAAAACTCATGTGAGTATTTTCTTCTTTCAAATAATCCTCCTGGGCTCTTAGAAGCCCTCTTACTGATTTTTTATATATTTTTTCTAATTTTTTCTATGTTATTTTTATGAAAAAACACAAAAAAATATAAAAAAACCCATGTCATTTTTTACAATTGAACACATTCCGCTAGCATCTAAGAGGCGTTCTGCCTGATTTTTTTAATTTTTCAAGAAAAACTCCTAGCGCTTCATTCTCTTGATAGATTTTTTGGAAATTCCATTCCCCAAGAAGAGTTGTAAGAGAAATTTTGAGGAATAAATAGAAGGAAAGAAACTGGTGTGTCTGAATTTGATCCATTTATTTATAAATTAGACATGGAAATTTAAATATAGAAAAATATAACATTTACTATTGGACATATGGAAAATTTAACTTTTCAATAAGATAATGCCATTTTCATATTTTTTTCCTAGCATTAACTTATGTCTTTTATCCTTTTTTCATTTCAATTTATGTACGAATAATATCCAAGTTAAATTTTCTTTTTCTGGATATTATTGATGAATAAAACAGTGATATGGATATTTCAAGTGATTATAATAATAACCCAGTTCCATCTGTATCTTTTCAACAAAATAATGGTGATGAAAATTCAAATTATTTCTCTTCAGGTTCGTCATATGGTATGGGCTTTTTCTCTTTTAACTTATTAAAAATATTATTCATATGTTTTCCTTTTTGAGTTTTAGCTCCACTTACAAGATCTTGCAAAATCAATTTTAAAATTTTCAGTTTCTAATACAAAAACAATTTCAACCTCACCCTCCTAGAAATATTTTACCTTTTAGAGATGATTCATTTGTCACAATTTTTGAAAAAAGGGCCCTTTTTTTACATTGAACAAGACCTTTAATTTCATAATTTATTTTTTCCCTTTTCAACCAATTTTTAAAGAGGATATTGAAAATCGGAATACTTTTTTCAATATTTTTATTCCAAGAACAAAACTATACTACACCAGTAAAAATAAAGAAGGTAACTCTTTCTGGAAGAACGTGTCCAGTTGGATGGAGAAAATCAATGACCAAAGGAGAGGCATTTAGATTTTATGGAACTACAAACAAGATCCAACAAAATATTGAAAATCAGCTAATAAGGGTGCATAATATTGAGAAGATTTCTCAACACTTTGGAAGAAACTTTAGAGAAAAGACCATTGAAAGTTTTCATAAAGCCCAAGAAAATCACAAAAATATAAAAACCTTATCTTTTAGTAGCAAATTCTATAATACTGATCTCACAAAAAATTATTTTTCTTACTAACTAATGGAACCAAAGGTGAATTCTCCAACAAGCCTCACCAAGACTCAGATTTTTCAAAAGTGGGAATTGGCTGGTGGCTGCAAGCTGATGGGAAAAATGGAAAAATGAATAAAAAACCACATGAAAAAGCTAAAGTTGGTAAGCTCATTATTCCATAATGTAATTTTGCCATTTATTTTAGCCACTAGAATTTTTTCTGAAAAATAATCTTTAGGGAAAATGACTTTACTCACTATATTGAACCCTCTATTGATACAAATACTAATACTTGTCTTGGAGTAACTAACAAAGCTTCATTCAGATTTGTAAAAAAAATTCAAAAAGAATTCTTTCTAATAGTGAAATTCACAATTAAAATTTTATTGTAACTAATCTTTCAAAATGAGAAATTTCTTATTAAGATATTGTTTTATGGCATTTTTTTGTTGAAAAAAATGACAAATTTTTTTTTTATGAATTGCAACTAATTATTATGAAAATTCATCTATGTAATGACTTCTAACATACTAAGTTATTTCATTAGTAATTTATATATTTCTGATAGAATTGTCCTTATAGCTACGCTTTAAGAATGATAGCTTGTATATTTGAATTTTGTTTTGTAAAACTTTATAAAAAGTAATTTCATTCCCAAATCTATGTATACAATGAAACTATCATAAAGAAATAATCTTGTTAATGAAAAATTCATTCCTCTTCCAAACAAAGAGAAAAGATTTTATCATAAAAATTTCCAATTAAATCAAATAATTCTTTGATGTTTTATTTATAAGATTTATTATCTTTTCTGGTTTATCTATTTGTCTATTGTAGTTTGACATGGCACTAGTTAAATTAATTTCCTCATGCTTCTTTTGTAAATACATCTCTTAAAAGGTATTCTGTTATTGAATTTTTTTTCTTCAAGATCAATATCCTTTAGCTTTTTCTCCCTTTAAAATTAAATTTCCATCTCTTTTATTTACTCACTCTGCTTCACTATGCTCATTTGTAATTTCCTTTCTTAACCCCATTTCTTTCTTTAATATTCTAATGTTGACTGTTCACTTTCTTGACGGTCTAAAACAAAATAACTAATAGAATTCATTGAGTTTTTGAAAGTGGAGTGAAAATTAGTCCCTTGTCATTAATTCAGCAATCAGTGAAAGGATAGCAATTTATAATTTTCAGCTTTCCTATAAGCCCCACTTCTGGGGTTGAGTATCTTAGTTGAATTATGCTTTTTACCTTTCAATTATGAGGTCTATGATTTTATCTGAGGTTTCTTGGTAGAAAATATATCATCATCCTCAATGTAAGATAAATTTTCTTCTATTTCTCTAATTTATTTATGAAATTCACCATTTTCTAATCTCATTGAAAGTGACAAATTTCTCTTCAAGCCATGGCTTCCTCAGTCTTTTCAAATTTAAACAATGAAGACATAATTACACATTAATTTTTCATTGGTAGTATTATCATAAATTTCATTATAATCTTTACCTATGCCTTCTAATTCCATTATGGTAGGATCTAAATTTTTCTTCCAATTTCAAATTCTTACTTGTGCCTCTTTTCTATCACTTTCACTTGTTGGGGCTGAAAAAATTAAAACTGGTAAGTGGTGTAATATTGGGCTTGATTCTAAATGATTCATAAATCTTCCAATATCAAAGAAATATTGAGTCCAGCCTTTTCTGCATTTTTTATACCTTTTTCAAAATCAGTTTTATTTTATCCTGAGCCTGTTTATTGTCTATAATTTTGCTTATATGTAATCCATCCTTCACACAATCTATTTTTTGTGAGGTTGAAATAATCTTTTTATTTATTATTCATCTCAGTTTCAAGAAGTTGAAATCCTTGCTGTTTTTAGGATGGTGTTTTCCCTCCTGAAGTTTTTCCAGATACTCCAAATAAATACTCAAAATTTCTTTTTAATTTTAGCCAATTGATTATTATTAAGTGGCCTGATGGTTTATTTGGTTGAAGTATTGGATCAGGTGGATGATTTTTTGAATTCCATTCACCATGAGAAAAGTGGCTAAAACTGAAAGCAAGTCTTGCATTTGGAATTTTATATGGGAAATAGATTGGATGAAGGTTGGAGATAGGACAGAAATTAAATTTAGAAATAGGAGTTTTGGGAGAAATTCAAGCCACATATGCAAGCCACAAATTCTCAATTCAGTTGACTAAATATCAGTGCTTGGCTGATATTTTCAAAGTTTAATAATTCAAAAGTACATGATTGAAATACTGATTTAAATTTCCCCTTTTTTTTGATCTTTTCTATTACTTTTTATCATTTTATTGACAAAAAAATTTACTTTTTGGAGTCTTTCTTATATTTTTATATGCATATTTCAGTCTAAATATGAACTCTATTTAAAGCTCACTTAGGGGATCCATAGATAAATAATATCTAAATTTGAAAACTTTAAGTTTAAAAAAGAATTCTCATAAATGTAAAATCTTGTGGAAAATTTGAGACTTTCTTCACATATAAATATCATAAAAAATATACCCTAAAATTGAAACTTTCACTTAGAATTAAAAGATGTATTTTTTGAGAAAGTATATCCCTTATCCTTTTCTCTCTTTAAATGAATATTTCAACCAAAATTGAAACAAGCTGTCAAGATTTATGGGAAAACCTTTTTTAAGAAAAGTCCCACAAAAATGTAGTATATACTGAAATATTACAGCCCCTATTTCAGCCTATAAACTTCTTGAGAGGAGGCTTTTAAGCTTCTAGCTATATAATATTAATATTTAAAGTGAAATATTGGGCTTTAATTTCATAATTTGGGAATTCTCCTTGTACCATTTCATTGTGTTAAATAAGAACTATTCCAATTTCCATACAAAAAACATTGTTAATTAAAGAAAGTCAAATCTTCAAACAGTAAAAAACATGAATTCCTTTAATTTTTTGTAGAACTAGATTTTTTCTCCATTGATACCAGCTGATATTCACTTAGTATAGCATTATGGAGAAATTGTCACTTCTGATTTAGCCATCTTTATTTGGTGAATTACTTTAATAGTGAAAAGCCAAGATCATTTGGTGTGTTATCTGAAGTAAATTATGTTAGTTTCTGTATCAATAAATGAAGTAAATATTTTAAAATGAAACTATTTGTGTAAAATTTGAGGAAAAATGATATTAATGTATCGATATGACTACACATTAATTTCATCAACTATGTGATCATTTAAAAACCCTCTATTAAGATAGCTTGCTATTAAATATATCTTTTTATAATATTTTATTTTGTCTCTAGTTTTCTACATTTTTTCTTCAATTTTGTTTCTATTAAATCCATTTCAAAGTAATTAGAATATATGAAGAGCTCTCCATGCACTGGAAAATTTAAAACTGTATCTGAATTTGGTTGGTTGATAACCTTAAGTATTCAAATATCTATATTTTACTTTCTCAATACTACACAATAAAAAATTAATATTATCAAAACTAATTCAGAAAATAATTTTCCAATTTATCTACAGTAATATTTCCCCAACTGTATAGGGACCCCTTTATAGACTTCTATTATATATTTAATGTAAGTTAATGAAAATCTTAAACATCCATTGGAAATAATTAGAAACTGAAGATTAATGAACAATTCAATTAGATATTTTCAATAAATGGGAATGCTATATAATATTGTGGAAAACAACTGATAGAAGCTACTTCTTTTGAAAGATTCATTTCCAAAAAATTGTCTCTAAATCTCCTGGTAGGTTTTTTAATCTTGCATCTATTTGAAAAATTTACAATTTTCAAAATAGTGATTGATTGATAATAACCAGCTGTTCATAGAGTGTAGTTAAGAATAGTATATATACAGCTCTTTCAAGTGTTTTTGCAAGATAATGGAAGAATATTTCTTGTTTTTATTGTTTATTTACTCTTAAGAAAATATTCAAAGAATTTCAACAGAGTAGCATAAAATCACAGGAGGATACATAATGGAGTTATAACCTTTTGGTAATTAAGCTTGAAGTGGAACAAAGATCATTTCAGAGCCATGTCCACTCATAATCAAAACATGATCTGAATCATTTTAAATTATTTTATCAAAGTTATGAAGAGTTTAACACGGTATTGACACTGTTAATAATATTTTTTGATGAAAATATGTTAAAATTGTCTATTCAGAAATTCTTAATCCCAAGAATGAATGTTCTTTATGAAAACTAGATTAATTATAGAAATGAATCATGGAGTATATGCTTTTATCAATAAGAATATGATGGTAGTTTTCAAATATATTAATTTTAAAATTGAATTAAATTCTGTTGAGCCTTTCAAAATTAGAACAATATAATTAATATTCATCTTTAAAATATTTGACCAGGATTGAAGGGAAATCAAGTATTTTGACATAATAAAATGCTTTATGGTAAGATAGCTCCTATGTGAAATGGTCCTTATTTATTGAAATATAAAATTATTTTTATTTCTTCTTAATATTATTTTAATTATATTGAGTTCAACATCTACTTCCATTGGTGTTTGCAAAAGTCTTTTGAAGCAAAAAATATTGCTTAGTTTTATTGTTGAAAGAGAAAACATAAATACAAAAATCACAAATAATATCTTCAAAAACAATTTTTTAAAAAACGATTCATGAAACATGATAGAGCTACCTCAAAACAATGAAGTATAAGAATATTCATGAGAGGTGCATTTGATTTCCTTTTTACAATAAAGCTTTTTTTCATATTTTTTGGAGAAAAAAGTAGAAAAAACTGCCTTTCTCACATTCTAAAACAGTTTTTTTCATTTTTTCGAATTTAGTCGCCCATGTTTCATGATGATATGCTCTTCTGAGTTTTTGATGACTTTTTTCTTTTTTATGTGCTTTTTTGGATTTTAACGAGTTTTGTTTATATATTTGTAATTTGGTTTTGCTTTTATTTTATGTTTGGGTTTTCAATGAAAATTACAGTAGCAGGCCTTTACAAGGACTGCTACAGTAAGCTATTTGACATGTGTGAGTTTTGTTACAATAAAGGCACTGTGAAGGCTTGTTATGTAATATTTTCAATTATTTTTGACAATTTTAAAGTAGCTGCCATTACAGAAAATTTATTGTAATTTTCTTTGAGATTTATTTATTTCCTCCAGTATCAGGTGCTTTATTTCATACAGACCAATACTTCTATTTTGAATCGAGAAATAACACCTTCAAACAATCCAGAGAAAAGGACTTTCTCTTCAAAAAATATAAAAATTGGTGTTGATAGTAAGAATTGATGAAATTTATTAATTATAAAAAGTAATGAGAAAATGCAGAAATATAAAAATAATACTTGATTTCTAGGATTTCTAATTAATAAATAAAAAAATTTATACAATTTTTTTGTATTTTTGGGGAAAGAAATTTATTCAAAAAAAAATTTGAAATCCTCTATCTGTTCCTTCTGATGTTTCAGTACTTGAGAGATATAAGAAACAAAAGTTTTCATCCATCCAGTTTTTTAAAAAGGGTCTTTAATTGAAAAAAGCTGATTTTGATATTTTTGAGCCACTTTTTTAAGAGTAAATAGGAAGTAATATTGCTACCAAGTAATCATAAGTCATAAATAAAGACAGATAAAGGCTTTGTTCATTTTTAAGAGTGGTTTTAAATTCTTTTGACCTTTCAAAAAACTGAAATTGTTTAATTTGAAAGTAAATTTTTAGATTCAATTTTTTATCTCAAAAAATATTAATTTGAAGATGAAAATATCAATGAAAAGAATCTGAATATAGTAATTTATCTACTTACTCCATACAGTTGAAGAAAGGAAGAAAATCTTGGAAACTCTTTGATATTCCAGTGCCTTGGAAGAACTTTAAATACTACCAAACATTTAAATCCTGGGTCTAACCTAGCTCACAAGAAGGGTCCAAGCTTATTCTATGCTGGGTCCAAGCTGATTCCAAGTACAACACCTGCTTTCAGGTATAGCCAGTGTTCTCATGGTGATTATGTACCAAAAAAGATTCTTTCAACCAAAATTGATAAAAAATATGCTGGGATGTATTTTTTACATATTAGGGGAAAACCCTAACTGGATGATACTGTTATTTTCTAAAAAAAATATTATAAATCTAAATCTAATTCAATCTTTTAAAAAAGAGCATTCAAAGTTAAATAAACAAAGAATTTTAATTGGAAAAAATAGGGTTTTTTAATTTGAAATTTTCTGTAAATTTTCTTAATCTTGAGCACTATAATTAAATATATTTTATTTGGTTAAATTTGGAATTTCTTATTAAAATAATAAATTAAAAAATCTAAAATTATTTTTTTTCTATGTACCCACTGGATAAGCTGATAAAAAAATCAATAATTCTAAGACTTCTTTTATAATAAAATAGTAAGATTTAGACTTTATTTTTAAAAACAATTTCAACAAAAACTATAAGGATAATTGAATTAAGCCCATGTAGATTTACAATTTAAGAAAACTCATTATTTTTAAATAACTGATTAAAAAATGGCTTCTTCTCAATAATTTTCATCATCTGAAAAATTTAATTCAAATATATCATCCAAAGAAATGATAAAGATTCTTACTAATCAAGAAGAGAAGCTCAATGGTGGATTTGATCTAATTAATTTACTTATGATATTATGGGAGCCTCACTACATGGTAAATTACAAATTATGGAGATCTAAAGACTTTTCTCATTAGAATTAATAATACATTGGGACTTAAAATCATAATTCACTAGAAATTTATTCTCAAGTCTCAAAAATAATTCTACCCCTTGTAATTTGAATGATATTTATTGTGATATTGTTTTTACCATAAAAAATTTGTTATATATAATCGTTATCATATTCAAAACCCAAATGATAAAATTCTTATTCATTTTTTTTTATTTTTATCTAAGTAAATATTATCTAAATAATTGAAAATTTTGAAATTAAAAATACAAACTCATTATATTTTTGAAGGAAAAATTTTCTTTTAATTATAAAATCCTATATACTCCAAAATTACTTATAAAATTGAACAGTTTTCTGTGATTTTCAACTTATGATAAATGTGATAGTAGATATATTTTATGAATCCAGTTAATAATAAATTTCAACCCTTTTTCAGCAAAATTTTACCTTAAAGATTAGCTTATTGACTTCCTTTTTTGTTTTTTAACACTTTCAGTAAATTAATTTTTTTTAATTTCTTTAACTCTGTCAAAAAAAAAATAATCTTACTTTTATTTAGCAAAATTTAAATTCAAAATATTTTTTTTCTACTATTATAAATTAATTCATGTTTTATTGATTATTTCAATTTTTTTTGTAAGTTTATTTTTCAATTTGTTTTAATATTTTCATTGGTTTTTCTAAAGCATTATCTTTCAATTTCACTAAACATATTTATTATCATGAAAACATATTATATAACCTATATATATATATCGCCAATTTCAATTATTTAAGCTCTTGGAACACATTTAATAAAGCTTAATATGAGGCATGGTAAAAAACTTATTTTTTTTTTATTATTTAAGCCAATTTTTTATATTTAAAAATTTTATTTACTAAAGATTAATAAAGATAGGGTGTTGGTAAACACACGTAAGCTTTTAGTAAAAACACGTAAGCCCTTACGTGTTTTTACTAAAAATGTTAAGGCCAAAAATGACAATAACAATGCCATTTATGGAATTTTTAAGGCTATAAATGCCATTTATGGAATTTTTAAGGCTATAAATTCCATTAAAAATGCCATTTATGGAATTGGTAAGGCTATAAATGACATTAACAATGCCATTAATGGCATTTTTAAGGCCATTAATGCCATTTATAGCCTTAAAATTTCCATAAATGGCATTGTTAATGTCATTTGTGGCATTAATGGCCTTCAAAATACCATAAATGGCATTAAAAATTCCATTGATGGAATTAATAATGCCCTTTATTGCATTTATAATGCCATTAATGGCCTTAAAAATTCCATAAATAGCCATATTTCATTTAAAAACAACCCCTTATGTCTTTTTAACATATAATTACGTGTTTTTACCATAAATTGGTAAAAACACGTAAGGGCTTACGTGTTTTTACTAAAAGCTTATGTGTGTTTACCAACACCCTAAAGATATTCTATAGTGTTTCAAAAAGAATTGGATGTTGAACTGATTTTCTCTCATCTGAAATTATTCTCTCACTTATATCAAAACTTATATCTAAATAATTTTGGAATGTGACCAAAAAAAATCAAATCTCTTGACTTTATTTAGACTCTATTAAAATTAACCATCACTCCATAATGCCTCAATTAAATTAAGTATAGTGAGATTATCTTTGTCTATGTAGTTCACTTAAATAAAGCTCTCATCAGGGTCTCTATTATTATCATTTTTGAGGCCACTGATTGATGAAATATTTTATTCATTAAATAGCTCTTTCCAGTAATATGGTTTAATTCATAAGCTCAAGTCCTAGTAAACTAGATATTAAGATAGTACCTTAACTCGTGATCATAGCTTCTTCTAGCTCAACTTCATCAAATATTTTCAAATAATGAAAAACAAAACTTGCTACATATCTTTTTTTATGAAAAAAAAACTTAATTATTCATTTTTGCTTTCAGTTAAAAAAAATATTGTTACTTTTTTAATTATACCTTTTGAATTGAAAAATTAATTTTTAAATTTTCCTCATTATTATTATTGAAAAAAAAGAAAGCAAAAAAAGGCTTATTTAAATTAATTATTTATTTAAGAAAACAAAACAAAAAATTGTTAATAAGATAGAAAAAGAGTGTGTGAATTAGATAGATAAAAAAACTTTTCTTTTAATAATAATAATAGTAATTTTTTAATTTTAATTATGTTATATATCATATATATATAACATAAAAAATAAAGATATCATAAAGTTTTTGTTTTTTTCTCTTTTTTTAAAAAAAGGTTGAATTATAAATTTTAGTTTATATTATCATACAAGATATCATATGAGGTATATATATAATAAAGTACAAAAGAAACTATTTTTTAAATTAATTTAATAATTTTTCTTTTTTCAAGTTTAGATTAAAATTATTCTTATTTTATTTTTATTTTTTTTTAAACTCCTTAGAAGTTATGGCTCATGTGACAAGTTAGAAGCTCCTGGCTCTTCATATCCTATAAGAGTACCGTTCTCTACTTATGTTGACACTTGGCTAAATTCCATTCCAGCCTAATACTGCGCATTCCAACTTAACAAAATGACAATTAGAATGTGCCTTTCAGAACACATTGCAGTTGTACCAATCTATCATTCTCAGCTTTTATCTGGCCAAATTATAGATTTATAAGCATGAGTTGATGGTACTTGTCGGCCTCAGTTCTTTGATTTTGTGACATCATAGTTTTGGCCCATAAAAGGTTTGGACGTTGGAGTCATGTGTGTTAGTAATACTTCGTGTGAATCCAATTTTCCAGCTATCTGTGGTGACCTTTGAAAAATTCAAACACCATCTTCATTGTTGCGTGATTTGAACCACTTTTTTAAAAAGGCGAGTTGTAACCTATTAAAAAGTTTTATTGCTAAATACGCTTTCTTAAAGAAAAAAGCCATTACTCAAAAAAGAATTAACTAAATCTAGAAGACATGGCACCTTTGAAAAGAAAAAAAAGAAAATTTGATTCGGATGTACAAAAGAAAAACCATTTCATTCAATAAACAAAGTTTTATAGGGGAGATATCAACATAAGCAGGCAAACAAACAAATAAACATCAACACACATTTCAAAATGAAAAATTATAAACCAGAATGGAATTTTAGATGTGAGACAAAAAGGCGCTCCGCTTTAATTTTTACCATGCTGCTTTTTGATGAACCATAGAACACCATCTTCCAACGACTATAGTGATTATAAGCTTATATAAATTCATTCAGACCTTAAACCACCTATCTTGCTCCCGAAGACAAAAAATTGGACACTCGACGCAGTCAGACTCGAAAGAAAAACAAAAAATTTAGCAACAGCCTTTTGACTGTTGCGACCCAGGTTGAGAAACTGAAATTGATCCATTCAAGCCCTGTGCGCCCCCGCCCGACCCACCACCTCCTGAGCTTTCGTCTGTGCTATCGATCAGTCGTGCTTTAATATCGCTATTGCATATGTTCAATCAACCAATCATATACCAACGTAATAAATCAAGTTGTTGAGATTTATTTATTTCAAAGAAAAGACATTGAATTATTAGACTGCGGGAGTTCTCTTTTGTTTATTGAGGCGATATTAAAAATCAAGTGCCTGACTAACCGTGCTAGAGAAAAAAAGGCTTCCTCAACATTAATATTAGCCTTAGCCGATGTTTCCATGAACAGGATTCCCAACTCGGCTGCCAGTTCTCGACCTTGGGATTCATCGATCACCTGCGAACATCAAATCATAAATACTTTCCAATGGTTAGATAGAAAGTTAATCTGGCTAATAACAAAAGTGATGCTGAAAAAAGTCAATGACAAACCTTTTTATCAACCGCATCTGATTTGTTTCCAATTAAAATCTTATTGACGCCTTCTGAGGCATGTTGATCAATATTAGAATGCCAAGTTCGAATGTCTGAATTTATCAAAAAAATGAATAAAAATTCAGAAGCTATGATTTTAAAAAAAGTCATGAGGCGCCCAAAGAGGTGATGGAGTGATTGACTGACTTTCAAAAGATTTGGAATCAGTAACATCATAAACTAATAATATCCCCATCGCTCCTCGATAATAAGCTGTCGTGATCGTCCTGAAGCGTTCCTGGCCGGCTGTGTCCCACTGAAGTATGTTTATAAGATGAATTAAAAGATTGTAATTTAGTTACAGTTTTTCAACTGATCGTTTGAGTCTAGATTAATGTTTTTTAAGCACCAACAATTTGTAACTTAATTCGTTTTCCATCTACTTCTATCGTCCGTATTTTAAAATCTATTAAACAATTTGGAAGTCATAAATCAAGGGGTCAAATGAGACATTTACTTCAAACGTTTGAGAATGTTATTTTTTTGCGTGAATGCTGTACTTTTGTTGTAAAAAAAAAATACCCAAAAAAGTCGGGAAATGAAAATGAAGGAAGCTAACCAATTCCTATTGTGGTGATAAAACTAGGTGTATAGGCGTCGTCACAAAACCTTAGTAGCAAACAAGACTTTCCAACACCTAAATTGAGCAACCAATAACCATAAATTCCAATGTCGAATTAAACGAAATGGTTTCAATTTTGATCTCTTTCTTTTAGAATATAAAAAGCTTTGATTTATAGTGAGGGTTTTTTTTCTTTTTTAAATCAAAAAATGCGAAAAGAGAAATCTAACCGGAATCCCCAATTAACAAGAGTTTGATCTTTAAGGGAAATAAATAAATAATCAGTTTTATCTTGAAAAAAAAATAATGAACAGATAAAATAACTGACCAAAAAGTCATAATGTGGATTAGCAGGCATGATTTAAAGATTTGATGAAGACAAAAAGGTCCCAGGAATTTTTCAATGATCTGTCTGTATTCGAATGGATTGATGATTATTTTGAGTGAGCCAGTCTTGTATCAAATCCCAAGTTGAAATAGTTGACGGTGATTTCTGATAGTTGTATTTCGAATGATGATGATGATGGATGATAAAGAAATCTTGTGTTTATAAGATTCCCAATGGCAGTGTTTTGCAATATCAGATTCTCGAGTACAGCTGTACATGTACAACTGTCTAAAATACACTTTAGCTTAGTCAGATTATAATTATGGTTTTAATTAAATATCCATAAAAGGACAACTGTAGTGTCGATCAAAGGCTCCCAGAGATTTGGTTGGGAAGAGCCCATCTTGGTTTGATTTCTTGAAACTAATCATTGGGTACTCAAAAATTAATCTTAACTCAGCCCTTTCAAGAAAGGGGTGATTATTGTACACCAAGAATCATGTATAGCTCATTAGCCAGAGAAAGTAATAAATCCACCCTGCCACCAAAAACAGCTTGACAAACAAATATTTTGATGGTCTCAAAAGTAGTGATCATCACAAAAGATCTATTCCTTTCTCCCAAAGATTGTAGATAATGAAATGGGTTTATTCACTTGAATTTATCCATTTTTTTTCTTTATATATGTAGTTTTTAAAATACTTAAGTATTTTCAAGAATTTTTCAAGAGTTTTTTTTATAATCCTAATTTGGGTAGAACTGTGACTAACCTGATATGATAACAGTATCAATTCCTTTTTTATCACCAAATATTTATATATAATATTGGTAATTAATTCAAAACTAAAATTTTGAAGATTGAAATCAAGAATCTCATATATATATATATATATATGGTGAAGAATGAAAATAAGAGTTCAAGGAGAAATTAATATTTAAGACTTATTTACTATCAAGTATTCATAAGATCACAAGAAATCAAAAGAATATTTGAAAGTCAGATTTGGAATAGGTATGACCAATAATTTTAATAATTTTCAGGATTTTTTGGGGTGCTTAAATGAATAAATTGGTAATTAAACTAAATAATAGATAATTATTAGTATATATCTACATCATAGCTTATTGAATGAATTCACCAAAAAAACCTCATGTATTATCATAATAATTCATATATAAAAGAATCATGTATAACCTTTCTTCATAGAAGAAACCAAAGTCAACGCGAGCTCATGATCCATAAATTGTGCAGTGAAAGGCATGAGCAATATCATTGGGGCTTTTCCAGACATCTGTGGTGAAAGAAACATATTGATTGTGTTTTATAAGTGAATATCATATATGCGCTATTTTGTGCAAATAGTGCACACTTGAAAAGTATGCTATTGATTCCGTGAATCATACTAATATTTTCAAAATGAAAAGGTCAAATAATTCTAGCCAACTTGATTCCAGAAGGAAAAACTAAAAAGAATTAGGTCTGGTTCACAAGTAGGTTTTATTTCAGTTTTGAAAAAAAACTTGACAATAGGTTTGGTTGGGGTTTTAATAAAAATATGTTTAATAATCTTCTCATGTCTTCACATAAAGCCAATTTAAACCATTTTTTTGTTCTCGAACGTTTTATTTTCATTTTTTCTTTCATGGATAATTTGGAAGATCTCTTGGAAAACTCTTATTTATTGTTATTGCTGATTTGTTTCCTGAATTTCTAGGGACATATGCATCTCCTCCTTGAATATTGATAATCTCAAACCACCATATAATGTCCTCCACAATTGAACCCATGCGTGTTAATGGAAAAATTGAATGATGAAAAATTCCAAAAAATATTTTGAGTTGTTATTTCAAGTGGATAAAGTTTTTAAGCATTGTTCCATCTTTTTGATGTGGGTAAACCACAGCTTATGAGGTTTTTTTAGGTTATAGAGGCAATAATTTGAAATTTACATTATGTTACAATAAAGTAAGAAATTTAATTTTCCTTTAGGTAACATTATTTATTTAATTATTTTGTTAGATATCCTCATTTTTATTATGATTAGGGATGGGGTGATATTTCTCGGACTTTTGAAAGAAGAAAGGGCTTAAAAGATATTGCATGTGCCATTGATGGAACACATATACCAATAAAGCCCCCTTCAAATTATGAATGGAAGTCGTTTGTAAACCAGAAAGGGTGGCATTCAATTGTGGTACAATATTTTTTAGATGGTAACCTGAATTTCTTGAGCGTCAGTAAATAGAAAACTTTTCATTCTGATGATGTCAATTTCTGAAATTCCAAAAAGGTTTTTAGATTAAATTCACGACAGTTGAGTGTTCTACAAATGATCCATTGGGATGGAATTAATAAAAGGGGTGAAAATATTTCAAAATAACATGAAGTTAATTGGGGATTCTGGTTACAAAGGAAGCTTACCAATTATTATTCCATATGTAAATTTAAACAAAGAGGAACAGTGTTGGTTCAATTTTCATCACTCATCAACACGGTATGTACTTTTTCTATATATTTGATTATTTTATGCTCATGTTTTGTTTATTCTAAAATTGTAGTTGAGAAAGCCCTCGGAAAATTGAAAACCAATATTGTTGCTTATTGACGGCACAATATCTTATTCCACAGTCAACTCATAAGGTGGCTGTTGTTTGCATCGTCTTACATAATCTGTTGAATCAACAATCTTATTCTTAAGCAGATTGTATAGTAAAACCCTGTATTTGATCCATTATCTTCATTTTGGGATCTTAAAAAACTTATTCGATCTCTCATATTTTTGAATTGATCTGAGCTTAATCAAAGATCACACAATTGAAAATAAATTGATCGAATTTCATGTGATGTGTCGAATACAATTCTTAATATAAATAGAAAAGAAGATTTAAAAACAACAAGCAGATTCAGAGATATCCTACTCTAATAGAATATGAGCTCTAAATATTACATAGATTTATTAATTGAAACAAAACCAAGCTAATTATTTCACTTTCTTCCTCATACAAATTTACTTAATCATGATTACGCCGCTGATCAAATATTGAATTTTCCATTTTCTGAGGGTCCATGCCTGTTATTTTGTCATAATACTAATCATCTGATTAATTTTCAGATTCTCTTTATCTCTTTGACTCTTTCAGACTGCTCTTTATAAAGTTGCTTCTGAGCTAAATGTTCTTGTTGGATCCTTTCTTCTTAAGCTTTCCTTTTTCTGTCACGTTCCCTTATAATTATTTACAGTAACATTGCATGTTCCTCAACACGCTCCTGACCTTGTTTCATTAGAATAACAAATGGAATCATAACTGAATTCATGCTATTATTTAAATTACCCAAAAATATTTGACCTTGCCTTGATGTGCTTTATGTATTTTGTGAGGAAAACACCATATTTTCCAATTATACATAATCATTTTCTAAACTAGGCGTTAAAGTCCTTGGGGTTTAACAAGCCATCACACTCACCCAATTGGGAATTGAAAAATACTCTCTCTCTTGATTTTGATCATTGAAACCAGTATCAATCACATTTTCATTTGTTTTTTTGTATTGGTATTACTTGAATTTATTGAATTTTTTTGATTATCATTAGAATCAAATCTTACCTTCATATTTGCAAGATTTTAATTGAGGTTTTTTCAATTCTCATTTGACTTTCTACCCACTTAACCTTGATCAACCATTAATGATAGACTTGGTATGCTTACTAAATTCCTAGAATCTAATCCACCAGAGGCATTTATTTCTTGCAACAATTCATAAATCTTGAAAATTTTAACAATGAAAAATAATAATACTTATGCTGATTTCAATCCTGACCTAAACCTCATACTTAATTCCATACTCATATAATGTAATTTTAGGATATCATGCAGACCTCCCCCTCCTGTTTCCCAAAAGCAATCTTTGATATTCTGCATCAAAAACCTAGTTAGTCTCACAAAGCTTCAATTGATCACAAATCAGTTTAAATATCAAATATTTACGTACTCAATAAGTGACCATCAAATATTTATAAAACATTTCCATTGTTTCAAATGGAATATCCTTTATCAATTCAAAGGTTTCCCTTTTTTCTCATTATTTTTAAAAAATCTAATACAAGGAATGAATCCAAAGCTTTTACTCTCAACTAAAAGATCAAATCGTAACTGTGACATAAAGGCTAACAACTCTGTTTGCAATTCCTCTGTACACACAAATATTGCCTTCCTTTTTGAGTACTTCTTATTTTTTTCCATTTTGGCTTCCAATTTGTCCAACCGTCTCCATTAAGCTGTGCATTTCTTCTGTAAGATTTTATTATTCTTAATTAAAAAGCAATTTTCTGCTAAATAAAGCTCAAAATTGAATCCATCACTTGTGCTTTGGCGTCATTGTGAGGTTCCTACTAATTGTAAATATTCTAAACCATTTTGCTAATTCATATTTCAACTATCTTACAGATTTGTATTGTCCAGATGAGGGGAAGAATTCCTGTTGACCCTGATCTCTCAGTTTATTGGAAAATTCATAAGCTAAAATCTGAGATTATGGCCTGTTATTTTTGGATGAGTTTAAGATGTAAAAGAAAAAAAGCCCAAGCACAGTCCAGAATTTGGAATTGAAAAAAAATAGCAGAAGGAAACACGCAAAAAACAAAGAAAGGAGAAAAGAAAAACAAAAATGAAGATAAAGGTGAGTAGTTTTTTTGGATAGTTTCAAAAAAAAATTCCATTGAAATTGAAACAATTTGAAACTTATTTCACAAATATTTTTTGAGGCCTGCTTATGAACCAGGAACTGGTGCATTCCTTTAATAAAATAGTAGTAAGAGAAAATCACTTTTCTATTTAAGGGAGAAATAATTTCATTTGCTAAAAATTATGAAAGTAAATTTGGGAATAAAATCTTTTTCCAATTAATTAAGTCAAGGTCATACATTTATTTATCAATATTAAGTTATTTAATTTCTTAATCCAAAAATCCCTTGATTCCTTTTAGAACTACCTCTTGTGTTTAAAGAAGGCTACCTTTCTTTAAATGAAGATTATTGACTTGATATTTAATACTGTGATATTTTTAGAATCAAGGAAATGAAGTGTTACTCTAATATCAGTATATTTGAAGGTAGAATAATATCAAAAATGAAAATATTGAAAAGTATTATTATTAATGAGAATTTTTGATACAATTAGATGAGATTTACTTATTAGTAAGATTAAGAGAAATTAAATTTCTTTTACATTGTATAAATAGATTTGATAGAATCTATTTAAGAGATGAAGGTGTGGTTGGTTTTTATGTAACATTAATATTAAATGTAAATAGATTTCTCATTTATATGAGAAAAGGATGATCTTTCTTATTATTATAAATCTATAAACAATAACTATCAAAAAATAGAACTTGTATCTTTTTTGATTTTTATTTGCGGTGTATTTTACAGAAAATAGCTTTTAAACTAAAAGCCCTTTCAAATTGAAAAATAGAGTTGATCTGAATGAAATATTTATTTTTATTGAAGATTGATTGATATTAAGCTGATAGTTTAATAATCTTAAATATATACAGAAATATGATACAAAAATGTCTTTAACATTTTCAAACAATTATTTAGCACATTTCTCTTTCGATTCATGAATAATATATAGCTCCTTTTACTTTGATATTTTGATAATATATTAGACAAGTATCAAAAAAAGGTTGAAATGAGTTATCATCATTTTAAAAGGTTTAGAATTAAAGTTTATAGTAGGAAAAGGTTAAGGAAATTAATCAATCATTCTGAAATGAAAACAACATAAAAAGAGAGGCAGAACCTGGGGACTATACCTGCATTCAACCAGAGTAGGATGAGAAATCTTGTTTGTATATATTCTCAGCCATAGAAAACTATATTTCAGATTCCTTTAGCAAATAAAAGGACTTCATTTATCATTATTTTCAAATAAGATTTGTTTTCATACTCGTAAGTCTACCAAGGTAGCTTACAAGGAGGATATTCTAATAAAATTGAATTATCCTCACAGTAAGAAGTTATGTTTCCGAACCACAACTTATAATTACTTGAAGAATATGAAAATTAACAAACTAAATATTTAGATAACAGAATAAATCCAAACCAAGATCAAATTTTGTTCAAGATGGAAGTTTTAAAGGATTTTGATTGTTAAACTTGGAGAAGAAACCTGTTAGAAAAAGATCAATTTTTTTCCATATTTTTGTAGGCACTAGTTTTCCTTTTCCTGTCATTTTTTTTAATTGAAAAAAACTCTATTTGAAAGTATTTTTGATTCACCTTCCCAAATTTGATTATAATCTTTTAGGAGGAGATTAAAATTAGCTAGCTCATATTTATACTTTAATTTAGCCAGATTTTATGTGAAAATAGAATCTCAAATGGGGAAATTTATGAGAACTTTTCTACCTTGATAGGTACATATTTATATATTTATCTTTTCTAATCAATTTTAAATATTTAATCAGTTATATAAAAAAATTTGTTGTTTAGAAAAAAATCCAATATTTAAAAGAAAATATTGAATTTTTTGAAGTTCATTTCCTTGATAACAAAGATATTTTTGCTTACTTTCTAAAAAAGTAATTATTGAAAAGCTTGATTATTTAATTCATATATTCCTCTTAAATAAAACAAATCAATATTAATAAAAAATATATATTTTCAAGATATCTTGGAAAATTATTTACAAAACCAATACCTAAGAAATATCACAAGAACATATATTTAAATGATAATTTCCCAAAATTATTTACTATATGATTATCTAGAGATTCAATATTAATAAGCAAATCATTATTCTTAAGAAAACATTATTTGTTGAATAATATTTCATTTTATAAATGAACTATCAAGCATATATTTTAAATAAGATAATCATATCCTCTCTGAAAAAAAGATATAATAACAGGAAGGAATTTTTTATCTAAGCTTATATAGCTTCCTAAAATAATAATTAAACTATATATTTTATCTGAATCTAAATTTTCAACTATATTGAATTCACTTTGAGTTAGCTTTAAAATATATCTTTGAAAGTGTAAGATGTGTCTATGAAACTGTTGATAATATTGCTATTAATTAAAAGTACTATGACTGTTCTTGTAAAATATAATAATAAAACTTATTATAACAACAATTAATTAATTATTTCTTTTACTTGCTATACATTACTAGTGATTATAAAAGTAAGCAGTAATTGTCTACAAGAATCAATTACAAGAAGTATTTAATAATAAAATTATTTTGATATATAATTATAAATACAATTCTTGAATAAAACTTTAAGAATTAACTAAAATCACTCACTGATACTCAAATGAACCTTGGAAAGAGTTGGTAAAGAGATTTGATGGATAAATTGTGGATTTAAAGGATAAAAAATTGATTTATAACAGTATTAAAACAAATTATGGTTTATTTCTATGATTTCACGTCTTTCTGATTGATTCTGAAAGAATAAAACACTTAAGAAAAGTTTCTAACCAATACTTACTTGTTAGTAATAAAGGTGTAATTGGATAACTAAATGATTTGGAAAAAACAGCAAGAAGAGGCCTCTTTTAAGTAAACAACAGCTCAAAGAGGAATTACATGGAGAAAAATGAAAAACCAGTGAGTGAGAAAGCAATAAAACTTCATGGATTATTGATTTCATAATCTGTTGTCATGTGAGATTATTATAATTTCTTAATTAGGGCCTTTACATGACTAACAACCCATTTATGGTTAATAATAAAAGGAGTAACAAATGTAAATCTTCTTTTATTTAAAAAATAATAATCAATTTCCCAAAGTTATCAATTTTATTGAAACTTTCATCACAAGTTGTATTTTCTGTGAATTTTGGAAGATTCAGTGTTTTGCATGGAATCATCAAAAATGGACTATAAGTAAAAATTTTAATTTTACTTATAAGACTGTAATTCTTGTCAATTTATTTGTGTATCACACAATTCTTCATTTGTCCTGAAAGTTTCAGAAATATTAATCAAGATTTGTATTTTTAATGATTTTTTGAAGTTTTTACCTTATTTCTACATAGAACCACAAATACAACATTATAGCAGGTTGCTATGAGGTAAATCAACGTATAATAGTCCAAAAATGGTTTTAATTACTCTTTCAAGGCTTATCCGGGGAAAATAATTAAGAATTGACATGTTTAAAGGAGTCTAAGTTTCTCTTTACCTTTTTTCACATCAAAATAGCAGCTTATTGGCAATCTTATTATGATTTAATGTGAGTTTAACTTGGTAACTAAGTTCCCAAAAGGTTTTAATATACTAATTGGGCTATAATCAGCCATGAATACAAGATTTAAAGCTATCCATGTCTCAGAGGCCTCAGAAGCTGGGTACCCTGGCTCTCTTTGATGTCCTTTGTACCCCTTAGCTATTTTCACATCAAAAATAGTAATTCAGGCTTATAGACTGATGTCCACTATGTTGTACCAAAACTGTATGTAAGAATACCATAGTTCTAAGTGCCACAAAGATTCATAACACTAATATTAGTGTATATTTAGCATGAGATTTCTCACATTCCCATTATTTTGGTGTGAAATCAATAAAAAAATCATTTTAACGATTCTTTTATGTGGTATTGAAATATTTTTCATATTACCACCTCATAGAGTTAATTTAAGTTTATTCACTCTATGGAGCTACCCTAGGTGAATTTTTGTTTAGAATCCAAATCTGGAACTAAATCCATGGATTCACTTACTCACAAAACAGTTATTAATCTTTTCTGAAATAAAAAATGATGAATTTTGGATATATTCATGACTTATGGGTTATGCATAGCTCAGAATTCATTTTCATATTATTTGTCTCCTATTTAGGTATGTAAAATATACATCAAGGCTCACAGAAAAGATATATAGGGCTATCCAATATCTATTGTTTTTCTAATCTTTACATGGGAAAAAATAAAATAAGACATTAAAAAATAAATTGTTTTTTATTTTTTATTTTTCTTAATATTAATAAAGCTTAAGATTTTAACTAATTAATAAACTCATACATATAATAATTTTGACAGACCTTTTGTGTTTTTTTATATTTTTCTGAAAATTCTTTTTTTTTTAAATTTTTTTATTAAATTCATAACTGAATTATCCAAAAAAATAGAAATTCATAATAAATTAAAAATTATGTTTTTCCATTCCAAACTTTTAATAATCTTTTTGCTTTGAAAATGATAATAATAGGAATCCTCTTATTAATAGCCTTCAAAGTGTATTTCTGTTTCAAAAAATTGTATCTTTATAATCTAAAAGAACCCCTGAAAGCTTTATCTTGTTGAACCAGATTGTGAAACCATGACTTAACTTTAGTTCAGTTCAATCCTTACTGTAAAGCTTTGAAGTTCTGTGAATAATTAATTTGAAAAGATAAAGGCAGGTAAATGTATCTATATCTCTGAAGGAGAAATTTTTTAATTCTCATAGGGCCTTCAAGTTTTTACACTTCAATTGACTTAAAAAAACATAAAATAAATTTAATTTTGATATAAAAAAACCCAGCCTAAAAATGGCACTTTTTTTTGTTTTAACATTGAAGATATTGGTTTTGTTTAATTATTTTTGAGTAATAAAATAATGAAAACACAGATTAAAGGAAATAAGAAAAGGAGTCAAATACCTTCATATTTCTATAATATGTGCCAAAGTACAGTAAAGCTTATAACATATGAATGGTCATCCAATTAGTATGTAGGTCTATCATCATGATAAATTACCATTTGAATTTTTCAAGAATTAGAAAGAAAAAGGTTCTCAAAAGTGCTTCAAGGAACATCAGCCCATGAAGATCAGACTGAAACCCACACTTAATCAATTTTCTTATGGGACTCTTAATACTCTTCCAGAGAAACAAAATTGTATTTAGGTGGGGGAGTGGGCTGGCCAATTTGTTTTGATAATTTAATGGCTCTCCCACCATTAGTTTCTCAATATTTCAATCTGAATTAGAAAACTTCAATCCATCAGAATACATTGATAGTAGCCCATGATACATGGTACTTTCTCCATTAATTCTATTAATGGGTGGAGTTATGACAAATAAGCTTTATTAATAATTTTGGAAGATGTCATTTGGAATTCAGGAAAAGCCACTCACAAATTTTTGACTCTGAAACATCCAACCAAATCATTATTAATTTGTGATAAGATCAATGGATGATGGAAAGATTTTCCATTATAAACTTATTTGATGGATTTCTCAAATAATTCAAATTATCAATGTTCTGTCAAATTATGTGTGCTTATTTTTTGGTCCATGTGACTTTAGCCCATTAATTCAATTTCCAGTTTCAATTGAATTTTGCAAACAAAGGAAGGCGTAAAAATTTTGTGTTAAGAGGAATGGATTATTTGGTGAATTCCTTGAGGCCTTCCCAAGATTGTTGCCCTCTGTTTTTTATGGTCCTGGTGGATCTTTTTTCTCCAAAACCTTTTGACCTGCAAGCCTGGAATCTTATGATTTTGTGTCATAATGAACCTGAGTTTTTGGAAATCTCAATCATTCAAGTCTCTTGGATAGCCTTATCTTTTTTATTTTTCCAAGCTTCTGATATTCTACAGCTGTATTTAAGATGGTATTAAGCAGAATTTATGTCATATCAGAAATTTCCTAAAGGAAAAATGCTCATTACCATATCTCAATGATTTAAAAATATGCTTCAATGTGCAAATATGGCCCGTTAGTATCAAAAAAGAAAAAAATAAAGTGAGTGAGAGAAAAAAAAATGGAAAAAAAATTAGTAATTAAACAACTGAATAGAGTTTAGGACAAACTTTCAAGACTAATGAAATTGGAAAAGAGGTTAGTTGAAGTTAATTTATGGTTTTTCTATAATGTTTCAAGAAAGATTCTGATTATTGAAACTATTTGAAAAAGAATTTTTAGCGATTCAAAGAAGGAAAAAAACAAAAAATGAATCAATAAAGTAATAAAAATTGGAAGAGAGAGTGTGAGGGAAAAGAAAGTAAAAAAGAATTGAAAGCTGAGCATGGATTCTTCACATGAATCCAGTTGTTACTGCTTCCCACCCATTTTTCATTTCATTGGAAGTTTACCTTTTTTTTCAATTTTACAGGTATGTAAAAATATTTTTTGAATATGTAAAGTATATTACTTTACTTCACTTTACCACTTACCAAGTTGATTTTTACTCACAGATCATCATCAAAAAGTTCTTAACACAAGATATTAATCCTTTTGATTCTTATTATTAGCTCTATTTTATCAAAAGGAACATGATTTTAAATTCATTTTGATAGAATATTGCAAAAAATTGGTAAAAAAAACAATGTTATGGTTTTCTGCTTCTTGTTATTACAATCTAAAGAGGAATCTTCATGCATGGAAAAAGAGATATTTTTTACATTTTTTCAATCTTATCATCAGCAATATGCTTTCAAAATGAAAAATAGAAAGTATCAATAATTTAAAATAATGAATATTTCCTTGCCATAGCTATTCATATTTTATTTGAGTAAAAAATATTCACTCAGATTTATAAGACATAGGATCAAAAAACTTTCTTTTATTTTTTGAATTGAAAAAAAAATGAAAAAATCTTCATACTTTTTCATTTTAAAAAATAAAATCACATTTTTCATATAATAAAAAGAAGCTTGATGAAATTTTAATTTTTTATATTAAGAGGCAAAATACTCAACTAAATCTTATTTCATCAAGAATTTGAAACTATATTTTTCATTCAAATTTTCCTCTTCATTTAATTTAGCTATTTTTGACTATTGAATTCACCATGAGCAAATTGGCTACACCTATCAGCAGGTGCACCATTTTGGAATCAGCTTGGACCCAGCTCAGGCTGGGCTTTGACTGTTCTTCTGAAATGAGTTGAACCATGACTATTTCTGTGTGGAAAAATTCACATATCTTCTAAGACACAAGAGGACCATAGAAATATCAAGAAAATATAATCATAGTTGTTCAAATTAATTACCTAATTTGAACCACATTCTTATTTCAGCTTTGAAACTCCAGCATATAAAATAATTCTTATATTTTCAGATTTTCTATGAAAACACCCATTCTCAAATTACTTTTCTTTTGTTTTTCAATAATTTTACCCCAAAATTTAAATTCTCCATTCGAAATAATTAAGTTTTTTGAATTGAGAAGAAAATATCCAAAATACAAGAAAGAGGCTTACAAGTTTGATGATAAATTTTCTTGAGGGGTACTACAAGAAGGTGTATATTACAATGAGAAAAATGTTGATGATAGATCTATAAAAAGATTGAAGAGTATTGTAGGTCTTATGCTACTTATCTCATATGGACCAATTGACTGAATTTTATTGAGAAATGACCATATTTTTTAATACAGTTCCAAAAGCCTCTGGGGAATCATCTTTAAATAACCAACCTCAAAGGTAAAAATTGAAACTATTCATAGCTTAAGAATTAATTTAACTAATTTTTTTTCTTTCATTTTGATTTTCAATAAATAAACTTGATACATACTATATTATTTAGCTCCTTTTTTGGAGTATATCAAATTCAAAAATCAGTAATCAGTCTTATAGGCTGCCTTTGAGATTGTTACTTTTCTCCTTCCATTTCTCCGCCTATACCCCTCTTTATAACCTTCCAAATTCAATCCTTCACCCTATTATTGTTTGATAAGAATATTGAAAATCATTTAGATATTAATATTCTAGATATATTATAAGATTCATGTTAGAAGACAAATTCATATTTGTTTTAAGCAATATTTTCCACTTATATTAAATATGCAATTATTTCTTATTTTACTCATTTTGATGATTTTTTTCATTATTATACTTCCATTCACCATCACAAGATATCAATTATTTATTTTCTCGAATTCTTTCTTTCATTAGAGTTATATTACATTTTTAATATTGTATATATTTTGTTACTTTGAAATTTAGGTTCAGTTTTAAATTTAAGATTTCCAGGGATATAGGATTTCATGTGAAAAGATTTAATACAAGAATGGAATTTAAAAAGACAGTAATAATCATAAGAAGGCATTAAATAAATATCAAATGATGAAAACATGACAAAACGTTTTAAGAGTAAATTTTTTGAATTTATTTGTTAAAATTAAGGAAGGAAATGGATTGAGTTTTCTTGTTGAATATTGGTAAATATGAACTAATGTAAGCTTTTATGTATCTATTTTTGAGAATGTTAAGTTGCCAATGAATTTAAAATCCCAAACAGTTCTTAAATAAGTTAAATCTCAAAATCAGATTTGAATGAAAATATTTTTGAGTTATTTATTCAAATCTGATAATTAATTTTACAAAATTATATTTATATATTAAATCTTATTAAATATTATATGTCTTCCTTAAAAGCTTTTGAATCAAAATAATGTTATAAATCATCAGTTTTTTAGTTTTTTGAAGTCCGCATATATGGGAGTAATGAATTGGAATATGGAAATAAGATTCCAAAGAAAATTTGCTAATCCCAAAGTATAATGAAAAAATATTTGGGACCATTCTCAATTTGCTAATTTTGATAAATTCTATTATTGACTTGATTATTTCACCATATTTATTTATTTTATACAATTCAACTTAATTGGTCAAGATATTTAAATATATTAAGTCAAAATAGTGTGGCTATTCATTAATACTAATAAACACTAAGCCAATTTCCATTATTTGCTATACATGATGTTCAAAGGCTCTCATTTTCTGACTTAGGTGATTGAATTTAAAAATCTGGTAATGAGCTAAATTATGTTGAGCAATGATCAAATCATTTTGACTATTTGAAACCTATACCACTCTTATATATATTATTAATTTCTGCATTATATATTATATTGAGAATTTGGTAATTCCCTGTATCTTAAGAGAAAAAGACAGAATACTTTAGTCACTAGGAAAGATTCAAGTCATTTTTCAACACAGAATAGTAAATTAATCAATTCTTTTCAGGTATGTAAGGCTCTAAAACATAAAGGACTCGTTAGGATCCAATTTCAGTAATAAATCTTTTAGCCATCACTTTAATGTAACAAAAAATATATATATTTAAAAAAGGGATGTGATTTGATACTTTGTTAGAAAAAAATTGGTTTATTGATCATGATAAGATGGAAATCGTTGTATGAAATTCTATATTCCTCTTTAATGTATAAGAAAAGTAATTCATCTTTCATTTTTTTAAAAAAACTCAATTATCACCAAATTTAATCTAATAAAGGACTTCATAATATTAATCAAAGAATATTTTTTATTATTGTCCAGGATGATCTGAGACTTTCCAATTATAACCATATTTAGAAAATTCAATAGCTGAACTAAGAGGAAATTGATCTTTTTAGTTTTGTTTACTTACTAGAGATTGGTTCCAGGTCAATTTAGGTATCAAAGGTAATATGTGAGCCTTTGAGATATGGCCACATACACAATAAGGTCACAAGAAAGACTCAGAATAATGATACCTTTAAGATAATTATACTAAAATTACTTAGAATAATTATACATTAAAAATAATTACTTTAAAAATACAAAAATACCATAAATTGGTACAAAAATTGGTTTAACTTAAAAAACAATGAATCAACATGTGAAATAAATTATACCATTGGATTCCCCATGGTAAAATACACATATACCATTTTTATGGCATATCTGTAAAGTCAATATTTAATGAGTTATAAGGAATAATACCTTATAAAAATCATAAATCCTTATTTATTTCAAGGACCATAGAGACAACATGTAAAATGAACTGTACCATTGGATTCCCCATGAGAATTCACACATAAAACAATTAATGAGCTAATTTCCAAAGTTAATACTTAAGGAATTAACCTGAATATATGCACTTTTTTGGTCAACACATATATTCAAGGATCATAGCTAATATCTCTTAAGCTATACAAGATAGAGGGATGAACCAAAAATAAAGTTACCACGTAATTACTGTAAGAACACAGATATAAACTTTATTTTACAAATTATAATCAAGGTTAAAACCTATGATGAAATATTGATAAAAATCAACAGAGCTGTTGACCACTTTGTTGTGAAAGTGGTCCAAACTTAAAAAAAGTACACAGTTAGATTCTACTAGTTCATTCGTGAAGAATGATGTAATTTTCATTATTAAATTCAGGGTACAACCCCCTGAAATCAGGGTTTGAAGTTTGAAATATTGAATTTTGACAGAAAAGATGAGTTACAAGAAAAATCATCAAAATTAGAGTTTTGATGATGTAATGAAATGCTCTTGGAAGCATAATAAGGTTATGTCAGGCTATCAGAATTAACTCTCAGAATTGCTTTAGCGTGTAAAACTTAAAAGTTATTCAAGATCAAAGTTTGAGCTTAAATTGAGCAGTTATGATCACCTACTGTAACCTTAAATTAAGTTTAACAGTCATATGAGTGATAGAATTGGTGAATACTATTAGTTTATGATTAAAACTAATAAAATACACGAAATTTGGGGTTCTGCCAAGCCTCTGATGTCATCAAACTTAGAGTTATAGTGATAACTCTAAATAATGGTGTAATAATGATGTAATATGGTTTGATCATGATGTAATCATCCTCAAACCTTAAACTATTGATCAATTCCAGTGGATATGATCAGTACACGTCTCTTAGAAGCCTGTTGGACTCTAGGAGGGAGGTATTTACTATAAATAGAGCTCTTTTTACTCTGTTTTCCACTCAGATGCATCAAAAACATTAAATCAATTAAATCAAAGGTAATTTCTTTATTCTTTATATATAAAACTATTATATTATTAAAGACCAAAGACCACCTTGTTAGAATCATCTATTTTGATGTGATTAAATCATTTATTTAATTTTTTTTGTTAAAAATCTCTCTAAAAACTCATTTCCACGTAAGAATCAAGAATATTAGTAATTTTTCTTTATTTTTATTGTAAATACAATTTGAAAAGGTTGTATTTATATTTTTTGGCATAAAATATCTCAAAATTATTATATTAAGTATTAAAATTAGGTTATTTTCTCTTATTATAATAATTTTCTCTTTATTATTATTTTAATAATTCTTTAATTAATATAAATAGTATTTATATTAATTTATAAATTTAATATTGGTAATATTATTGTTATTAATTGTTTTTTATTAATAAAGAACAATTTTTTACTCCTTTATTATTTGTTTGTAACAATAATAAAGTGCCATTAAATATATTAATATATTTATTTTTATTATATAAATTATATTATTATATTTATTTAATAATATAATCATTTTACGCCACAATTATAATTATTTTTATCTCATTAATTTCATTTATAAGGACATTCATAGTACAATAAGTAAAATATTAGTAATTTTTACTTATTGTTTCATAGTCAAACCTTACATTTGGGGGCCTGGCCGTGATATTTACTTAAAAGACCTTTTAAAAAGATTCTAATTGGGCTTATCCAATAATAAATTATATTTATAATCATAAAATTATATAATAATTTTATATTTTATTGATTTTAAAAGCTATTGAGGCATGTGGAAAGCAATTGTACTGTCTTACACGTGGTTTTTCACATCCTTAGACTTGCAAGAACTTTATTTGAGTGAATCTAGTGATTAAAAAAGATATTTTATAAATTAAAAATAATTTTTTATAATTTAATTTTATAAAGAATCATATTCATTTTTTTATTTTATTCTTTAAAAATAAAAATATAAAAAATATTAAAAAATATTAAAAACCAATAAAAAAAGTTATTTTTTATTCATTTTTATTCATTTCTTTATTCATTCATATTTTTTCAAGATATAAAAGCAATTTCTACGTGGAAAATTGCCATATCTTGCCAAAAAATAACACTTCTTATAAAAAGACTTATATTTATTTGTCTTTTTTAGTGTTTGAAGATAACCCAACAGAATACAACCAAGCTACTGTTGAGAGATTGGTGGAAGAAACTTGTCAAAGTTCTCCAACACCAGTTATCACCAAAAGAAATAGAGCTAAGAAATCAGACTTTCCAGGACCCACCATTCAAGACTCTGAAGGTGAGAACCTCTTTTATAATTGCCATAAAAAGAATTTTTATACTAAAATACTTTTATTTTTCTTATTCCTTAAACTATGACTACCAGGAGAGGTTCCCAATACTCCATCCAATCAGATGGAGCTGGACTCAGAGGTAGAACTGATCCCTCAAAAGGGAAAAGAAAGGCAATATCCCCAGTGGAACAGAATCCACACAAGGAAGTGCCTTATCCCAAAGGCAAGTCCCAGAAATGCCCATGTTATCTGAACCTGAATTGGAACTAAGTATGAGTAACTCAAATAGGTACAAATTACATTCAGAGGGCTCAAATAGACATCTACATGAGCCAGTACAAGCAGTATTACACAGTGTACAAGGAAAAAGATTGGGAAATGCTGCCCCAAATACACCAAGGAGTAATGAGCTCCTGGAACATCCTGAAAAAATTCCTCAAAGAGGAGGAGATAGTGAAATACTCCAATGGATGGAATCCACTGTCATCCAAACCTCAAATCAAAAAAATCAAGGATTACCACGCCAAAAAGAGGGAGGCAACCAAGGAAGAAGCCCCAGTAGCTTCTACCAGCAAGCCCCAAGCCAACCCACTTCCCCAAGAAGGGAAGAAGAACAAGAAAAAGAATTGGAGGAAACCATATTCCCCAAGCTACAGGATTCCCAAAATCCAAAAAGATGCCATGGACAATGTCTTCAATATGGCCAGAACTTTGATGGAATTCAAAGACAAAGAGGAACAAATAATGAGACAACCCCATTTCCCAAAGAAATAACCTTGTCTCCTGATGTTGTAAATACTTTAACAGAAATTAAAAGTAGTATTTTACCTCTAAAAGAAATTAAAAATAGTTTATTATCATTACAAGAAATAAATAATAATTTATCTTCTTTAACAAAAATTGTTGTACAAAACAAGAAAGAGATTGACAACATAAAATTTATGATTTAAAATAATAAACCAAAAGTATTAATTGACAATACTCAAAAATTAATACAAGGACAACAAGAATTGTACAAATACATAAGTGATATCAAAGAGAAAACTTTGACAATCAATTATGATGTGAGTATTGACAATCTTACAGAAAAATTAAACAAATTAAGTATTTCTGAAGAAAAATTTGAAGAAAAGACTTCATCACACCAAAAATTACTTTTGGACCATGTGGAAAAAGGTGATGAAGCAAGAATGCATCTAAAAGATGATATTCAAAGTGAAATAAGGCTTATTACTGAAAAAATGGATAAAATGAATGAGGCTAATTTAAATATGCCAAAGTTATCAACTCCATTTTCCCATATAAGAAGCCCTGTTAAAACAAAAGAGGAATTGACAAATCCTTTCATAACAGACTTGAGTCACCAAGAAAATAACCAAGTCTTAATGAAGGAAGCACCTCAGCTGAAAGAATGGCCAACATTCACAGGAGAAGGTGAATATGACCACATGTCATTTATTAAAACAATTGACATGTTACAAGAAGACTATGCAATACCAGATGAATTAATCACTGCAAGATTACATTCATTGTTTGAAAAATCTGCAAAAAGATGGTATTATGGCATAAGACAAACAAATGGCAAAAATACCTGGTCTTGGTGGAAACAAGAAATAATCACCAAGTGGGAAAATGATGCCTGGAGGTACAAAATAGAAAATGCATTTGAAAATTCTTTCTTTGACCCAGACAAAGATAAACCTTTAACCTGGTTCTTAAAACAAGTTGAAAGACTTAATGCATTGTACCCAGAAATGTCACAAAAAATGGTGCATATGAAAATACTCAAGAAATGTGGAGGAGAGCTAGAACATGCCCTAAGAAGCAGGTGTATAGAACCATGCTCCACAGAAGAGTACATTAATGCACTGGAAGACATAGTGACAAGAACAAAAATTGGCAGGACTTGGAAGAAATTGGACACTAAAAGCCCAAATAAACCATTTATCAAAAAAGATAAATCAAAAGAATCTTTCAAGCCCAGTACATCCAATAATAATGAGCAAAGAAAATGCCATAAATGTGGAGGTATTGGACACTTAGCCAATAATTGCCTAAAAAAGGCAAAAATCAATGAAATTGTGGAAACAGAAAACCAAAATGACAAAGAGGAAGAATCTGACTCTGAAAAAGAGACAGAAGAATCAGAAACTTCTGAAAGTGATGAAATCAATATAATTAATGCAGAAATTAATAATATTGATATAATTTATGAAGTACTAGATGTCAACTCAAACTTACCACAAGTTGGAACATCTGACACAAACCTGACAAATGTGCAATATGCCAAACTGTACAAAACCAAACCTGCAAGAGGAATGGGGTATACAGCTGGAAAATCAAGTATAAGTATTGTCATAGTTGATAACCAAGAAGCAAAGGTGAACTTGGATACAGGAGAATATTGCACCTGTGTTGGTAAAAGTTATTTAAGTACAATTGTTCCAGACTGGCAAGAAAAACTTATACCAATCCAAGGTGTCAAATTTAGTAGTGCAAGTGAAAGCATGATGCCCCTTGGAATAATTGACTTAACACTTATTTTCCCTCACCCTTCACAATGTGTCAGAGCTAAAGTGGAATTTGTGGTAATGGACAACTGTACCAGTAATCACTTTATCCTGGGAAATGACTACTTATCAATCTATGGTATAGATATCTCTAACCAGAAGGATAGATATTTTACTATAGGAGACAATAAGAGACAAAAGTTTGGCTTCTTAAATAACAAAAAACAAATTACAGTTATTAAGAAGGAAGAAAAGATTCCAGAAAAGGAACTTTTTATATCTGAAAAACTTAAAGAGGCAGAATTCAATCAAGAATTAACAGAAAAAATGAAAGAAAAATTGATTAACCTCTTATTTAAGTACAAAGATGCCTTTGCAACTGACAAAGAGCCACTAGGTGCTATAATTGGGCATGAAGTAGACATAATTCTTAATGTGGAAAAGCCTTACCCACCCTTACTAAGAAGACCAGCTTACCCAGCTAGTCCAAGGGCTAGAGAAGCCTTAGAGGTACACATTAAAGAATTAATGAACCTTGGAGTATTAAGAAAAGTTGGACATAATGAACAGGTAGAAGTTACTACTCCTGTCATTATAACTTGGCATAATGGAAAATCAAGGATGGTAGGAGACTTCAGAGCCCTGAACACCTATACCATTCCAGATAGATATCCAATACCTAGAATCCATGAGACATTGACACAATTGTCACAAGCTAAGTTCATTACAGCTATGGATGCCTTAAAAGGTTTTCATAAAAATGTCTTAACAGACAATGCCAAAAAACTACTGAGGATAATAGTCCACTGTGGAATTTTTGAATACTTAAGAATGCCATTTGGGATAAAAAATTCACCTTCCCATTACCAAAGAATGATGAATACCATATTTCCTGCAGAATTATCAGAAGGATGGTTAATTATCTATATTGATGATATCATAGTTTGCTCAGAAACTTGGGAAAATCACCTTACAAGACTAGGAAGGGTACTACAGAAAATAGTCCAAGTGAATATGAAAATTTCCTTGAAAAAGTGTCATTTTGCATATAGTGAATTAAAATCACTAGGACATGTTGTATCTGGACTTAGTCTAGGCATAGACAAAAATAAAGTAGCAGCAGTACTACTTAAACCAATGCCTCAAACCAAAAAAGAAATGCAATCATTTTTAGGATTTGCTGGTTACTATAGACATCATATAAAGGACTTTGCAAAAATTTCCAAATCCTTATATAAATTATGTGACCAACAAACAGTTTATGAAATGACTGAAGAAAGGGTCAAGGCATATGAAGAATAGAAAAATTCACTAAAAAATGCCCCATTTCTTCTAATGCCAGATTGGAAACTACCCTTCAAACTATACATTGATGCTTGTGGAGAAGGACTAGGTTCTGCACTTCACCAAACACAAATTATCAATGATAAACCAGTGGAAGGACCAATTTGTTTCATTTCAAGGCAAATAAAGCCAACAGAAGCAAGGTATGGAGCCAGCCAAATGGAATGCTTATGCTTAGTGTGGGCTTTAGAAAAACTGCATTATTATTTGGATGGCACAGTATTTGATGTAATCACAGACTGTAATGCTGTGAAATCACTATTAAATATGAAGACTCCAAATAGACATATGCTGAGATGGCAAATTGCTATCCAAGAATACAGAGGAAATATGACTATTGTTCATAAATCTGGTAATATCCATAAAAATGCAGATGGTCTTAGCAGATGGGCTCTAGCAAATACCCCTGACAATCCAGCATGGGTGCTACAAGAAGAACACCATATAGAAGGAATATGTGTTACAGATATTGGCACAGAATTCTTTAACCAAGTTAAAGAAAGCTATAAGATAGACAAAAATTGCCATATCTTAAGCCAACTTCTAATGAAAGACTGCAAAGACCCATCACTTTCATCAAAACTAGATGAAACATGGAAAAAGGAATATGATGAAGGAAGATTCCACCTCCTTGATGGAATCCTTTACCATAGAACAAAACACACATGTGTTATGGCCTTAACAGATAGAACCCTGATAAACACTATTTTACATGAATGTCATGACAGTGTTGCAGCTGGACACCTTTCAGAAGATAGAACACTAGAGAGGGTTAAAGCCTGCTCTTGGTGGCCAAATTGGAAGAAAGATGTTACAGAATACTGCCAAACCTGTGACAGATGTCAAAAAGCCAACAGAGCCACAGGAAAGAAATTTGGAATGATGATCCAAATCCCAGAACCAAAATCCCCATGGGAAATAGTTCATATGGATTGGGTAACAGCTTTACCTCCAGGAGGAGACAGGAGTTATAATGCATGCCTAGTGTTAGTTGACAGATACAGTAAAACTCCCATGTTCTTACCATGTCACAAAGATGACACAGCTATGGACACGGCCATAATGATATGGAATAAAGTTATTAGCCATACAGGCTTATTCCAGAATATTATAAGTGACAGAGACCCAAAGTTCACTTCAGAATTATGGACAAATCTCCATAACTTATTTGGGACAAAGCTATCATTCTCAACAGCTTACCATCCCCAAACTGATGGTTTAGCAGAAAGAATGATACAGACCTTAGAAGACATGATCAGAAGATTCTGTGCTTATAGGCTAGAATTCAAAGATTCTGATAGTTTTACCCATGATTGGTGTACACTAATACCAGCTCTTGAACTAGCATATAAGACATCAATCCATTCTTCTACTGGCAAAACACCAGCAATGCTAGAAAAAGGTTGGAATCCAAGACTTCCTTATGACACCCTCAAAAAGGACTTAGTGGATATACATCCAACAGCAAGCAGCTTTAAAATAATTCTTGACAAGGCAAGAAACCATGCAAACAGATGTATGCAAGACTCTTTCAAATATGCAAAAGAAAGATGGGATAAAAGTCATAAGCCACCTGATTTCAAAATAGGAGACTTGGTCCTAGTATCAACCCTTAATTTTAATAACATAAAAGGCCCAAAGAAATTGAAAGATTCCTTTGCAGGACCATTTATGATAAAAGAACTTCATGGACCCAATGCTGTGCAATTGGAACTCACAGGTGAGCTAATGAACAAGCACCCAACTTTCCCTGTAAGTCTGATAAAACTTTACAGTTCAAGTGACAAGGAGTTATTTCCACTAAGAAATAAACCCCCACTTGAAATCCCCCCCTTGGAAGAAGGAGAAGAAAAGAAAATAGTAAAAGTCCTTAAAGAAAGAAGGGCAAGAAACAAAAAAGAAAGGGAATACCTTGTAAGGTATAGAAATTCAACTCAAGAAGATGAGTGGCTACTTGAGAAAAATATAACAAATGCTGATAAACTACTAAGAAGGTTCAGACATGGAAGAAAGCCTGAAAAATAGAAAAGTTAAGCATTATTGAGCTTCAAGACTAACAAAGTCTATTGAAGAGGTAGGACAGTGGATGATATCCTAATTACACATATCAGATTGTGGTACAATCTTTTTTGGTGGTAGGGAATGTGAGCCTTTGAGATATGACCACATACCCAATAAGGTCACAAGAAAGACTCAGAATAATTATACCTTTAAGATAATTATACTAAAATTACTTAGAATAATTATACATTAAAAATAATTACTTTAAAAATACAAAAATACCATAAATTGGTACAAACATTTGTTTAACTTAAAACCCAATGAATCAACATGTGAGATAAATTATACCATTGGATTCCCCATGGTAAAATACACATATAACATTTTTATGGCATATCTGTAAAGTCAATATTTAATGAGTTATAAGGAATAATACCTTATAAAAACCATAAATCCTTATTTATTTCAAGAACCAATGAAACAACATGTGAAATAAATTGTACCATTGGATTCCCCATGAAAATTCACACATAAAAAAATTAATGAGCTAATTTCCAAAGTTAATACTTAAGGAATTAACCTGAATATATGCACTTTTTTGGTCAATGCATATATTCAAGGATCATAGCTAATATCTCTTAAACTATACAAGATAGAGGGATGAACCAAAAATAAAGTTACCACGTAATTACTGTAAGAACACAGATATAAACTTTATTTTACAAATTATAATCAAGGCTAAAACCTATGATGAAATATTGATAAAAATCAACAGAGCTGTTGACCACTTTATTGTGAAAGTGGTCCAAACTTAAAAAAGGTACACAGTTGGATTCTACTAGTTCATTCATAAAGAATGATGTAATTTTCATTATTAAATTCAGGGTACAACCCCCTGAAATCAGGGTTTGAAGTTTGAAATATTGAATTTCGACAGAAAAGATGAGTTACAAGAAAAATCATCAAAATTAGAGTTTTGATGATGTAATGAAAATCTCTTGGCAGCATAATACGGTTATGTCAGGCTATCAGAATTCACTCTCTGAATTGCTGTAGCGTGTAAAACTTAAAAGGTATTAAAGATCAAAGTTTGAGCTTAAATTGAGGAGTTATGATCACCTACTGTAACCTTAAATTAAGTTTAACAGTCATATGAGTGATAGAATTGGTGAATACTATTAGTTTATGATTAAAACTAATAAAATACACGAAATTTGGGGTTCTGCCAAGCCTCTGATGTCATCAAACTTAGAGTTATAGTGATAACTCTAAATAATGGTGTAATAATGATGTAATATGGTTTGATCATGATGTAATCATCCTCAAACCTTAAAATATTGATCAATTCCAGTGGATATGATCAGTACACGTCTACTAGAAGCCTGTTGGACTCTAGGAGGGAGGTATTTACTATAAATAGAGCTCTTTTTACTCTGTTTTCCCCTCAGATGCATCAAAAACATTAAATCAATTAAATCAAAGGCAATTTCTTTATTCTTTATATATAAAACTATTATATTATTAAAGACCAAAGACCACCTTGCTATAATCATCTATTTTGATGTGATTAAATCATTTATTTAATTGTTTTTGTTAAAAATCTCTCTAAAAACTCATTTCCACGTAAGAATCAAGAATATTAGTAATTTTTCTTTATTTTTATTGTAAATACAATTTGAAAAGGTTGTATTTATATTTTTTGGCACAAAATATCTCAAAATTATTATATTAAGTATTAAAAGTAGGTTATTTTCTCTTATTATAATAATTTTCTCTTTATTATTATTTCAATAATTCTTTAATTAATATAAATAGTATTTATATTAATTTATAACTTTAATATTGGTAATATTATTGTTATTAATTGTTTTTTATTAATAAAAAACAATTTTTTACGCCTTTATTATTTGTTTGTAACAATAATAAAGTGCCATTAAATATATTAATTCTTTTATATCAATATATTCATTTTTATTATATTATATTTTATTATATAAATTATATTATTATATTTATTTAATAATATAATAATTTTATATACAATTATAATAATTCTTTATTATTATAATTAATTTTATCTTATTAATTTCATTTATAAGAACATTCATAGTACAATAAGTAAAATATTAGTAATTTTTACTTATTGTTTCATAGTCAAACCTTACATAATATATAAAGCCTTGTAATAAAGAACATCCCATGGTAGCTGAACATTCATTAATATTTGTTCAGTATTGGAAATTGAGTTCTTATAAGAATTTGTATAAAGGTTTGATGGCAATGATGGGCATGCTTGACTTTCTGTTGTGTTTGTGCCGTCTTTTTGGTTACATTCAACACTGATTTCAGCCTTGTTTTTATTTTTAACTTCATATAAGTAGCTTAAATGATGGGAATCCAAGTTATGCAAAAGAAGCTTGAATGCCTCAGTCCTCCAGTTAGTTATTGTTGAATAATAATTTCCCTCAGGATCCTCTTCTGTCTCTGAGCAACAGTCAGAAGAGGGAAGAATTTTTGAGGTTATTTTTATCCAAGGTACCTTTTTGATGTGAATAATCTATGTTTAAATAATTTTCAGATGATTGGATCAGCCATAATTTCATTATTCCTATGGCCATTCCTATAGAAAAACTCCATACCTGTGATCTTATATGAGACTTTCTCCTTGTCTTCCTGGGTATTTATGGCTTCTTAGAATTTTCTTTTTGTCCTCTCAGCCATCTTTCAGAAACTTCTATTAATGTCTCATGCTGATATTGAGATAGATCAAGGGCATATTGTTTGAAAGATCCTACAATACATTCATGAATCCAGTGCTTTGTAATGACTCCAAGTATTATATTGTCCTATGTTCTAATGGTTTTGATGTTTTTTGAAAGGAAAATTTTTGAATTCTATACTTGGAGAGCTCAGAAGTGCATTGATCTTTGTGCATGCCTGTAATTCCCTTTCTTCCTCCATAATAGCTTGTATCTGAAGATGGTATCTAAAAGCAAGATTCATTTGAAACTAGTTCTTCAGTAGTTGGCTGAATTGAATTTGAGATATGCTTCTCTAAAGGTGGTTCTGGTAATTGGGATCCATGAGGGGAAATTCCAAGGACCATTTTAATGAAATCTCTCAGGAACATGCATTTGACCATTTCAGCTTGCAAGGTACTGTGAAAATTCTTTGTTTATTCTTCTAGTTGAGGTGGGAAATTTGGTATGATGAACAATTATATTTATAATTTTCAAAAATATTAAAGTAGTTTTTGTAAGTGATTGGTGAGTGAAGCTTAAAGAGAAATTCATATATTGATTGTAGTTTTGTTTCTATCATAATCATCTTATTATGGAAAATGAGTTCCAAATTTTATTTAATATCAATTTATTATAAGATTGGGAAAATATTTGGGAATAAAGGTCATTATTTGGCTCTTCTTACATAAACTCTTGGAAAGGGCCATGGTCATTATTTTTTAATCAATTTGATGATATCTCCAAGAATATAATATTTAATGTTTGTTACTCATTTCATGTTTCATAATTACTCTTTATGATACAACAAAGCACATTTTATTCAAAAGAAAACTTCAAAGGATCCTATATCAAGATACCAACACAGGTTTACACATACTATAGTTCATTTTGAGAGATAGAGGGGATAGACTCAAAGTCTTTGACACTAACCCTTGATATTCTTCATAGTAAGGGGTGCATTGCATTTACAACAAGACCTTTTTCTTGCTCAAAATCATAAGCTAACTCCAAATCCTCAATAAAAAAATCTCTTAGTCTACTAACCAAAAATTTTGTATGGCATAAATCAACACATCTTTCCCAGTTCATTTTTCCTGAGAGACCATCAAATCCCATCTTTCCAAGTGTTTTAAAAAAATTAACTCTGAGGTTACCAAAATAATTCCATTGGGCTGCTTGAGGTAGATTCTTGAGATTAGATTCAATGAGCTCTTTTCCAAGTTGAACTACCACCAAATATTTCAAATTTGGGAAGTTGTTTTTATCAGCTGAGAATATAAGCATTGAAACTGGACCCAGAAGAAGAATTTTCAAGAGTTCTGCCATCATGTTGGACCTGTGATGATAATCCCTCTTGACAATGTGATTATCCTTTTGTAGAAGTCCATCTTTTGACTCATATGCAATAGACATAATTCCAGCCATTTCTGCAGAAATGTAGTCATTTACTATTAATATTTCACCATGATATGATTTGTATTCACCATAACTTTGGTTTTACTTGATGTTTTGGCCTGAAATCACTTGTGTCTGACCTTGCATTTACTTTCAGTTTTTGGGATTTATCAATGAGGCTGTGGTCTATTATTTGATCACCAACAAAGAAATCTTCACTATAATCAGAAAGAATATTGGCTGATATCAAATTTCAGTAATTTGACAAGAATTTAACTACTTTAGGATTCACTGACCATTTTTTACCCTCATAAGAACAGTCTCAATATCTGTTGTGAGGAGTTTACCAGTCACAGGCACCATTGGAACCTCATACCCTAAGAATTTGGGAAGGTGTTTCAAAATTAAAAAATATTTTGAAGGCAATTTTCATCATCTTCATTGCCTGTCATTTGGGTTTGAAATTGTGAAATCCTTCTCATGGGACCCTCAGAAAGCATCTTGATAACTGAGTCTGTTCAAGAATTATGGTTATTATGCTTGATTTGTACTTTAAAAGGATGATTAAATACTTTAAGGAGGAATTTGAGGAATTTGTGGGATATTAGATGAGGCTTGAAAAGGGTAACCTTTGTCCTTAGGAGCATAGACATTTGGAAGGTAATGGTTATTTGGATATTCTTCTCTTGGAGAACCAGTTTAAAGATTCTTGAATTGGGATAAAGTAGGTGAATATTTTTGAGAGATATGTGGATTATTTTAAAAATAAGAAGCCAAGAAAAGTGTTGGGGTGGGTGAATGCTGATGAGTTAAGCTGGAAGGTTTATTTTGAAATATGGATCCAGCTTTATTCAAAGGTACAATTTTTGAGGTAATAGGAGCTGATTGGGGGGTGGTATTGTTTTATGGGACATTTTTGATTCCTAATTAAGTACCAATGATGATTCTTGAGGGAGATCTTCATATAGGGTTGAGGCAAGTGATAGAATTCCACAAGGAGAATCAGGAATAATGAGGAAATTTTTGGAAATACTTTTCTCTTGGATTCTTTCTGATCTGCACAAAAAGATATTTTCATTGGTTTGGGTGGGTGAGGGGACTTGGGTGTGGTCATTCCTTGTGTATATGGGAGGAGCGGGATTGAAGTTGGGTCTTTCAAAGTTTGAATGGTGAAGTTTAGTTGAATTTGAAGTAGAAGATGTTTAAGAAAGGCAAAATGTTCATAAAATAATATCATATTGATTTTTTAACATATCACACTCACCAATTAATTCTTCTGAGTGGAACCTCTGCCTTTGAACTGCTTGTGAAGGAATTCTGAATAAGTTTATGGAAGTTAAGGCTTAGCCTATCAATGAAAAATCTTCTTCAAGTGAAACAGATGTTGAAACTTTAAGTTTTTGAGGAATTATTTTCAAAAGTTTTGATTTAAATTAGATGTTTAATTGGAATTATAATGAAGAGTGTTTCCAGAAGGGCTTAGACTAATTTTGGTAGCTTCACTGTCCATTTCTTTTACTTGATATTCAATCAACTTTTGTCTTTTAATTTTGAGATCTAAATGTTACTCTGCTTTTATTTCATAAATAACTTTTTGATGATTTTTATTGGAAGTGGGAATGGTCTGTGCACTTACAAGGTGGTGTATGCTAAGGGATTCTCTATTGGCAAATATCAGTCTCAATTTAGAAGGATGGATTGTTGAGAATTGTAAGCTTACCTGAAAAATTTGCCATGATGAAGATAAGAAGGCTGTTTGAATTTAATTTTGCTTGAAGGATATACCAATATAATGGCTATAATTAGCGGCAAAAAATAAATGGAAATTTAATTTTGAATGGGCAAAAGTCAAAGGGCAGAAAAAGATCAACATAAAATATCAAAGCATCATGTTAATCTTTGGAATTTGACACTTTTTTAAGGTTAATTCAATAATCAGAAGTTCTAATTTGTGTCAAACACTTGTTAGAGTTTCATTGATTTCTAAATGGAATTTTTTCATTATTCCATGTTTGAAGACATGGCCTATCAAAGTTCATTGAATATCAATATTCTAATGAAACATGTTTCATCTAGACATGGAACCTTTTGTAAAAAAATAAACTCCATTATTTCTTATAAATTACAGTTGTTTATACAAAAGTTCAATATATCTTAAAATACAATACAAAAAATCTTTCCATAAGCATTGTAACACAAAATATTTTGGTGGAATACCATTATTGGTATTTTACTAAAGGTCTGAAGTCAAAGATTATTTTAATTTAATGAAGAAAAATAATTACTAAGTTTTTTGAAAGAAATACTACAATTTTTATAAAAAAGTTTAATTGAATGAATTAATTTTTTTAATACACCAATCTCTGAAGAATGGCTAAAAAAATTGAGAAATAATATATATATATATATTCATGGATGGAGAATGTAGCTCCATTAAAGCATAGTATGATTGTCAACACTCATACTATATTTCAGTAACCACCAATCAGAGGTGGTTACTGCAATAAGATCAATTGTTGACTGTGACAGTTGACAATTACTAAAATTAGATTATCTGATATTCTTAATGGGTATGCAATAAGGAAAATCATAGTTCTTCTTATGTAAGATTGTTGACAATTGTTGAAAAGCTTACACAAGCAGAAAAATGCAACTCATGGCTGCTGCTGAAATACTAAATACATAGTAAACAATGCTGTTGGAAGTGGTTAGAGCTATCAGCTCAAACCACTCATGAAAAAATTAAACTTTTATAATTAAGAAATGAGAATCTTCTTGAATTTAAAAAAAATGTTTTTTCTTTTTTGTTTTTTTTATCAGGAATGACATTTTAGTGCAAAAAAAAAGATCTTTCAACTTTTCTTGTGCATGTACTACAAAGTTCCCATGCATTGATTTTAGAACATAAAAAATTATCTTTTTGACCCTGGGCCAAAGGAAAAATTCAATTTTCATCAGGGTTCTAGATTAATTATTTCAAATTCAATGAAAGTTTGAAAAATAAGATCAAAATTAATTATAAAGAAAGAAAATATTTATTATGCACCTATTTTGTGGAACATTAGAAAAATACCCAAATTTTCACATTTTTCATTGAATTTATTTACCATTTATTACTTTTTGTGAATAATCACCCAAAAAAACTTTTCTAATACTCTTTCAATCCTTGGTGAATGGGTATTTTCTAACAAATTGACCTAGTTTTTGCAAAGACAAAGTAAATAACCTTGGGAGATCAGTTTTAAACTTGCATGTCTTTATTAAATTTCTATCATGGTGTTCTGAATCTCTTTCTTATACAAAGGTTATGTATTTCAAACCTAAAATGTGGAATTTCCCCCAAGTAATGATATCTGAAAGTTTAGATTTCTAACTTAATTATAACTAAGTTTTGAGATGGAAGTTTCAAAATAATTTTCAATTGAAAGATGTCAGTATTAAAAGTCCTCAGTGAGGTATTTGATTCAATTTATAATATTAAGTAGAAAATTCAAAAAAGTATTTTCCATTGGATTCATTGAAAATTGAGAAATTTCATTCACAAAGTGCCAAATTAGCAAAGAAGAATTTAAAGAAAATGTGGAAATCTCTTGGATAATATATATAAGGGTTGAAGAAATGGTGTGTAGGTAGCTTGGAACTCAGCTTGACATAATGTGGTCATAAGTAAAAAGTCATTTTCAATTTTTTTAAAAGCTGGCTCCAAGTTGAATTCCCCATATTACCCTCCCAAATTTACCTTACCTGCATAATTTTGACCCATATTTTGGAGCTATACCCCTCATTGATTTTAATAATATGGATGAATATATATATTTATTAAAATATATTATCATAGCCTATATAAATCATTAATTTTAGATTTACAGTACAATCTCCAAATTCTGTCTATTGAACACAAAAACTTCATCATTTAATTCCAAGCCTTAAGGTTCAATTAAAGTGGAATTTTACTGAATTATTTTTTGAACAAACACTTTTAATGTTGAAAGAAATTTTACCATTTAAAGATTTACTTATTTTAAGCACTAATGGAAGTCAGTAGAGATCCACCACTGAAATTTCAATTCCTTCCATCAAATTGACCAATCATATCTTCCTACACTCCCCTTACAAAATTTCCAAAATAAACCAATCAATTTACCAATTTTCCCCTCCAAAATATATCCTACCTGCCTTTTTATATCAAAATATTTATCAAACGCTTATCAAAAGCAAATTTTATTTGAATATTCAACTGGTTCATTTTTGAAAAAGTGAATATTCAAATATTACAGAGAGGGATGAGAAAACATCCCCATTCATCATTAATGAAATATTATTAAGCTGTTTTATCAGATGCCTCATTAAAAAATTATTATTTTCTTTGCCACTAACCTACATTAATGAAGCTAATATAATCATCAAGTTGATTTGAAAAGTAAATACTTCAAAACTTTGTGAAAGACCAATTTCAGAGGGTAAGAAATATTTCATTTGATTTGCTATTCTCATTGTAATATGAAAATCCAATTTTTTCCCACCTGATCTTTCCTACATTCAAAATTGAATTCTTAGCTCCAGAAACATCTCTTGTCAGCCTGTGACTCAAAACCAGAGCACAAGCATGACAGCCAAATACCATAAATCAATGGTATAGACAAGATACCACCAAAACATGGAGCTGAGCCAAATAAGCTCAAAAGGTATCAAAAGAAAGAGGAAACTCACCCCTTTCCAAATATACAAGTCCCATCATCATAGGACAAAGAATAACAAAGTTATTCCTGCTCAAAGTTGTTGCTGAGCATAAACCTTAGTTTTCACCTCTCATCTGAGATACAGAGTAGGGGGCTTAACCACATCAAATGGGTATTAAAAATGAAGCTCCAAGTCAGGGCTATCCAATGGTACCAGCCAAACTGAGCTAGCACCAGTATTACAGAAGTTATGGACAAATTCAGGCCAAATAAGGGTGAATGAAACATTCACCTCTCATCTAACTTCTACAGTTTTAGTGTGAGATACCTAGAGTGGGGTCTCTTTGGAAAGAGAAAAATCAGGAATATCTGATGATGCCATTCATTTCCCCATATCTCATCTAGAACAAAAGGTATAAGGCAAACAAGCCCAATACAGCTTTTTGCCTAAAACACGCATATGTACAAAATTCTTGTACATGGCATAACTTTGCCATATTTAATGATAAACTTATCAAATGAGGTACCATTGTGTAGAGCACATACAGGGCTACACACTGAACCAATTTCGAGGTCAATATCTGAAAACTGACAAAGGTATGGCTGTTTTAAGGTTAAAATCCCACAGTTTGGCCAATACAGCCTTACCGTGGGATAATATCCCATAACCATGATTATGAGGTGTCAAACTGACAAAGAAGCTTATTTCTACTTAAATACCTCATAGTTCATTCAATACTGGGGTCCCATACAGGTTCAGTACAGCATTCTATGTGTCATACACGTCAGAATCAGGCTGTGTGGTCCCCAGATGATGAAGATTTTAACCCTGTATTGGTGAAAACTGCCCAGATGTGGTTTCAAAACCACATCTGAGCCCAATACAGGCTATAAAGGCCTTTTGCAAACCACAATCCTGTCCTTGAGGGTGAAAAATCTTCACTCCCTATATGTGAAAAGGTCTAGCAGCCTTTTCACCCCATTTCAGGATAAAAGGAGGCCTTTTACACTGCCAGAAAAGGAATCCCCATCCTGCTCTTGAATTCCTATGTAGTACAACTGTCAAAAACAGTTATAATCTTGGAGATATTCAGATTATACTTTAAATTGAAGTATTGTAGCTCTTATTATAGTAATCCAACTGGTAAGACTGCACCCGAGGCTTTCAAAAGCGCTCACCACCACTATATTAGTATAGTAAAGTGCTTATTATCTTATTTTAAACCCTTTTATTATACCATTTTGACCTTTTCACAGTCATAGTCAAAGCTTTTAAATAAAATTATACAGCTTTATCGTAGACTCAGCCTGACATCTCTAAACCCCACAGAAGTACCTCTCCCTCCAGAAAATCCAAACTCTTACCAGGCAGCTTGCCTTTTGATTCTTGGTCAATATCACAAGAAAAAAGAAAAAAATTCACAATTATCAAAACATCTATCAAGAAATGCTATAAACTCAGGGAAACCTCTTTTAAATAAAGGATTGGCCAGATAAAAATTGGATTGGGTTGAGGCTATGTTGGGAATCCAACCCCCCTCCTTCTTACTTCCAACTCCACCCACTGAAGAAGAGATTGAAATTTATGAGAACCACTTTTCAACTTTTAAGTAGAAATACACCGTCCACATTGAAGGCTCTTTGGATTCAGCTGAAAGGTAATATAGAAATATCATTGAATATGAAAAGAGTTTTATTCAAAGAGTCTCATTAAAAGAAATGGAAAGAATACTTCCTAATAGTAAATACTCAGCTGGAAGCTCTTCAGCACAAGCAATAAATTCATACATTCAAGAATGGCTTTCCTATGGGAATTGTCTTTTCAAAAATTGTGGAGTCCCCTGATGTACATTTTCTTGGAACTCTCTCCCTTCATAATCATTGAATAAATTCACCACAGCTATTCTTATTAATTCTTGGGAGTTAAGCTATTGGCATGGTGGTATAAGAAACTACCAAATTGAAGAGGAGCTGAATACCCAGGCCAACCAAATTGCAATTTTTGATAGATGGCTCCTTGGAAGGAAATATCTATGGAAGAAGAAAAAACCACCTGTATTAATGGAGTCCACCACAAGTAGGAAAATAGGTGGCTTGAGGAATTACAAGAAAAAGGTACTCAAATCTTTTTATCATATTCCATCAAGTTTAATATAAAGTTAAATCAACTTACCATATCTAAGATCATAGAATAAAAAAAAGAATATTTTCCAAGAAGTGGCATCAGAACTCATCCTCAATGATCATACAGGAGCAGCTGCAGTCTTTTTGCTAGATGTAATGATGTCTGATGTGGATCCAGAACCTCCTGGAAAGCCACTTCCATCAATATCTTGGAAATACAAGCAAATAGGTGAGCTTTTCCAACTTCTTGATGAGGGCTAAAAACTGCTTGCCAACAATGCAAGAGGCATAAGGGACTGCAATTAAAAAATAAAACATCTTAAACCAGACCCTCATAACCCCAAAGCTCAAGGATTTGAAAACATACCCAATAAGATTCCATAACCTTGGGTAGCACCATAAGCTTTGGCATCATTAACAGAGGTGGAAAGAAGGAGAATAAAGCTTAAAGAACCTGTTGACCTCTCACTTTCCGGTCATATACTTGGATCTATTATTAGAAGTCCAGCTGTTACCCAGTCCTCATATATGAAAACATAAAAAATTGCTAATTTCCACTCTTGAAAATGTTTCCCAACATAAAAAATCAACTATATTTTGTAATTTCTTCCTGATAAAAACAATCTTTTTTGTTCCAAAATTCTCTTTTACTGTTTTTCTCCACATATCAGAGCCAAGATATAAATTATATATTTTAAACTGTACATATGTGTAAAAATCATATTGAAATTGAATTTTCCAACCACCAACAGCTAAAAAAATTTCCAATTGAATCCCAAAGACATGTGCCAGAAAATTGAAACAATGTGAGATTTATCTTGCTTTTTGAGTGGAATTATTCAAACAAAATAGCTATAAGTATTTGGATTGAAATAGAACTATCCATAAATCTTTATATTAATCAATCCTATTAATTACTTGAAATAAGAAAATAAAAAGCCAAAAGCCTTGTCAAAATGAAAGCATAATATTTGAGTAGAAATTGACTTTATGAATTGCACTAATCTTAATAAAATTGATGACAGATGTGATACATGCCTTTGAAAGTCTAAATTACATATCAATGGGAGCTTTCCAAGCTTATTTACCCTTTGATAAAAGACCTCACAAAAATATTAGAGTGCTTTTAAAATTAACTCTAACAATTGGCTTGAGCCAAATATTATAGTTACATATTTTAATAAAAATCATATCCCTTTCCAAAAGTCCCAAGTTTCAAATTTCAATTGAATCTATATACTTTGAATTTTTAATAATCCAAATCAAATAATAATACCCAATGCCATATATATATGAACAAAGAGCTGGAAAAATTTGTATTTGAAAATTCCCTACTTGTATCCTAAAGGTTTGCAAAATTGGGGGTAATATATACCAAGGAGCTCAAAGATCCAAAAGGGCTCATTCAACTCATTGGGAGTCCTTAACCAAAAGCCTCCAGGTGATTTCAAATAATAGCAGGATCAAATAAAAAATTCATCAATATTGAAAGTATTACCCTGCTTAAATATTTCATATTTTATAATGAGAAAGTCTATCATCTACCCCAGCAGAATAGACTTCTGTCTCAGGAAAACAGTTCACAATATAGCTCTGGTTATTCTTCTTTAAACTTATTAATCATGTTTTATTAATAAAATTATATTGAGATAAATGTATTTCTTTTATTTATTTATTAATTTTACACATATATCCAGCATGCTATCTTCATTTTGGAAACACCTACACCTTTCTATCAATGCACAGGAAAGCCCAACCCTACCATACAATATTGAGAACATTTATTATTCAACTAGCATTTTACTTCCCTCCTTCCTGTATCAGCATCCAAAAGTACTTTTACCTACTATTCAAGTTGTACATTACAACATCCACAAAAGCATTAGTGAACATAAATGTGAAAAAAGTATCAGATTTGAGTAAAATGAGATTTAAAAAAGCAACAAAATTAAACAAACACCAGATTTCAGCTTTGAAATTACCAAAAGTCTAAAAACTCTCAAAAAATGTTTCACCTCTTGAATTCCTTCAAGACGCACATATTTTTCATAAAATGTTCTTTACTATATTCATATTTAGATAAAAAGCAGGTTTTTTGGAACCAAATGTCATGAAGATTTGAAAATACCTCAATTTATACAGCCTTTTTATGGAAAAAAACAAACAAAATGCAACACCTTCTTCTATCATGAAAATATAAAAAACCAAAAACTAAAACCCACAAAACAGTTCCACTTCCAATCTTCAAAAAAATGAATCTCAAGCAAGTTTATTATTACTACCTTTGAAAATGCACTGGACTCACCCCAGAAATCAAGTTATGGAAAAGAGTAAATTTTCCCTGAAATATCACATGGCCATGTTTTGAAAAAGTTTGTAGATAATGAATACTTGAAGCTCACTGATGATCCTTGAAACTTGGTTTTTGGCTTTTATATTGACTGTACCAACCCCAATGGATCAAAAATTGGCTCAAGGAGTATTTCAATAGGTGTTATTTTTTTGATTTTCTTCAATCTTCCTCCTGAAAAAAGATATCAGTATCAAAACCTATTTTTCTACAGGTTCACTCCAACCCCCAAAGAGCTCACCTCTGATCAATTGAACAAATTATTGAAGCTTCTTATTTCTGAACTGCAGGAACTGTGGATAGGTGTCCACTTTACTCCAACAGCCAGATTCAACAATTGATGTCTAATTGAAGCTTCCCTGCTCTATTAATTGTGGATATTCCAGCCCTCCAAAAAATTGGAGGTTTAGAATCTCACTCAGAAATTTGCTTTTGTGCACATTGTAATTTACCCCTTAAAGATATTCAAAATATTGACAAAACCTCTTGGCCCCCAAAGGATGAAGATCAGCAGAAATCAGGAACTATTAAATGGCTTCAAGAAGCCACAACTAACCAAAGGAAGAAGATTTTAGAAAAACATGGATCTTGTTACACTATTTTGGGAGACCTTCCTTCCTGGAACCATTCCCAAATGATGATTATCAATGTTATGAATACTTTTTTATTGGGTCTTCTGAGGGATTATAGCTCAAACTATTGGAAAGCTTCAAATACTGGAGAGATCTTAGCATTAAAGGAAAGAAACACAAAAAGAAACATCAATACTTCATCATTTGGAACTTCAGCATCAAATTAATCAAAACTCAAAAGGAAGGTTACTGTAACAATTGAGAACCCTAGTACTTCCAAAAAATGTAAGTTAAAACTCAGGGAACCCTCAAATAATTCAGAGTTTGAATTATTATACAGTGCTGCTGAAAGAATTCAACAATTGAAAGAGAGTAAAATTCAGATATCAGGTCCATCACCCCAATTTCAAGTAGTACACAAGCCAAGATCCAAGATTTATTAAAGAAACCCCAAAGTCTCAAACCTTTGGTCAAGCCCTCACCCTCCATCAATCTCTCAACTAAGAAGTTCATCAATTTTTTTTTTCTCAGAATGTGCTCCTGAGGAAATACTGAAAAAATCATCTGGTAAAGGAAAGGAAAAGGAATTTTATCCAAGCTCCACTTCATCATTATCCCAAGAAAGTTTGAAATGCTCACCTGGTATATTTTCAAAGAAGTCGTATCAAATGAATAATCCTAACTTGATCATTTCTTTTCCACAGGGTTCCTCATCTCTCTCACATTGAAAAGACAAATATTATTTTTCACCACTCTTGAGTGAATCCAAGACAAAACTTAATATCACCACTGAGGAGCTTGAATTTCTACATGAAGGTAACCAGAAGATTATCCTTCCATAATGGATAGCCCATATACCCAGAAATATAGGAATGCCTTCATTTGGAACCCCAAAGGCTTCTGGTTTGCTTATGTTATATACAGGACATATGATCTTATTACTCATCCCGAAATGAAATCATGAAAAGAATCACAATCCCTAAAAAGGAATACTTCTTTAAACCACTTCCACTTTAGTCTCTTTGGTTAACATTGCAATTTCCCACTAAATTTCAAAGTTTCAAAAGGCTTTATTTGAAAAGCTCATAGTTCACTATTGCCACAGCTTATTAAAAATTGGGACCCAAATATAAAGTCAAAACCCACTATTCACATTTCTCAACATGTATCTGAAGTTATTTTCAACTATGGACCACCCTCAGTTTATTCATTCTGGGCTGGGGAGAGAATAAATTTCCTGGTGACCCTGGAAAATAAAAAAAAACAGGTGAGAGTTTTTTGATTTGATTTGAATTATTCTTAAGACATATTAATCTTCATGAAAAATTCCAGCACATATTGACAAGTCAGTATTCCAAAAATTTCTTCAAAAGATAAGCTTAAGAGAGATTGTGGATGGAATAGGTGAAAAGCTCCCCAAATCAAAATACTTCAAATAATCATCATATCTTCAATATTTGAGCTTAATACTGTATGGAAAAGATACAAAATATTACCAAAATCACATTCAATTCAATAAAAAACATACAATCTTTTGATAAGTGTACTTGAAAAATCTTCCAGAAATTCTTTTCCTGAGTTTTATTCTTGTGAGTGGACCTTGTGTGCATCTATAAATCTTAAGGGGAATACTATTTCCCCTGAATAATCACACCTTGGGAGCGCTTGGATCACATTTATGCAAGAAGGTGGTAGTTCTTCATTACAATTTGCAATTTTTGAGGAAATAATTTGGGAGGAAGTTTCAAAAACATATCTCTTATTTATAAGAATACTCACTCCACTACTAAATTTCAATAACAATGAAGATCCTTACAAAGAACTTACTTACTTGAATGCAGGGTTTTTAACTAAATTTGAAACATTCATTTTGATAACTAAAGAAAATATTCAAGGTCATTTTTCAAGCTACAAGAGCTCATTGAAGCTTTTTGATTCAGATTATGAAATCCTTTTTGCTGTTGCCATAAATCAAGCTGTATGTATGAAATTATGACTGATCTTACTGGATATTATTTACTAATATATATTTTCCTTCCAAATAAAGGAAATATCTCTTTGTAAGCTTCATTTACTTTGACTTCCCAGCTCTCAAAAAAACTTACCCTTTAACAATCATTTGAATGATGATGTTGTATCAAGTTATTCTCTTGTAGATTATAAGATAATTAGCTTCAAATAATGGATATTTCAAGATAAAATCACATAGCTCTTTTCATGTTGGATATTCCACTGTCTCACATCATTATATTTCCTGAAATGATGATCATTCGCCATCTTGAAATAATATATCCCATAATAATTTGCTCAACCAAAGTCATTTTAAAAACCACAACTTAGTTGAGACTGAAAACTACAATATTGGAAAGCCTGGATTGATACTCATTTCTAAATTTAAATAAAATAATCTTTATTCATCAACTCTTGAAGTTTGTCAGAAACTATTCATCATATCCATGGGTCATATTTAAGTCAAATATTAAATCCTACTTGTGATATTACAAACTCTCATGAATAAAAAACTTGAAGTGAAAAGAGAAAATTATCAAATTATAGGTATTTATATATAAATACCCATTTTTAAAGACTAATATATTCTCCCTATGATTTTTTCCAGTTATTCATATAAAATATAAATAGAAGCCGGTATATTGAAAGCTTGAAGATATTGCATATTGATATTACACAAAGAGTATTTCCAATCTAGCAAAATGTAAAGAAAAAGTTTAATAAAGTCAAAGAGAACAGAAATCTTCATAAAAGGTAAGGATCCAACCTTTCAAATATTATATCAAAATTTCTGAGATCCTGTAAATTTCATTTTCATTCTCATTCTAAGAAATTCTCAGTTGATTTCTCAAATATTACCTACAAAAATGTTCAAATAAATTTATTTTAGTTATTATGTGTGAGTTAAAATAAATAATTAGAAAATATATATTGTAAGCTGGGATCTCTTTTGTGACTTCCAGTTTATATAGAAGGAGTTTTAATAAATTAATTTTGAGTGGAATTCTGTTAAGAAGAGATAACAGAGATGTCACTGTAAGTTTTTAATGAAGTACTGTTGGAATTTAGGCTTCAACAGTATAATAAAGTGTAAAAATGAATTAAATCACTTATTTGTGAGAGCACTTATATTTCTAAAACAAAGATGTAAGTAATTTTAATTTATAAAATTATAATGTGGTAGAGCTTTGAGGTATCATTCAAAGGTAAGAATGATCCTCTTAATTATTTTAAATACAAAAATATAAATTATGTCATAATAATATTTTTATGACATCATCAAAAGAAATTAATAATGATTCATTTACAAAATTAAATGATGTCATATAATATTTTATGACATCATTAAGATTTAAAATAATAAATTTTAATTTTTAGGTTAGAGTTTGAACTTAATAATTGAATAAAAGAAGAAATTAAGATGTAGACCGTGTAGCAGGTAAGCCATTACATGCTTTCAGGCTCACATATATCCTGGACTGGTAGATTGTTAAAGTAATGCTTTTTTGAGGAGAGATTAATATTAATAATGTAAGGTTTGACTATGAAACAATAAGAAAATATTACAAATATTTGGCTTATTGTACTAATAATTTCCTTATAAAGCTTTAAGAAAAATATAATAATAATTCATAATAATAAATAATTATTATAATAATGGTGTAAAATGATTATATTATTAAATAAATATAATAATATATTTTATATTATAAAAGAATAATATATTAATATTCAATAATTAATATATTTATGGCAATTTATTATTGTTACCAACCAATAATGAATTCATAAGAAATTGTCAGCCTGTGACTCAAAACCAGAGCACAAGCATGACAGCCAAAATACCATAAACCAATGGTATAGCCAAGATACCACCAAAACATGGAGCTGAGCCAAATAAGCTCAAAAGGTATCAAAAGAAAGAGGAAACTCACCTCTTTCTGAAAATATAAGTCCCATCACCATAGGACAAGAAATAACAAAGTTATTCCTGCTCAAAGTTATTGCTGAGCATAAACCTTAATTTTCACCTCTCATCTAAAATCTAGAAGGAGAGGATTAACCCCATCAAATGGGCATTCAAAATGAAGCTCTAAGCCAGGGCTATCCAATGGTACCAGCCAAACTGAGCTAGCACCAATATTACTGGAGTTATGGTCAATTTCAGGCCAAATAAGGGTGAACAAAACATTCACCTCTCATCTAACTTCTACAGTTTTAGTGTGGGATACCTGAAATGGGGTATTTTTAGAAAGAGCACAATCAGGGCTATCTGATGATGCCATCCATTTCCCCATAACTCAACTAGAACAAAGGTTATGGGGCAAACAAGCTCAATAGAGCTTCTTTCCCAAAACACGCAAATGTACAAAACTCTTGTACATGGGATAACTTTGCCATATTTAATTATACCCATATCAAATGAGGTACCATTGTGTAGAGCACATACAGGGCTACACACTGAACCAATTTTGAGGTTGATATCTCAAGAATTGACAAAGTTATGGCTGTTTTAAGGTCAAAATCCCACCAGCTGTCATATACAGCCTTACCATGGGATAATATCCCATAATCATGAATATGAGGTGTCAAATAGACGAAGAAGCATGTTTTTACTTCAATACCTCATATGTCAGTCAATACTGGGGTCCCATACAGTTTCTGTACAGCATTCTACGCGTCATACATGTCAGAATCAGGCTGTGAGGTCCCCAGATGAAAATTTTCACCCTGTATTGGTGAAAACCGCCCAGATGTGGTTTCAAAACCACATCTGAGCCCAATACAGGGTATACAGGCTGTTTGCAAACCACAAGTCTGTCCTGGAGAGTGAAAAATCTTCACTTCCTCTATGTGGAAAGGTCTAGCAGCCTTTCCACCCCAATTTCAGGATAAAAGGAGGGCTTTTCACAGCCAAAATCATCTCCTCATCCTGCTCTTGAATAACCTACGTAGTAAACTTTCAAAAACAGTTTTACTCTTGGTTAATAATCAGGTATAATTATAAATTTAATTATTGTAGTCTTTTATTATTGTAACCCAACAGATAAAGCTGCACCCAGGGCTTTCAGCAGCGCTCACCACCACTATATCTCTATAGTAAAGCCCTTAAAATCTTAATTTAAATCATCTATCAACAATTTTATTACCTTTTAAAACATTTTTACCATGTAACAATCATAGTTTTAGTTGTAAATAGCCTTATTACTTCTTCAACATAGACTCAGCCTGACATTTTGGGGGCCTGGCCGTATTTTAAATCCTTTTTTGGACCTTATAAGTAAGTTTTTTCTCTTTTTATGACTTATTAACAAGTGTTTTATCTTTTTTTAGGCGTGATTTCTCTATTAAGATATATATTTTATATATCTTTATCCTTTTCTTTATATATACTCATATTATAAGAGTATCATTCACGTGGTTAATACCCACTGAAAGTAACTATTTTTGGCGTGTTTTGTATATAAAAACACATAAGCCATCAATAGGTCCTGTATTCTTGACTGAATAAGGACACCTCTGACTGAAAAACTATCAGTTGAGGCGTGGTTAAGTGTATTGTTAACTCAATAACACTTATATAAAACCACTTGTACAAAATACACTTGAAAACCACAAGTGTATCTGTGGGATACTGGCACACAAGCAGTGTGACAGGGTACCAAAAGCTGTAATTCTGACGTGGAATTGTTGATTCAATTACACTGTCATTATACAGGGCACATTGTAGTAACATAAAAGCCCAGAGGCCACCCTTAGACATGCAAAACCAGCATTTTTGAGAAGTCTTAACTGACATAAGCCCTCTTTTTTCTTACCTTGATTTCAGTGGAAGAAAACTACATCCCACTTGAGACCCAGTCACAGGCCAACACACCAGTGACACCCTCAGAACCAGAGGGCAGCAAGGGCAAAGGAAAGAGGCACAGTGAAGGTCTCATCACAGCCAAGAAGTGGACTCCAATAGCCACTGAGAGGAGTAGAAAACCACGAAACTCTGCTTCAATACAAGGTAAACCAACCTTAACCACTTGTACAGGAAAGATTACAATTATTAACCCAGTTGCAACTTCCAAAGGCAAACTGCCCAAGTCAGCAGACAATAAATTTGTACAAGGCACAGTCAAAGTTAAATACCCTAAGAACATAAAGTTTTTGACTGCTTGCAAAGACTGATATGTCCCCTGCATACCTCAGAGATCTTGGCTTCCAAAGGAACCAACCAGAAGACAGAGAAGGATTGTCCAGAACCAGCAGACCTGGAAGAAGACACCTTGGACACAGTGGTGGATGGCAAAACAATGAGGGAGATAATATCAACCTTGCCATTCACACTCCAATTCAACAGAAACCTCAAACCAGAGGACTGGAAGGATATGGATCAAGTTCTTCAGATCCACCAACTCCTCAAAGATTTGTTTCAATGGAGCATGGACAACAAGAGGTTCAACCTAGCAACTCACTGGGCAGAGCTTGGATCAAGTTGCCAGAAGATCTGTCTCAAAGAGATAGACTTCAAAGACCTTATGGAAATCACCAAAGGTTGGAATCCTACCAGGCAGCACAGACTCCTTGAGGCAAGGGCACAGAGGATAAGGGAGAAATCAAGCCACTATCCAAGCAATAGAAGAACAATTAACCCAGACAGGGCCTACTCAGATTCCTTCAGGTTCACAAGGAGCAGGCCAAATCAGCTCTCCAGTGGCTTCACACCATTCAGAAACCAGCAGATCAGTGGCCAAGAGTCACCATTCTTCACAATTCCAGGAAGTTTCCAGGAGAAGACAAGGAAACAAGGGCAAGAACAAAGCCTCCTTCAACCAGAGGAGGAAAGAGTCAGAACCCATGATCCAGAAGCTGTTAGATTTGGTAAAAGAAGTACACAAGAACCAGAAGTAGTTGTAAACCACTCTAGAATCAGTAGCCCTAGTAATAGAAACATTACCCCCACTCAGACTGAAAATAACATTGTCACATCTGAGAGTAACATCAACAGTGATACACTGTGGTTACAAATGTCCCAATATGCTGAACAATCTGCAAAGCAGTTTGCAGAAATTAAAGCTAGCCAAGAGAGGATGAGACAAACTCAAGCCTCCTTGGAAAAAATAGTTAAGAATCTTAAGGAAGGATATGCTCAACTGAGCAAAGCCTCTGAAGAAACCAGCAAAAGACTGAATATAGTCTTTGAAGAACAACACCACAGCACAAGGGACAGGGAGTGTCTGGATCAAGACATTAACAAACTGTTTAATGCCTATCATAGCTTGAAGCCTCAACCACAAGGCCAAACTATGGAGAATCCATATCAACCAGATGACATCAAACCAGATGCCATGTTGAATAAGGCAAGATCTCCATCACAATACCAGGATGGAGATGGCATGTCTTATTCAGAGAAGGAATCCTTAAAACAGCTTCCTGAGGCCTCAAACTGGCCCAAATTCTCTGGATCAGGAGAATATGATCATATGGAACTCATAGATTATATTTATGGACTCTTCATTGATGTACCAAGCATACCAGACTACTGGATTACTGCTAGATTGAATACTGCATTTAAAGGTCATGCAAGTATATGGTACACAGAAATGAAGGAAATCCATGGCAGAAGAAACTGGCCATGGTGGAAGAGTCAAATCATCCAAAAGTACAGTAATGGAACTTGTATATGGCAAAAGACCATGTCATTTGAAAATGACAAATACTCTGTGGACAAAGATCCATATGAGTGGTGTCTTAGACAGTCTAAAAGACTTAAAGCCATTGATACTCAGATGAACATCCAAATGAGGGATCACAAACTTCTGACACAACTGCCAGGAGAGCTAGAACATGCAGTAAAATGCAGATGCAACCCAAATTGCACTCTAGATGACATTGCCAACACCTTACAAGACATAAGGAAAAGGACAAATATAGGGAAATTCACCCCATATAAGAGCAGTGGTTTCAAAGAAAAACAACCTTTCAGGGTAGAGTTTAAAGACAAACCCAAAGAGAGAGTGGCAGAAGTGGCAAAGAAGATAAATTCTTGTCACAATTGTGGTTCAACAGACCACTATGCCAACAACTGTCCAAAGGCAAAGAAGAAAGTCTATGCCATAGAGAAAGTCCCTGAGGAAGAACCTCCAACAGAGGATTCTGATTCAGACTCTATGGGTGATGCCATCAGAGAACCATCTGAGGATGATCAAGACCCAAGAGAGGAATTTCTAGTGGAATACCAAGAAGAAACCCCACTGGAAATCCAGGACATACAGTTGGAAGCAGGCATGCCACAAGACACTGCTAACAAGAACTTGTGCAAACACACACAAGATGCACAAACATTCTTGGTTACACCAACCAAAGGAATGGCATATATACATGGAACAGCCACAAAAATGACTGTTTGTATTGACAATGCTCAGCATCCACTGATCATTGATAGTGGAGCACACTGCTCTATAGTAGCCAGAAACTATCTGGATACCCACTTCCCAAACTGGGAAAAACAACTCTTTCCCACTAAGGCAAAGAACTTTAAAAGTGCATCAGGGAAGATGACTTCCATTGGGACAATTATCAAAGAGATAATTATACCCCACAGGAAGGGTAATATCAGACTCAACCCAGAGTTTGTAGTGCTTAATGATGCCCATATCCAAGGGTTTCTACTGGGAACAGATTACCAGAGGATGTATGGCATAGATATTTACAACAGTAAAAATAGGCACATCACCATAGGTACTAACAAGGAAAAGAAATTTTCACTTGACATATACCAGATATCTTCTCAGGATCCACTGGATGAACTTCTGAAGGAATTCAGAGAGGGACAGTTTAGCACTACCCTCACCAGTAAACAAAATAAGTTTACTGAAGATGCTGAGAAAAAACAGACCAGCATTTGCCATTGGTGAAGAACCATTAGGCAAGATCAAAGGCCATGATATAGAACTATATCTGGATGTGGAAAGGCCTTATCCACCCATGCTGAGAAGACCTCCTTATCCAGCAAGCCTGGAAACCAGGAAAGAAATTGAGAAACACATCAATGAGCTCCTGGATATGGATGTCATCAGGAAGATTGGACATAATGAAATAGTGGGAATCACCACTCCTGTCCTAATCACTTGGCATGATGGCAAATCTAGATTGTGTGGAGACTTCAGAGCCCTGAATAACTACACAAAAGCAGACAGGTACCCTATACCAAGGATACCTCATGTTTTGGATAAGCTAGCCAAAGCCAAATACATAACCAAGATGGATTGTATGAAAGGCTTCCAAACTCCATTAAATTACTCAGAATAATATGCCATATGGGCATATATGAGTACACCAGAATGCCATTTGGCATCAAGAATGCACCAGCCCACTTCCAAAGGATGATGGACACCATATTTCAAGAAGAAATAATGGAAGGCTGGATGGTAGTATATATTGATGATATCATTATATACTCAGAGACATGGGAAGACCATGTACAAGACATAGACAGAGTTCTAAGTAAATGTATACCCATTAATCTGAAAATTTCACTCAAAAAGTGTAATTTTGGCCAAAAAGAGCTACTAGCTCTAGGACATAAAGTCTCAGGTCTTAGTCTGGCAATTGACCATAACAAAGTAGCAGCAGTACTGCAAAAGCCAGTACCAAAGAACATCAAAGAGATGCAATCTTTCCTTGGGTTTGCTAGCTACTATAGAAACCATATCAAAAATTTTGCACACATAACTAGTAGTTTATACAAGTTATGTTCAAAAGATGTAGTTTTTGAAATAACCAAGGAGAGGAGGGGTGCATATGAGAGAATCAAATATGAACTCACCAATGCACCAGTACTCATCTTACCTGACTTTGAACTACCATTCAAGTTATATATAGATGCAGCATGCAGCCAAGGCTTAGGAGAAGCCCTTCACCAAAGACAAATTGTGGATGGTGAACCAAGAGAGGGTGTAATATGCTACATCTCTAGGAAACTGAAAGATTCAGAAGCCAGGTATGGGGCCACCCAGACTGAATGTCTATGTCTAGTCTGGGCTCTAGAAAAACTCCATTATTATTTGGAGGGTGCAGTCTTTGAAGTCTACACAGACTGTACAGCCTTGAAGTCTTTACTGAACATGAAGACTACTAATAGACATATGCTGAGATGGCAAATAGCTATCCAGGAGTATAGAGGGAACATGACCATCATATACAAAGAAGGTAAAAGCCATACCAATGCAGATGGCCTCAGCAGATGGCCACTGGACAATGTCAAGAGCAATCCAGCCTATGACCCAGAAGTTGCAGCCAAAATCCCTATCCATTTTATGGAAATAGATAGGAGGAAGAACTTCAGATTTTCTGAATGGGCACCAGGAAATGGTATCCTTGACAATGGACACACTGATTCAGAAGGAACAGAAACTCCCATACTGGGAATAAGCTCCTCAGAACTGCACAATGAATTCTTCAGTGCAGTACAGAAGCCTTATGCCAAACAAAAACAGTGTAGCATACTACTCCAACTCCTTCAACAAAAGTACAGGAGCCCAGAACTGGAAACCCAGCTGGAAGAACCCTGGTTGAGGGCCTATAAGGACAATAAGTTTTTTCTTATAGATGGCCTGCTCTACCACAGAGAAAAGCACACAAGTGCACTCACAGTGGTAGATAGAGACCACATCTCATTGATCCTACAAGAATGCCATGACTGCCCCTATATGGGACACATGAGTGAAGACAGGACCAGAGAGAGGGTAGCAAGCACAGCTTGGTGGCCCAAGTGGGAACAAGAGTTGAGTGAATACATCAACACTTGTGAAAGATGCCAAAAGGAAAATAGGAAACGTGGGAAGAAGTATGGGTTACTTCAACACATAGAAGAACCCAAGCACCCATGGGAAACCATCAACATGGACTGGGTTACAGGACTTGTCCCAGGAGGCAAAGAAAACTACAATGCCTGTTTTATCATAGTTGATAGGTTCAGCAAGAGCATGAGGTTTCTACCATGCCATAAAGAAGACACAGCCATGGATACTGCTCTGTTGTTTTGGAATAACATCATATCTACCTGTGGAGTCCCTAAGATCATCATTAGTGATAGGGACCCAAAATTCACATCTGAATTTTGGACTAACTTATATGACATGCTTGGTACCAAACTTGCTTTTTCCACAGCTTACCATCCACAAACAGATGGCCTAGCTGAAAGGATGATCCAAACAATGGAAGACATCCTCAGAAGATTCTGTGCCTATGGCATGGAATACAAGGACCATGAGGGATACACCCATGATTGGGTTACCCTCTTACCATCTGTCCAACTGGCTTACAACACAAGTCAGCACTCCACCACAGGGAAAACACCTGCCTTGGTAGAGAAAGGGTGGAATCCCCTGTTGCCTGTGGATCACTTGAAGAAAAACCTTCTGACCATCCATCCCACAGCCAAAGACTTCCATGATATGTGGAAGAGGGCCTGTGACACAGCTGCCAAATGCATAGCTGAGGAAAAAGAATACAATAAGCAGAGGTGGGACAAATCACATATGGAACCTGACTTCAAGGAAGGGGACCAGGTGTTAGTGTCTACACTGAACTTCAACAATCTCAAAGGACCTAAAAACATGAGAGACTCATTTGTAGGACCTTTTACTATGATTAAGTTGATAGGCAAAAATGCGGTGGAAGTCAAACTCACTGAGGAGTTTTCAAGGAAACATCCAGTCTTTCCAGTGAGTTTGGTCAAACCATACTTCCAGACAGAGGAGGATAAATTCCCCTCCAGGAGAAAGAACCCCACACCACAAGAGATAGTGGAAGTGGAAGACTCCCCTGGACCTGTGAGTAAGATCATCAGGGCCAGGAAGATCAGACTCAATGGGAAGGATCAAAGACAATACCTAGTCAGATTCAAGAATCAGACAGCAGATAAGGACAAATGGTTGGCAGAGGATGCCATACCAGATGGGAACCTTCATTTAAGGAGATTCAGAGCCTCTAGGAGGACTGAACAGTCTCATCAATGATGAGCCTTTTTTAGAGGGAGGGTATGTCAGCCTGTGACTCACAACCAGAGCACAAGCATGACAGCCAAAATACCATAAACCAATGGTATAGCCAAGATACCACCAAAACATGGAGCTGAGCCAAATAAGCTCAAAAGGTATCAAAAGAAAGAGGAAACTCACCTCTTTCTGAAAATATAAGTCCCATCACCATAGGACAAGAAATAACAAAGTTATTCCTGCTCAAAGTTATTGCTGAGCATAAACCTTAATTTTCACCTCTCATCTAAAATCTAGAAGGAGAGGCTTAACCCCATCAAATGGGTATTCAAAATGAATCTCTAAGCCAGGGCTATCCAATGGTACCAGCCAAACTGAGCTAGCACCAATATTACTGGAGTTATGGTCAGTTTCAGGCCAAATAAGGGTGAACAAAACATTCACCTCACATCTAACTTCTACAGTTTTAGTGTGGGATACCTGAAGTGGGGTATTTTTGGAAAGAGCACAATCAGGGCTATCTGATGATTCCATCCATTTCCCCATAACTCAACTAGAACAAAAGTTATGGGGAAAACAAGCTCAATACAGCTTCTTTCCCAAAACACGCAAATGTACAAAACTCTTGTACATGGGATAACTTTGCCATATTTAATGATACCCATATCAAATGAGGTACCATTGTGTAGAGCACATACAGGGCTACACACTGAACTAATTTTGAGGTTGATATCTCAAGAATTGACAAAGTTATGGCTGTTTTAAGGTCAAAATCCCACCAGCTGTCATATACAGCCTTACCATGGGATAATATCCCATAATCATGAATATGAGGTGTCAAATAGACAAAGAAGCATGTTTTTACTTCAATACCTCATATGTCAGTCAATACTGGGGTCCCATACAGTTTCTGTACAGCATTCTACGCGTCATACATGTCAGAATCAGGCTGTGAGGTCCCCAGATGAAAATTTTCACCCTGTATTGGTGAAAACCGCCCAGATGTGGTTTCAAAACCACATCTGAGCCCAATACAGTGTATACAGGCTGTTTTCAAACCACAAGCCTGTCCTGGAGAGTGAAAAATCTTCACTTCCTCTACGTGGAAAGGTCTAGCAGCCTTTCCACCCCAATTTCAGGATAAAAGGAGGGCTTTTCACAGCCAAAATCATCTCCTCATCCTGCTCTTGAATAACCTACGTAGTAAACTTTCAAAAACAGTTTTACTCTTGGTTAATAATCAGGTATAATTATAAATTTAATTATTGTAGTCTTTTATTATTGTAACCCAACAGATAAAGCTGCACCCAGGGCTTTCAGCAGCGCTCACCACCACTATATCTCTATAGTAAAGCCCTTAAAATCTTAATTTAAATCATCTATCATCAATTTTATTACCTTTTAAAACATTTTTACCATGTCACAATCATAGTTTTAGTTGTAAATAGCCTTATTACTTCTTCAACATAGATTCAGCCTGACAGAAATTGTTATTTGAAAATAAAAACCAATTTATAAAGATAATCTTACTAATATCAATTCTATATATTAATATAAATACTATTTATATCTTTCAAAGAATTATTAAGGATAATGATAGAGAAAGAAATATCATAATAAGTAAAAATAACCTACTTTTGATGATTAATATAATATCTTTGCATGGATTTACGCCAAATACAGTAAAGACTACTTATTTGAATTGTATTTACAAATATTCTTGGTTTTTCCATGGATTTAGAGTTTCAAGAGAGAATTTTGACAAAAACAAATGAAAATTGATGTAATCATGTCAACACTAGTGATTATAATAAAGATTATCTTTTGTCTTTAATAATATAATGAATTTATAAATGAAGAATAAATAAATTACCTTTTAATTTAATGTTTTAATTTTTTTATGTGTCTGAGGGGAAAATAGAGTAAAAAGAGCTCTATTTATAGTAAGCTATTCCCTCATAGAGTCCAAAAGGCTTTTAATAGATGTTTTCTGATGGTATCCACTGGAATTGATCATTATTTTAAGGTTTGGTGATGATTACATCATGATTAAACCATCTTCTCAGCCTGTGACTCAAAACCCAAGCACAAGCATGACAGCCAAATACCATAAACCAATGGTAAAGCCATGATACCGCCAACACATGGAGCTGAGCCAAATCAGCTCAAAAGGTATCAAAAGAAAGAGGAAATCCGCCTATTTCCAAATTCACAAGTCTCATCATCATAGGACAAGGAATAACAAAGTTGTTTCTGAGCATAAACCTTATTTTTCACCTCTCATCTAAACTCCAGAGGAAGAGGCTTAACCCCATCAAATGAGTATTAAAATTGAAGCTATAAGTCAGGGCTATTCAGTTATACTATCCAAATTGAGCTATCACCAGAACTACAAGAGTTATGGCCAAAATAAGGTCAAATAAGGGTGAATAAAATATTCACATCTCATCTAACTTCTACAGTTTTAGTGTGAGATACCTAAAGTGGGGTCTTTTTGGAAAGGGAACAATAAGGGCTATCTGAGGGTGCCATCAATTTATTCATATATCATCTAAAACAAAATTTATGGGGCAAAGAAGCTCCATACAGATCTTAAGCAAATCATACATAGGTACAAAAAATCTTGTACATGGCATAACTTTGCCATATTTAATGATAGCCATGTCAGATGAGGTACCATTGTGTAGAAATGATCCAGGGCTACACAATGAACCAACTTCGAGCTTGATATCTCAAAAACTGACAAAGTGAAGGCAGCTTTAAGTCAAAAATTCCACATTTGGACCAATACATCTTTACTGTGAGATAATATCCCATAGCCATGATTAGGAGGTGTCAAATAGACAAAGAAGCATTCTTATACTTCAATAACTCATAATTAATTCAATAATTTGGTCCCATACAGGTTCTGTACAGCATTCTACACTTCATACACGTCAGAAGAGGGCTGTGCGGTCCTCAGATGAAAATTTTCATCCTGTATTGGTGAAAACTGCCCAAATGTGGCTTTAAAACCACATCTTAGCCCAATACAGGCTATACAGGCATTGTGAAGACCACAAGCCAGTCATTGGAAGTGAAAAATCTACACTTCCTCTATGTGGAAGCGCCTAAAACACTTTTTCACCCAAGTTTAGGATAAAAAGGGGCCTTTTCTCCACCAGAGAAGGTTTCCTCATCCTGCTCTTGAATTCCTATGTAGTACAGCTGTCAAAAACAGTTATAATCTTGGGAAATAATCAGGTTATACTTTAATCTTTATTATTGTAGCTCTTATTATAGTAACCCAAGTGGTACGATTGCACCCAGGGCTTTCAACTGTGCTCACCACCACTATTTCTTAATAGTAAAGCCCTTAATACATTAGTTTTTAACCCATTATCATCATATTCAAACCTTTTGAATAAGTTTCACCCTGTCACATTCATAGTTAAAGCTGTAAATAGTATTATTATAACTTTATCATAGACTCAGCCTGACACATCTTATCTCATTTTATGCCATTATTTAGAGTTATCACTATAACTCTAAGTTTGATGATGTCATGGCATGGAAGAAGCGTACAATCTGTGTATTTTATTATTAATAATCATACTGTGGGAACTCCTCTTGTATGGGATTAAAATGAGGCAGTACCTGGAGGGGGAAATCACAGGAAACTAGTTTTGAATTGCTAATAATTTCTGTAAACAAGGGTGGCAAGGGTGTATTGCCTTCCCCTCCTGAAATACTGAACAAAATCTTCCTTGGAGCTCACAAACCAAAATAAAATTAGTAAGTGGCTTTACAACTGCAGAAGACAAATTTCAGAAGTCTCAGATCAGACCTATTCAATAAATAATATGATAACTAATGTCAGTTATTTTGGTTAAATTTTAGATTCTAATGAAATACTTGTCTGTATAATTTATTTTTTTTAGTGAAATTGGGGTGAGTGGTTTCTTCTTGGTGATAAATCCTTGGTAAGATGAGTTATTTAAGATTTTCTGGAAAATTTGATGAGTTTGAAAAAGGTAATTTTGTCAAGTTAAAGTTATAATATAGTAAAATAATTTTTTTAAGGTTTTGTTATTTTTTTAAGAGTGGTTAATAATAAGATAAAATTGTATTTGTTAAATTTAAAAGGTAAGATTCTTTGATATTGGATTTTTAAAAGGGTAAGTTATTTTTAAGTCTTGATAAATGGTGTTAATTTTACTGGATAGAATATTTTAATATAGTAGCAACCCTAATCTTGGGTTCTGGATAATTTAATAATTATTTTTTTATTTTTTTTAATAATAAGATTCCACTGAGCTTAGTTACTGGGTAATCTTCAACACTATACTTCCACTGAGCTTAGCTACTGGGCAAGTAAAATTCACTATAATTTTCTGGACTACCTCCCAGGTGAGGGATGAATTATTCCTGTGCTTGCAATGTGCAGAGGATATATTTTTTCATGGGGGGATTTTGAAATTTGGGGGGAGAGAGCCTCTCTATTTATACTTTTTGAGATCCCAGGGGGCCCTCCATGGGAGCTGTCTTTTTCCACTTTAATTCCTCTTGATTTCATCATGTGACTCTGTTTTTTGGTGAGGACCTTTATTGCAGGAGTCAGGTGATTTAAGGTTTGGTGGTAATATTTTCTCTGCACAGCCTTCATTCATCACATGATGGTCTTTTGGTGAACTAATTATGATGTGATATTCTTGGATTTTCCTTGCATGCATGAGGTTATTTCATTTTGGCTGAGGATTTTTGTTGTGCACAGCCTCTTCTCTGTCATATGATATTCTGTTGGTGGATGTAATATCACATGATGACCTTGTAATTCCTTTGCATATGTCATATTTTAGGATTGGTAGAAGTGGCTGTGTAGTTTATGCAGGTGGCATGGTTGTTTTTCTTCTTTTTGAACTTTAAAATGAGGTCAGGTGATAATTCTTGCACTGATTAATTTACTATTTCTTATGAGATGATGTGATTTTTGACCTTGACACATGCTGTGCATAGTCATGTGGTTGAGATTTAATTAAAAAATTGTGTACTGCATGCAGCTTCTTGTAACTAGCTTTGGTTTGCATGAGGTGATGAGTTGTGTAAATAATTTTGATTCTGTTTTAAGGTTTCAAGTGGGGTTACTTTGGATATAAGATAAGGTACTCCTGTGGCTGTGCTGTAAATGAGTTGCAGGAATTCCATGGGGCTGGGCTTTGCATCATGTGACTTTGAATGCAAGTTGGCTGTATAACTAATTCATGTGTCATTTTCTTGCTGCATGAGTCCTGTGGCTGTAAGGGGGTGTAAAGCTGGGTGGGGTGTGTACTTTGAAGGGTGGTACCTTATTTGTTGTAACTAGTTTACTATATGTAACTTGATTTTTACATATGCATAATGAAATTAAATAATTTATTTAAACACATACACTGCCCTTTGGTGCCTGTGCCATGGTTTTATGAGTTAAATCCAGATTCTTGCTGTACAATTTACCTTTTGGTGTAACATTTGAGTGTAAGTCTGCTTGTAGGCTGGACTTACTGCTGTTTTGGGGTACTAGGAGCTTGAGCCTGGTGAAAAAAACATGGTATGGAATACCACATCCCCCTCTCCATTTAATTCTGTCCCCAGCATTTCAGGTGAGAGCTCCCTATTCTTCATCTGATTCTGTGGTTTCCTCCAGTACCTCTTCCTCATTTATTAATTCATCTTCTTCACTTTGTTCTTCTTCTGTGTCTTCTTTTGTGTTGATAAGCTTTCCTCTTTGGTAGAGCCTCTTGACTTGAGATGCTGCAAATCTTCTTGCTAATTCTGTTCCATCCAGCTACTCAAGTCCATATGGTCCATTGTTTATTTGTCTGATTACTCTGTAGGGTCCATTCCATTTGTTTTTGAAAAGTAGTCCCCAATTATTTTCTATTGCTTTGTTGTAAACCAGGACCAAATCTCCTGGTTTGAGTGGTGATCTTATTTGATGTGCCATTCTTCTATCCCAATATTTCTTAGAGTCTTCCCTAGATTTTTTGAGTTTTTCTGCTGCTTGTCTTCTCATCTCTTCTTTTCCTTCCAATTTTTTGGCTCTGGCTTCCAGTAATTCCTCAGTTGTGGATATTTTGTGCCATTCTACTGCTAAAAATGTTTTTGTTTCAATGTCAATTGGTAATACTGGAAGTTGTCCAAATTTGAGTTCATATGGTGAGAAATGAGTTGTCCTTCTAGTTGAGATTCTGTCAGCCAATGTAACCAAAGGTAGATATTTTTTCCATTTTCCTCCGTTTTCTCCACACATCTTGACTAATGCATCTTTGAGTTGCTTATGGCCCCTTTCAACCATTCCTTGAGACTCTGGGTAATAGGGTGTGGTGACTGTGATTCTTGATCCTGCTTTCTTTACTGCATCTTGCGATTCTTTTCCAAACTCTGGCCCCCCATCAACAGTTACTTCTTTTGGTGAGCCATACCCGCATATCCATTCTGCAACTGCTTTTTCTGTTAATTTGACTCGTCCAATTGTTTCTGGCCATCCTGAAAAATCATCTCTGGCCACAACCATGTACTTCCATCTTCCAGATTTAATATGGACTGCATCCATGCTTACCCTTTCAAAGATTGTTGATGTTTCTGTAGGCTTTCCTTGTTCCCTTTGGAAGCTTTGACTTGTCTTTTGGCAGGCCAGGCAAGATTGAACCCATTTCTTGACTGACTTCTTCATTCCTTCCCACCAATATCTTGCTTTAATTCTTCTGTAAGTTTCATTTTACCCTCTGTGGCCCATGTCTTCATGAAGTGACTTCAAAATGTAGCTTTGAGCTTCTTGACTTGATATCACCAATTGAGGGTTTGGGTTATTCCTTCTTTTGAGCTGGCCATCTTCCAAGAAAAAATTGGATGAACTCCTTTTTATCCTTCTAAATTCTTCATCTTCACTTGATTGTGGTTTTTTCATTTTACTTAAGTATTCTTGCATCCTCTTCCATAATCCTTCTTGTTTTGTTGGTACTTGTATTCCTGAAAAATTGAGTGAATTTACATTCTTGGCCCCAAATCCAGGGTGTGGCTTGATCCAATCTTCTTCTTCATCAAATTCTGGTGCATCTTCATCTTCTTCTGAGTTTTTTGGTCTTCTTGACAGCCCATTTGGCATAGTGAAAGTTTTCCCTGGTTTGTGTACCAAATCAAAGGAAAATAGTTGAATGAAAGCCACCCATCTTGTCATGGGGGCATTGGGTAAGTAAGGGGTGTTTATCATTTCAATTAAGGCCTTGGCATCAACCTGTAATTCAAAATGTTGTCCCCAAAGTATTTTTTGGAGCTTCTGGAGAACTCTTGCAGCTCCACAGAGTTCTAATTTAGGTTGTGAGTATTTTGATTCTAATTTTGAAAAAGTTATTTATTCATATAATACTGGTCTGTCTTTTCCTTCTTTATCTTCTTGAGTGAGTACTGCTCCTGCAGCAATGTAGCTTGAATCTACTGCTAGCTTAATTTTTCCTGATCCTTTGTCATAATCCAATTTCTTGAGGGTTATTTCTTCTCCAACTATTCTTCTGAGCTTATGGAAAGCTTCTTCACATTTTTGATCCCAGTTACAGTCAATATCTTCTCTTGTGAGCCTTCTGAGTTGTGATGCAACTTGTGAGAAGCTTTCAATGAACATCCTTAAATAGGCACAAAGTCCAAGAAATCCCCTTATTTCCTTCTTGTTAAGAGGTGTTGGCCAATTCTGAATTTTGTTAATCTTTTGTTTTGAAATTTTTCTTCCTTTAAATGATACAACATGCCCTACTATGTCCAAATCTGGAACACAGCATGCAAACTTTGATCCTGAGATAGTAAGTCCTGCTTCTTCAATCCTTAATAAAACTCTTTCTAAGGTTATGGCATATTCCCATATAAATCTTCTGATTGAGGGGTTTTCTGGTAGTGTTTCTTGGTTGTAAAGGGATTGTGGTCCTTTTATTCCTCCATCATCAATGAAAATTCCTACACTTTCTGGTATTTCTTCTTGGAGTATCCAGGTCATTTGGGCTTGGTATACTGCTACTGAGTTGGTGGCTCCTTGGGGTAGTCTTGTGAGCTGCATCCTTCCAAGGGGTGTTTCAAAAGTGGTGAGGGGTCTTGTAGTGACATCTAATTCTCTTTCATCATATCCTCCCATGATGTCTCCTAGCCCATAGCATGCTCTTCCTGAAAATGCATCTATAAATTCTTCAATATGAGGTAGTAAGCCAGCATCCTTGATGGTGACTTTTTTGAGTTCTTGAAGGTCATGGACAATTCTGAGTTTCCCATTTGATTTGGCCACACAAAAGATGGGGCTTGTGTAGCTTGATGTGGATTTCTCATAGAGTCCAGTCCTGATTATTTCTCTGATCAATTCAGTAAACTGAGGTAAAATTGATTTGGGAATGGGAATTGGTTTCTTCTGCCAAGGTTCATGAGGTATTACTGGTATTTTGTAAGGTTTTCCATATGAGTGCTTGAGTAATCCTCTTTCTTCTTCACAGAAGGCTATTGCTTTTTTTCTTAAAGTAATAACATTTTTGAGTAAATTTATTTCTTCATTTGATAACCATCCAGGTGGGCCAAAATTGACTGCTTGCAGTCTTTCATGGGTGACCTTAAAGGTTTCTTGAAATATAGGTGGGTTTGGTGATAAGGGTGTTTCATGAAGATCTCTTGACAAAGGTGGTCTTTCCAAAGGTGGGTTAAGGTCTTGAGGCATTGGCTCATTCACTGGTCTCACCTTCTTCAGGACTGATTTGTATTTGGCTGCTAAAACTTGGTGATCCATCTTCAATTAGTTATTTTGTTTCTTCTTCTCTTTTTTTTTAATTATTTCTAAGAATTTGCTAGTGTCCTGAAATCTTGAGGTATTCACAATTCTTCTTTCTTCTTTCTTCCATAAAAATGTAGTTTAAGGTCATACAGGACCTACAACTAGGTGTGTAACCCCTGTATATTAGGTATAAAAGTCCTGCAGTTTAAGTCATGCAAGGACCTCCTGGCCTAATCCAAGGGCTTATCTTGATTCTTGAGCTCCTTTGGGCTTGATTTTGGATTCCACTTGACTCTTGTTTTATTCTTCAATCTTCATGATTCTCACTTGATGAAAGATTCTTCTGCTTGATTTATTTCTTGATAAGGAATTTTCTTGTCTTAATTGATGGCTTGAGAATCCACTTTGTTCATTTTGGCCAATTTGATAATGCTAAACACCTGTGAAACCCCTTGTTCCTGTTACACAAAGGGAGCAGTTTATTGTCATGCTGAGGACAAAAGTGGTTGTTCAGCACTTCTCCTGACTAGGACAATCCCCTCCAGCTTCTTGGCTGTTACTTTTTATAAGTTTCCCTGCCCAAGTCTACAGAGGAAGCAGTTTAGTTTCATGCTGAGGACCTCTTGAGTCTTCAATCTTCTTTAAAATCCCAAGGGCAATTTGAGTTGAGTGTTTTACATCATCTTGTTGGTCCATCATGATGAGTGAATCCTGAATCAATGATTAATCCAATGAGTCATCCTTCAGTCCATAAATCCTGTCCAGTGATTCTTGTTTTTCAATTGGGTTCCAACCCAGAATCAAATGAATTTCCAAGTTCTGGTGTTGTCCAAAGAGAAATTCATAAGGAACTCTTGCTTTTCTTAAGAAACAATCTTCTTTATTTTTAGTATTGTGATAATTGGTATGTGATATAATGTTTCCAAATTATATTGATATTTCTTCAAAATGATTTACTTCCTTTGGTTCTCCTGTATTCCTAAAGTATTCCTGCTATATAAAAAAAATAAAATGAAAAGAGGAAAATGAAAAATTATAATAATAAGTTAATTTTAAAACTGATTTATATATTGATTGATTTATTTTATTTTTGTTTCCTAATAATATTCTTTTGTTTGGGTAAGGGCCCCCCTCTCCATTTAAGAATCTTGAGTTGGTTTTTAAATTTTAAAGAGGACATGTTCTCTTTCCCCCAAAGCTTCCACTATAAGGGATAGTGTAAGAAATAAGTTTACCCACCCCTTATTTTTTATAGTGATATTGATAAGGATAAATAATGATACAGTAAATTTACATATTTTTTTTATTTTTTTATTTTTATTTTTTTGTAAGTATAAAATAACCATTAAATGAGATATCTGATTAAAAATCAAAATTCAAATGAAATAAACCTGAATCACAATTAAGATCCTGGAACTGTTTGGTTGAAGGTGGTAATTTGTGCCAATCAGTAAAAATTGGTGCTCTTGAGAGTATTTCTGATTAATATTACATAATTGAATGATCATAATTTGAGTCCTTTATTCATATAATGACCCTTATGATGCCACAACTCTTCCTTTTGGAATCATCATTGTGACTCAGACTTTATTTCAAGTCCATCCCCTTTATGGTTCAGATTTTCTGTTACCCATAAATTCATTTGAGTTGTTAAAAATATAAACAGTGAAAAATAAAAATTTATACAATAAAATCAAAAAAAATCTTCTTTCCTTTTTGGGGGGGCTTTCAAATTCCTTTTGGAATAAATAGCACATTGAGGTGTTATTAATATGTAAGTGCCCCAAATTATGTCATCAATTTATGAGTCTTTAATATAAATAACTCCTTCAGAGTTCAATTAATGCCTTCATGGCACAAATACTTCTTCTTCTCAAGCAAGTTCCAATCACTCTCTTGTAATTGAAGAAATATTTCAAATAAATTAATCATCATTTTTTTTTAAAAAAAAAACTTTATGTAGAGTTTTTTTTTAATGATTATTATCTTTTTTTTTTAATTTAAAAATTAAGCCAATTTAATGGCTCTTGTTGTAATAGTAGAAAATTGTAATAAAGATAATAAATAAATAAAATATTCTTGAGCTCATGAATGGGATATGACCCTTATTCTTAGGAAAAACAATTGAATTTGAAGTAAAAAAAAATTAAAAAATATGTTCAAAAGGTTTAAGTCAGTAAATGTCTCTCATTATTGTTTTTAATGAAATACAATTAGAAAAAATAAGAAATAAAACCTGAGGTAGTTTATAGTCTTGCCTAGGACTTATCCTCCTCTGATAGTCCTTGTTCAATCTTTTTGAATATTTTAAATAAGCAGTTTATGGTCTTGCCAAGGACCATTGGTTGATTGTTTTGCATTTTGAGTCCTTGTTGAGAATTCTCTTTTTTTCTTGATATTTAAAGGTATTTCTTGATATTTGAAGGGGCAGTCTATGGTCTTGCCAAGGACCATTGACTTATTGTTTTGTTGATGATTACTTGATTCCTTGTTGATACTTTTGGTTTTGATTTATCTTCAAAGCCAAGTTGTAAATTGAATTAAACAGCTTATAGTCTTATTTAGGACTCATCTTCATTTTTAAATTATTTTCTTATGCTTATAAAATTATGCAGGTGTTTTTTCTTTTATGTTGAATACCTGTAGAAGCCAAATCAAATATGTTAGTATAGCTATCATATAACATAAAAAGGCATGATAAAACAAAACAGAAGTTTAAAGCCTTGCTTAGGGCTCTTATTGTTATTTATACCCCTGTAGCACATCAAAATAAAATATGTCAGCTTCATGTAAGATTAAGGAGAAAATGAAAGAAAATTCCAGAAGTTTAAATCCATGCTGAGGGCTCTTTGATTTTCAGCCCTCATTCTATAATAAAAAACATGGTTAGTCAACTAATTGAATCATAAAAAATAAAATAAGCAATTTATAGCCATACTGAGGGCTCTTTTTTTTGTTGTATTTTAACCTTCTTAAGTCATTAAATATATATATTTATATACACTATTTTTTGTTTTGTTTTGAAATATCCCTGTATCAAAAATAGAAAAATAATGTTAGAGTTGAAAAAAGAAGAACCAAGAATTAAATATAAAACCAAGCAGTTTTAAGACATTCTGAGGGCTCCTTTTGGTATTTATTTGAAAACACTTCTCCAAATCTTAGGTTATAGTCTGTTTTGTATATTTGAAGCCCTATATAACAATATCAGTAAGCTCAATAATTAACAATTATAAATGAAATTGAGCAGTTTAAAGCCTTGCTCAGGGCATATTACTGTTTTTTGTAGCCCTGTAGCACATCAAAACTGAAATAGTTCAGCTTTATTTAATATTAAGGAGAAAATGCAGAAAGTCCCGCAGTTTAATGTCTTTCTGAGGACATTTTTGTTTATTCAAAACCTGTAGAATTTAAAATAAAATAATGCAGTATGAGTCAATTGTAAAAAATCAAATTAAATGTAAAATTTAGCAGTTTAATGTCTTGCTGAGGACATTTCTTTTATTTTTATATTTCAAACCCTTGTAAATCCAAATGAATATTTTGTCAGTAATTTGAGTAAGTTCATAAATGATAATACAATTCAAACAAAGAATAAAATAAGCAGTTTAAAGCCATGCTGAGGGCTCTGCATTGTTCTTTATAGCCTTGTTGCTTATATCCCCTATAGTCAAAGCTGAAAATAGTTGTCAATGAAACTATAGTGAAATAAAACAAGATGAGTTATTATATTTTAAGGTGAAACAAAAAAAGAAATAAGCAGTTTTAAGTCTTGCTGAGGACTTATTTGTTAATTTTTATTGTAAAGCCATTCTGTTATATATATATATATATATTGATTCATATATAAAAAACTGTAAAGAAAGTAATATGTCAGTTAAAATAAGAAATCTAATAAATGATAAAAAATAAAAGTGAGAAGTTTAAAGCCTTGCTCAGGGACTTTTTTTTAAAAAAAATCATCAGTAAATATAATAAAATCTTGAATAAAATTAAGAATAAATAAGCATTTTATTTGCATTCTTATATATATATATATATATATTAATCATTGTCATCATTCATTTTTTTTATATATAAAAAAAATCAGTAATAAATAAAATTAACACAAAACAGGTAAATAAATTCAACAGTTTAAAGTCTTTTTGAGGACTTCTTTATTATTATTATTATTATTTTAAAGCCCTGTAGAGATTGATAATCAGAAGTTCATATTAATTTAATTATAAAAGGTAAAATTATGTTAAAATTAAGAAAATAATCAGTTTAAAGCCTTGATGAGGGCTCTTGTTAATTTTCCAAAACATAAATAAAAGAAAAATTTAGCAGTTTAAAGTCATGTTGAGGACTTTCTTGGTTAATTTTCTTTATATTATATTATTATGTTTTAATTATATACTTATTAGTTTTTTCATTAATATCTATTTATTCATTATTAAATATATATATATATATTCATTTTGTTTTATACAGGACTTATTCCTTTAGTCATAGCTAGCTAATCAGGTTGTACAGCCTGATACTGGCTGTTAGAGGTCAGATTCCTATAACCTCGCTGCAACTCCTGCATCCAGAATTATTTTATTCTACCGTCTTTATTTTATTTTTATTTTTTGTTGGAAAGCCTTTTGACCCTTTAAAAAGCTTTGGAGTAGAAGCTTTTGGCTCAATAGGCGTCAAAAGCCATGTGATTTAGGTTGAATTCTTCCTGTGGGTAGTTTCAGTGATTTCCGTAATCTTTTTTTTTTTTTTAGACTCCTTCAAAGTCCTCCTACCCCTTCCAGTAATTGTAGTTGAGTCGGTTTGGGTCCTTTGGTAGGTGGATGATGGATCCATTTGGCTCTGGTTCCTGGATTCCCCGCGGTGAAAAATGACCAGGTAGACAAGTGGTGGTGGCTTTAGAATCCTTTTTCAAAGCTAACTCCACCCGCCATAAGATGTGGTTTTGATTCCTCATTATCACAGCCTTCCCAGTGTGATCCCAACAAGGTTTGTGTAGCAGTACTTTTTTTAAAAAAAAAGAAGAAACTCCGCTTCCAAGCTAATTCCACCCAGTTCATGGGCCTTGTTGTCTAGCTGACTCCTCCACAAATTCTAAAAAAAGGTGCCGGCATGGTAAAGAAGTTTTATTTGGTTTCCCTCAAGGATTACACCTGTGAGTTTATATTCATTTATTACTATTATATATTTTTTTTGTTGTTGATCTTCAGGCTGGTTTTTTTGAGTAGCTTCTAATTCCAACTTCATAACATATTTTCTATTTTGATTCAGTGAAGCTCTCTTTGGGTTATTTTTGTTTGGATTGACTCTGCCCTCTCAGTTTCCTTTATTTGTATCTTGGGTATAAATAGCTAAGTTAATGTCACTATCCAATTGCTATTCTCCCAACAACTCCCCACTTCCCAATTTTGTTATTGTCACTGAGCCTTGATCCAATTGTAGGCTTGAAATACTTCGCTTGGTCTCAATTTTTTACTTAAATACTGATTCCCATGTTGTGTTTGTGTGTTTTTTTTATATATAATTCATAGCTCCCCCTTAGCCTTTCAAACAAATGAGCGCCTCTGATCACTCCTATGGGTCAGGTTACTCGGATGTCATAAAGGCCTTTACAGCCAATGAGATCGAAGAGCTTTTATTTGGGAGTGCATTACCATCTTTTTCTGAGACATTATCCAATCCTTCCTATCCTCCGCAATTGCCTCTGGCACTAGCTCCTCTCTCCCGTGCCCCTTCTGTATCCTCTGATACAGAGTCAGTGCCCAAGGCCGTGTTGGCTTTTTACACGTTTATTGAGGGGAAGGTTGATCCACGACTTTTTATTCCAGACCCTGTGGCATATTTTTTGAACATCAATCCTCCCATAATTACAAAGAGGAAGAGGAACCACTGCCTTCCCAGAAAGACGATGCCAGTCTCCTACCATTTACGTCCCCGAAATTCTAAGGGACGGGCTATCACTTCCTATAGGGCCCATTAGGTAAATTTTTTTTATATTATTATAATTCTTTATACCAGTCTATTGCTAAAAAAATTGTAATTGTAATTTTTTTGTTTTATTTTATTGTCATTATAGTTATTTATTTATTTATTATTTTTTATATTTTTTAAGAAATTATCCAATCGGCTGTGGAAGGATATTGGTGTTACAATTCCACTAGTCCTCCTGTTGAGACTATGTGGTTTTGGATTGTACTGTCATTGTTTTGAAGGCTCTCCCTATCGTCTAGTGTCAAAGGAGCTATTGGAGCTTATCACTTGTCTGCTGCTTCTCTCTACTGTAATTCCTTGTGGTTTCGTTTTTTTTTGATGTAATTTTAGCTCTTCATATTTATAATTATAACAAAAAAACTTGATAGAATGAAACAAATAAAACAAAATGAAATAGAGTTAAAGAATAAAACTAAAAGGAACAATTAACAATATAGAGTAAGCTGAAAGAAAGCAATAATGCAACAAAAGAAATCCTGTGTGAATAAAAAAAATAAAAAAGAAAACAAATAACAAATAAACTTTAGATGAACAAATAATATAAAGCAGGTCAAAATAAAAAAAATAAAAACAACAAAAAAAAAATAAAAAATAAAAAATAAACTAAGTTAATTGATAAAATAAAATTCAGTAAGATGAAACCTAATTTTTTTTTTTTTTTTGAGTTGCAATGACTTTAATTTATATTGAAAGAAATTATCAGTTTGAAAAAAATAAATTAATTAAATTCAATCAAGTATATGGGTAAAGCTATAATAAATGCAAAGTAAATCATTTGAAACCCATCTAACTATCTTTTAAGTAGTCCTGAAGTAAGAATAAACCATAATCTGTTCAGCTATCATATCACTTCTTGTTTCAAAAGAAGAAAGAAAAAATAATAATAAAAAATAAAAAAAATAAAAAATATTAAACAGCTCATAGAAGTTGATGTAAGCTGGTTTCTTTTTTTTTTTTTTTTTTTGTGGTTAGCATATAATGATTTAAATTCATTTGTAACTGATTGTGCTTGTTTTTTATTCCTCTTTTTTTGTTTAATTGATCATGATGATTATATATATGAAATCTTCAACTTCAGGTAAGCTTATATGAACTGAAGCTTATTTGTTAAATTTTTAATATTTTACTTTGTTTCTCTTTCTCTTTTATATTATGAAAGAAAATTTGAATTGTAAAGAGGAAAAATGAAAGATGGTAAAAAATAAAAAATAAAAAAATAAAAAAAATAAAAAAAAAGTGAGGTTTATTTTCATAAATTCCTTGGACAAAGTATTTTCTTTACTAATTCATTCTTCATAAATCTTCCTCCCCTCCATTGTTCTCTTTTAAGAGCTTTGAAAAGGCACCCTTGACAGAAGGATTCCCATTCTTCTGTATTGGTTTTAGCTACACCACCTCTGAGTGTGAGGATTGCTGGTATAAGTGTTTCTTCCCAGTGGTAATCCCAAGTGGAATTTTTTACAGTATAATTTCCTGAGATTTTGCTAATTGTCCCATTTTTAATTTGAAAATCCTGGAGGTTGAACCAGTCTTGGCATTCCCGGGTTCTCCAAAATAGTGATTTTCTGAAGTTTTCATCCATTTCAAATATTTCATTCCAGTAATTGTTTCCAAGGTTGCCATCAATTCCATCCCAGGTTAGTAACTCTAAGAATTCATACTTTGTAAGGTTGAATCCAGGTAATTCTTTCCATGGATGAGATATGACAGTTTCTGATGGTGAGTTTTCTTTTTCAAAGATGTCCTCAAACTCAATATATGGAAGGACAATGGTGGAAATATCAGGACAGGGTTCTGGCTTTATTTTTAAGAACCAGTCAGGATTTTAAATTAATTCTTGTAGATTGATGTAATTGGCCCAGACTTCTTTTTCTTCTATCCAGCTGATATCTGTGTCCATTGACCAGGGATTTTCTTCAGGTAATGGCCATGATTCCATTTTGAAGGATTTGGTGGATTTTGAAGTGTTAAGGTAAGATGAATTGAGAAGAGTATCAAAGTTATTTATCAAAATAGTTTGAATTTAGGTTTAATGGGTTTTGGATGATAAATTTGGGTAAGAATTTAGATATTCCTCTTTCATAAGGCAGGAGGTCACTGCCTAGTGATTTATGATTTGAGTGAGTGAAATTGGTGATTTTGGTTGATAAGAATTGATTTTCCTCTTTGATAAGGGAGGAGGTCACTGCCCAGTGTTTTTTTTTCTTTTTTGATATTGATGGAGTTTCTTTAAAGTGCCAAAGGGTTCATTTATTGATATAATCATCTTCAGCTTTCATAATTGGATATTTATTGATAATTTGGTCTTCTTTTATTAATTCTTCCCCATAGGATCCAAAAATTGGTTAATTTGGCCATGGTGGGGGTGATTGATATTTTTAATGTAAGTTTTTTTTTTAAAGAAATATTTTATTGATGAATTCCGCCTTTGTTAAGGCAGGAAGTCACTTCCCTAAGATAAAATGAAAAAATAAACTAATGATACATTTTTAGAGAAACAATTCTTGATTTTGTTGATTTTATTTAGAGTTGAACTCCCCTAAGTGGGAAAAATAACTGTCTGTTGAGTAATCTGGCCAAATAAGGTCTTTGAGGGCTTCCAAAAAGGCATTTCTTTCTTCAATTTCTTCTTCTGATGGAAATTCTGACCACCATAAGTCTTCATCAAAGAATATATATCCATCTCCAACCCATTTCAGTCTTCCAGTTTGATATGTTGATCCATTCAATCCAAGGTACCACTGGGCCCAAATTTGATTGAAGTAAAGTCCCCTTCTTGGTAGTGTGGCCATTTCAAATATTTCATCCCAGAATTTATTTTCAAGGTTACCTTTAATTCCCTCTTCAGTTAATAAATCTAAGAATTGGATATTGTTCAAGTTTGCTCCTGGAAGATGACATAAGTATTTGTTTTCACATAAAATTCCTTGAGATTCATCCCCATAAATGTCTTCAAAGGTGATTTATGGCAGGTAAATGTAATTGAATTCATTTTCTAAGATGGATTCTGTTCCTTCCTCTTCATTGGGAGGTTGCTGTATGAATTCAGGGCTTTCCAGTTGCCATTCATAAGGTTCTTCTTGGTTGTTCAATGGTCTGTCCAAGAAGTTGATATGGTATTTGTCTTTTAAATTTTTGTCTCTTTCTTCCATAATTCTGAGGTCCTTTTCAATTTCATTTATAATTTCTTCATCTGAAAGCTCATGATGTTCACTAAATTGGACTTTCTTCCTTTTGGGTTTAGTTTTGAAAGGGTTTCCATTTATTTTCTCATTTCCATCTACTAAAATCTGGAAGGTTTCTTCCTTATTGTTAATTGGCTTGTAGCTTATATTGGGTAATTCATCTTCAGAGGTTGAGTCTTCAAGTTGTCTTTTGAGGTTGTTGGGCCATTGGGTATTTTGTAAATCTTGACCAAATTCATCACTTTTTGGAGATATGGATAACTCTTGGGTCTTCTGGGTTAAATTTATTATGGTATTGTCTCTTTTTGCATTTTTATCCTTCTTTACTGGGTTATTTCTGACTAATTTTGCCATATTACATAAATCCATTCCTCTAGGTGGTCCAGTTTGCCATCCAAGTGCTTGAGGTTTGCATATTGGCATACATAATCTTCTTCCATCAGGTTCTTGATAGCTCAGTATTTCTCCTTGTTTGTGAGAAAATTTCAGCCTAATGTTATTTTCTTCCAAAAAGGGTCTTCCAAGTACTGTATGGACAGATCCTTTTGCAATGAAAAAGTGTATTTGAGTTTCTTCACCTGAAGCCAAGATGATTGGAGTAAGTTCTGAAAGTGCCACCAAGGAAGTAGTATTGCCTCCAATTCCCCTAAGGTTCATGTTAAGATTTCTTGTTGTGAGTGAGGCTTTGATTGCTATTTCTTCTGGTATAATGTTAAGTTTGGCACCAGTGTCTACTAATCCTTTGATAGGATATTCCTCCCTTCCAATGAAGATTTCCATAAATCCCAAAGGACAAGCATGATGAATCTTGGGCTTTGGTATTTCTTTGAATCCAAATGTTAATAGTCTTTCTTGAAGATCCATTGAGTTTAGTGATTTAATTTTCTCCTTGTCTTTTTCTGATAATTCCTGTAATTTATGGACAAAATTTGGTGACATCCTCAAGATTTCTTCAATGGTGAGGTTGATCTTTTGTTGCATAATTTTCTTAATAATTTTGTCAATTTCCAATTTAGTTTCAACTTGTTTCTTCTGAGGTTTTCTGAACTTCTTTTCTTCTTTGGAAATTTCTTCATCTTCATCCTTATTGGAAATATTTTCAATTTCCTCCTCAGGTTGGTCTGGTTTTGGAATATTTGAATTTTGGAATTTGGTAGGAATTATGACTCTTCCTTCCTCTTTTTCTTCTTCAATGTAAGCTCCTGGAATAGCTGTTTTTTTCTTTGGCTCTTGATTTTGGGAAAGTCTTTCCATTCTTTGCTTGGTCTGCCTTAGTCCAATGTGTGATTCAAAAGGGTCATTGGCTGAGGAAATGGTAGGTGGTTTCCAATTTGACCACTCTTCAACATGAGCAATTGAGGTTGTTTTATCATCTGATTTCTTTTCAGTGGGCTTAACCTCCTCTTCTGGTTTTGGTTTGACGGTAGGTTTTTCCATAAATTTCTTGTTGAGCTCTGATTTTTCTTTTGCAAAATCCCTTACTATGCTTTTGGCACTTTCATTTCCTTCCATAGGTACTCTCTGATAATTGGGGAAGAGGTGAGATGCTCCTTGGGTTCTGACAATTCTTCTGTCCAGATCTTCAGCAAGGTGAGTGCATCTAGTTGCTGTATGACCTTCTTCCTTGCAGTAAGCACACTTCAATGGTGGTCTTGGAGCCATTTTAGCTGGTATGTATGGTTGGTAGCTGGATGAAAATGGTGGTAAAGGATTCCTTGGCCTATATGGCTGGTTAGTTTGAGGGAATATTTGCTCTTGATTGTTGTTCCAGTTCCTTCTTGGTTTATTCACTGCTTCTGAAAGGCTTTTAAGTTGATTTAAAACTTCTTTAACTGATTCTTTTCCCTCATTTCTTGGCTGAGGTTCTGGTTGTGGAGGATTTTTGATCTTTTGGGTGAGTTCTTTTACTTGTTTTAAAACTTCATCCCAGCTTTCATCTTCAAATCTTGTTTTCTTTTCTGGAGGTTTTGGTTTAGAAAATTCCTTTTTTTGAATCAGTACCTTGGCCTCCAAGTCCTGTTCAATGTGTAATTTCAAAATATCCAATCTTGGAATGATGTAACCTCCATCCAAGGCTTGAACCATAGCTCTGTCTTTAATCATTTCTTTGTAAATTGATTCTTGGAAGCTAGTGGAAAGGCTGGCCAATACTTCCTGGTTATGATTGATATCACCTTGGATATATTGGTATCTTTTGAGGTAAGTGATAATTGCTTCATATTCCCCAATGAATTTTCTGTATTGAGTCATGTTTCTTATTCCACCTTCTTGTTGAGTTTTTGTGAATAAATCAGTGATTGAGGATAATCTGTATCTTCTTTCAGGTGAGACTGTTCCCCATCTTCTTTTCATATCCACTTTCAATTGATCCCAATCAGCTGTTTCATATCCTGGCATTCCTTCAATATGATAACTGATTTCTTCATCTTTTGTCCAAAATGCTATTTGTCTTGCAATGTCTCTTCCACTTGCTCCTTCAATTTCTGCAATATTTTCAACCTTTTTGATTAATCTCTCAACATCCTTTCCATCAAACCACAAGTTATAGTCCTTGGCTCTTATTTTTACTATTGGAGTAGTGTTTCTTGGAATTTCTTGATGTAATGGAGTTGGCATTTGGGAAGAAATGTTGACTCTTCTTGGTAAGTTACTTTGTCTTTGTTCTGTATAAGGTGTTGATGTGGCCATGGGTCTTGGGTAAGGTGAAAGTGATCCATGTTGCCTGAATGATCTTGGAAGGGTGGTCTGTTCCTCAAGAGGACTATTCTGTGGAGTATAACTTGATGATTTCTTTTTTCCTTCCTTTTTGATTAGTGCTAGTAATTCTGCTTGCATTTCTAGCATCTTATGCTGAAGTCTCTCTGTTGAAGACATTTCTTCCTGTCCTTTAACAGTCTCTTCATTAAAGTTTTCTTCCTGTATTTCTTCAATACTGGAAGGTAATTTTGATGATGAAGGTTTATCCATTTTCAATGGGTTTATTTCTTCCTTTGATTCTGGTATTGAGTTATTGATTTTATTTCTTTAAAGGAGATCAAGGAAGAATTTTTCCACAACCTTCAAGTCCCTTTTATTGGTTCTTGGTGTTGCGATTGGGAAATCGGAATATTTGTTTGATTCCTCTCCTAGTTCTGTTTCTTGCTTTGGTGGATAATAGTAATGGTCAGAGTGAGTTGATGATTCAGATTCCTGAGATGATGGTTTTGGCTAATTTTGATTATTTGAATCCAGCTTTTGTTATAAAAAAGTATTCTTGGAGTAGTTAAGAATTTTGTCATTGATTTTAATTTATTTTTTATTGAAGTTGAGGCTGTCAAGCCACTGTTGGGACACCAGATGTGGGAACTCCTCTTGTGTGGGATTAAAATGAGGCAGTACCTGGAGGGGGAAATCACAGGTAACTAGTTTTGAATTGCTAATAACTCCTGTAACCAAGGGTGGCAAGGGTGTATTGCCTGCCCCTCCTGAAATACTGAACAAAATCTTCCTTGGAGCTCACAAACCAAAATAAAATTAGTAAGTGGCTTTACAACTGCAGAAGACAAATTTCAGAAGTCTCAGATCAGACCTATTCAATAAATAATATGACAAATAATGTCAGTTATTTTGGTTAAATTTTATATTCTAATGAAATACTTGTCTGTATAATTTATTTTTTTAGTGAAATTGGGGTGAGTGGTTTCTTCTTGGTGATAAATCCTTGGTAAGATGAGTTATTTAAGTTTTTCTGGAAAATTGGTGACTTTGATAAAGGCAATTTTGTTAAGTTAAAGCTATAATATAGTAAAATAATTTTTTTAAGGGTTTGTTATTTTCTTTTAAGAGAGGTTAATAATAAAATAGTATTTGTTAAATTTAAGAGGTAAGATTCTTTGATATTGGATTTTTGAAGGGGTAAGTTAATTTTAAATCTTGATAAATTGTTTAATTTTACTGGATAAAATATTTTAATAGAGTAGCAACCCTAATCTTGGCTACTGGGTAATTTTTATTTTTATTTTAACAATAATAAGATTCCACTTAGTTTAGCTACTGGGTAATCTTTAACACTATACTTCCACTGAGCTTAGCTACTGGGAAAGTAATTTTTACTATAATATACTGGACTACCTCCCAGGTGAGGGATGAATTATTCCTATGCTTGCAATGTGCAGGGGATATAATGTTCATGGGATATAATTTCCATGCGGGGGATTTTTAAATTTGGGGGGAGAGAGCCCCTCTATTTATACCTTTTGTAATCCTAGAGGGCCATCCATGGGAGCTGTCTTTTTCCACTTTAATTCCTCTTGATTTCATCATGTGACTCTGTTTTTGGTGAGGACCTTTCTTGCATGGGTCAGGTGACTTAAGGTTTGGTGGTAATATTTTCTCTGCACATCCTCCATTCATCACATGATTGTCTTTTGGTGAACTAATTATGATGTGATATTCTTGAATTTTCCTTGCATGCATGAGGTGATTCAATTTTGGCTGGGGATTTTTGTTGTGCACAGCTTCTTCTCTGTCACATGATATTCTGTTGGTGGATTCAGAATCACATGATGACCTTGTAATTCCTTTGCATATGTCATATTTTAGGATTGGTAGATGTGGCTGTGTGATTTATGCAGGTGTCATGGTTTCTTTTCTTCATTTTGAACTTTAAAATGAGGTCAGGTGATAATTCTTGCACTGATTAATTTACTGTTTTTTATGAGATGATGTGATTTTTAAGTTTGACACATGCTGTGCATAGTAATGTGGTTGAGATTTAATTAAAAAATTGTGTACTGCATGCAGCTTGTTGTAACTAGCTTTTGTTTGCATGAGACAATGAGTTGTGTAAATAATTTTGATTCTGTTTTAAGGTTTCAAGTGGGGTTACTGTGGATACAAGATAAGGTACTCCCATGGCTGTGTTGTAAATGAATTGCAGGAATTCCATGGGCTTTAGCTTTGCATCATGTGACTTCTCTATGTTGAGTGCTATGTCGCTGTGTAATTCATGCAGGTGTCCTTTTATTTCTGCATGAGTCCTGTGGCTATAATGGGTTGTAAAGCTGAGTGGGGTGTGTAATTTAAAGGGTGGTACCTTATTTTTTGTAACTAGTTTACTATACGTAACTTGATTTTTACATATGCATAATGAAATTGAATAATTTATTTAAACACATACACTAACCTTTGGTGCCTTTGCAATGTTTTTATGAGTTAAATCCAGCTTCTTGCTGTAGAATTGACCTTTTGGTGTAAAATTGGAGTGTAAGTCTGCCTGTAGGCTGGATTTACTGCTGTTATAGGGTAATATGAGCTTGAGCCTGGTGAAAAAAAATGGTATGGAATACCACAATACTATAATATTATTCACCAGTTTTATTACTTATATGACTGTTAAACTTAATATAAGACTGCAGTGAGTGGTGATAAATGCTGAATTTTAATCTTAACCTATGATCATTAACAACTCTTAAGTTATATTAGCTAAAGCCATTCAGAGAGTTAATTCTGATAGCTTGGCATGTAATTAGAAAACTACAGAGAGAATTTCATTAAATCATCAAAACACAATTTTTGATGATTTTTCTTGTAGCTCATCTTTTCTGTTGAAATTTACTATTTTATACTTCAAACTATGATTTAAGGGTGTTTTACCTTGAATATAATTACAAGAAATAAATCATTATTCACATATGAACTAGTAGAGCCTTAATATTTACCTTATTTTAAGTTTGGACTACTTTCACAACAAATTGGTCAACAGGTATAGCAATTTTATTCAATAAACCCTTACAAATTATAACCTTGTTTATAGATTATCAAATAAAGCTTAAATATGTATTCCTACATCAATTTAATGGTAGCTTTTTTTTGATTAACTTTCTATAATTTTCATTTTAAGAGATATGAGCTAAAAACCATAAATATCTTCACTGACCATAAAAGTGCATATTTGCAGGTTATTTCCTTAAATATTGACTTTACAAATATGACATAAAGATTTTATATATATAGGTTTTCATGGGAAATCCAATGGAAAATTTCATTTCACATTCTGTTTCATTGGTTTCTGAGATTAATAATAATTTATGTCTTTTTTATGGCATTTTTACTTATCATTCATTAATTATTGACTGTACAGATATGCAATTAAAATAATACATGTGTATTTTATCATGAGTAATTTAATGGTGCAATTTATTTCTCATTTTTACTCATTAGATTCTAAGCTAATTAAGAATTCATGCCTATTTATGGCTTTTTCACTTATTTTAAAGGAATAATTATTGTTAAGTTTTTTGTGACCTTTCTGGATATGTGGTCATATTTCAGATGCTCACATTCCCTACCACCAAAAAAGATTTTACCACAATCTGATAAAGTTAATCAGGGTATCATCCACTGTTCTACCTCTTAAATAGACTTTATTATTCTTGAAGCTCAACAATGCTTAGGTTTTTTCATTTATGAACCTTCTTAGTAGCTTATTGGAATGAGTTATATCTTTCTCAAGTAGCCATTCATCTTCTTGAGCTGGGTTTCCATACCTCACAAGTTATTCTCTTTCTTTTTTGTTTCTAGTCCTGCTTTCTTTAAGGACTTTTACCATTTTCCTTTCTTCTCCTTCTTCTAGGGGGGGAATTTCAAGTGTTAGTTTATTTCTTAGGGTAAATAACTCTTTGTCACTTGAGATGTAAGGTTTTATCAGGCTTACAGGGAAATTTGGGTGTTTATTCATTAATTCACCTGTGAGTTCTAGTTGCACAGCATTAGGTCCATTTAGTGCTTTTATCATAAATGGTCCTGAAAAGGAATATTTCAATTTCCTTGGGCCTTTGATATTATTAGAGTTCAGATTTGATACCTAGACCAAGTTTCCTATTTTGAAGTTATGTGGTTTATGAATTTTATCCCATCTTTCCTTTGCATATTTGAAAGAATCTTTCATACATCTGTTTGCATGATGTCTTGCTTTGTCAAGCATCATTTTGAAACTACTTGCTGTTGAATTTGTATCCACTAAGTCCTTTTTGAGAGTATCATATTCAAGTCTTGGATTCAATCCTTTTTCTAACATTTCTGGTGTTTTTCCAGTTGAATAGTGGATTGATGTTTCATATGCTAGCTCAAGAGCTGGTATCAAGGTACACCAATCATGGGTAAAGCCATCATAGTCTTTGAATTCTGGGCCATGAGCACAGAATCCTCCAATAATGTCTTCTAATGTTTGTATCATTCTTTCTGCTAGACCATCAGCTTGAGGGTGGTAGGCTGTGGAGAATGATAAATTTGTTCCAAACAACTTATGGAGGTTTTTTCCATAATGCTGAGGTGAATTTTGGGTCTCTGTCACTTTCTAATTTTTGGAATAGTCCTGTATGGCTAATAAGTTTATTCCATACCATTATGGCTGTGCCCATAGCTGTGTCATCTTTGTGACATGATAAGAACATTGGATTTTTGCTGTACCTTTTGACTAATACTAGGCATGCATTATAACTTCTGTCTCCTCCTGGAGGTAAGGCTGTTACCCAATCCATGGGGATTTTGGTTCTTGAATTTGGATCATCATTCCAAATTTATTGCCTGTAGCTCTGTTTGGCTTTTGACATCTGTAACATGTTTGGCAGTATTCTGCAACATCCTCTCTCCAATTTGGCCACCAAGAGCAGGCTTTTACCCTCTCTGGTTTCCTGTATTTTGATAGGTTTCCAGATGCAACACTATCATGAAATGAATGTATTATAGTGCTTATTAGAGTTCTATCTGTTAAAGCCATAACACATGTATGTTTAGTCCTATGATAGAGTATTCCATCAAGGAGGTGGAATCTTCCTTCATCATATGCTTTTTTCCATACTTCATCTAGTTTGGATGAAAGTTATGGTTCTTTACAGTCTTTAATTAGAAGTTGGCATAAGATATGAAAGTTCTTTTCCATCTTATAGCTTTCTTTAGCTTGGTTAAATAATTCTGTGCCAATATCTGTGACACATATGCCTTCTATATAATGTTCTTCTTGTGGTACCCATGCTGGGTTTTCAGGTGTATGTGCTAAGCCCATATGCTAAGACCATCTTCATTTTTATGGATATTTCCAGATTTAGGAACTATAGTCATATTTCCTCCATATTCTTGGATAGCAATTTTCCATCTCAGCATGTGTCTATTTGGTGTCTTCATGCTTAATAAAGATTTTACAGCATTACAGTCTGTTATCAAATCAAACACTGTTCCATCCAAATAATAGTGTAATGTTTCTAAAGCCCACACTAGGCAAAGACATTACATTTGTCTTGCTCCATATCTTTCTTCTGTTGGCTTAATTTGTCTTGAAATAAAGCAAATTGGGCCTTCAACAGGTTTATCATTGATGATTTGTGTGTGGTGTAGTGCAGCACCTAGTGCTTCTCCACAAGCATCAATGTACAGCTTGAAAGGTAGTTTCCAATCTGGAATTAGAGGTAATGGGGAATTTGTGAGGGAATTTTTCAATTCCTCATGTGCTTTAACCCTTTCTTCAGTCATTTCATAGACTGTTTGTTGGTCACAGAGCTTGTACAAGGATCTGGCAATTCTTGCAAAGGCTTTTATATGCTGTCTGTAATAACCAGCAAATGCTAGAAATGATTGCATTTCTTTTTTGGTTTGGGGCATTTGTTTCAGTAGTACTTCTGCTAATTTTTTTTATCTATGCCCAAGCTTAGTCCAGATACAACATGTCCTAGTGCTTTCAGTTCACTGTATGAAAAATGCCATTTTTTCAAGGAAATTTTCATATTTACTTGTACTATTTTTTGCAAGACTCATTATAGTCTCTTTAAGTTAATTTCCCATGTTTCTGAGAAATCTATGATATCATCAATTTAGATAATACTTCTGACAAGTCTTAGGAAATATGGTATTCATCATTCTTTGATAATGGGAAGGTTCATTTTTTATACCAAATGGCATTCTTAAGTATTCATAAATTCCACAGTGAGCTATTATCCTTGGTAGTTTTTTGGCATTGTCTGTTAATACATTTTGGCGAAAACCCTTTAGAGCATCCATGGCTGTAATGAGCTTAGCTTGTGACAATTGTGTTAATGTCTCATAGATTCTGGGTATTGAATATCTGTCATGTATAGTATACGTATTTAGAGCTCTAAAGTCCCCTACAATCCTCAATTTTCCATTGTGCCAAGTTACAATGACTAGTAACTTCTACTTGTTCATTATGTCCTACTTTCCTTAATACCCCAAGGTCCATTATTTCGTTAATGTGTACCTCCAAGGCTTCTCCAGCTCTTGGGCTAGCTGGGTAAGCTGGTCTTCTTAAGAAGAGTGGATAAGGTTTTTCCACATTAAGAATAATGTCTAATTCATGCCAAATGATTGCACCTAGTATTTTTTTGTCATTTTTAAAGGCATCTTTATATTTAAACAAGAGATCAATCAGTTTTTCACTCATTTTTTCTTTTAATTCTTGATTGAATTCTTCCTCATTAAGTTTTTCATTTATTAAATAATGTTTTTCTGGACTTTTCTCTTCATTTTTTATAACTATAATTTGTTTTTTGTTATTTAAAAAACCAAATTTCTGCCTCTTATTGTCTCCTATGGTGTCATATCTGTCTTTTTGATTGGAGATATCTATGCCATAAGCTGACAAGTAATCATTTCCAAGTATAAAATGGCTACTAGTACAGTTTTCCATTACTACAAACTCTATTTTCACACTTATAAATTGGGCAGGGTGAGGAAAAATTAATGTTAAGTAAATTATTCCAAGGGGCTTCATGCTTTCACTTTCACTGCTAAATTTAACCCCTTCTATTGGTATAGGTTTTTCTTCTCAATATGGTATAATGTTTTTTGAATAATCCTTACCAACACAGGTACAGTATTCCCCTGTATCTAAGCTTGCTTTTGCCTCTTGGTTTTCAACCATAACAATACTTATAATTGACTTTCCAGCTGTGTATCCCATTCCTTTTTCTGGTTTGTTTCTATACAGTTTGGCATCTTGTATGTTTGTGAGTCTTGTATCAGATGTTCCAACTTGTGGTAAGTTTGAATTTACATATAGTACTTCATATATGAAATCAATATTATTAATTTCATCACTTTCAAAGATTTCTGACTCTTCAGTATCTTTTTCAGAATCAGATTCATCTTCTTTGTCATTGTGGCCTTCTGTTTCCACAATTTCATTTATTTTTGCCTTTTTAAGGAAATTATTGGCTAAGTGTTCAATACCTCCACATTAATGATATTTTCTTTGCTCATTAGTGTTGGGTGTATTGTCTTTGAAAGGTTCCTTTGGTTTATTTGGGCTTTCAATGTACAATTTTTTCCATGTTCTGCCAATTTTTGTTCTTGTCACTATATCTTCTAATGAATTAATATACTCTTCTGTGTAGAATGGTTCTATACACCTGCTTCTTAGGGCATGTTCCAGTTTTCCTCCCCATTTCTTGAGTATTTTTATATGCACCATCTTCTGTAACATTTATGGATACAGTGAATTTAATATTTCAACTTGTTTTATAAACCAAGTCAAAGGTTTATCCTTATCTAGGTCAAAGAAGGAATTTCCAAATGCATTTTCTATCTTGTACGTCTGGGAATCATTTGCCCACTTGGTGATTATTACATTTTTCAACCAAGACCAGGTATTTTTTCCATTTGTTTTTCTTATGCCATAATACCATTTTTTACATATTTTTCAAATAATGAATGTAATATGGAAGTGATTAATTCATTTGGTATGGCATAATCCTCTTGTAACATTTCAAATGTTTTAATAAATGACATACATTCATATTCACCTTCACCTGTGAATGTTGGCCATTCCTTTACTTGAGGTGCTTCCTTCATTAATACTTGGTTATTTTCTTGATGGATCATGGCTGTTATGAATGGATTTGTTATTTCCTCTTTTGGTTTAACAGGACTTTTTATATGAGAAGGTGGTGTTGATAACGTTGGCATACTTAAGTTAGCCTCATTTTTATAGTAATAAGTCTTATTTCACTTTCAATGTCATCTTTGAGATTTATTCATTCTTTATCATTTTTTCTACATGGTCTAGAAGTATTTTCTTCAAATTTTTCTACAGAAATATTTAATTTGTTTAATTTGTCTGTAATATTATAAATACACATGTCATAATTAATTGACAAAGTTTTTTCTTTGATACCTCTTATGTATTTATACAATTCCTGTTGTCCTTGTATTAACTTGTGAATATTGTCTATCAAAACTCTTGGTTTATTATTTTCAACCATAAATTTAATGTTATCAATTTCTTTTTTATTTTGTACAGCAATTTTTGCTAAAGATGATAAACTATTATTTATTTCTTTAAAGCTAATAAGCTATTTTTGATTTCTTTAAGATGTAAAATACTATTTTTAATTACTGTTAAATCATTTACAACATCAGGAGACAAAGCTATTTATATGGGAAATGAGGTTGTCTCATTATTTGTTCCTCTTTGTCCTTGAATTCCATCAAGGTCCTTGTCATGTTGAAGACATTGTCCATGGAATCTTTTTGAATTTTTGGAATCCTTTAGCTTGGGGAATATGGTTTCCTCCAGTTCTTTTTCTTATTCTTTTTCCCTTCTTGGGGAGGTTGATTGGCTTGAGGCTTGATGGTAGAATGTGAGCCTTAGAGGTATTTTCATATACTTAAAAGACCACAAATAACAAAATAAGATACAAATATAAATAAAATAAATCTATTTATATTATCAAAATAAAAATCAAAATACAAATACAAATTTATATACAAAAATAAAAATTACATTAAATTTTAAAATTATGAAAAAGCATTTTTACTTGAAAAAATTAATTAAAAATGAATTTTTATTAAAATTAATGAAATTGAAATATTTTTGACAAAAATTTACATAAAATATATTATAAATTTTTATCCAATAGATAAACTTAAGAAAATTACTTCACCATTGGATTCCTCATAAAAAATAAGGTGTGGTCACCTCTGGGTAAAATTTCTGTAACTCAACTCTAAAGAAGCTTAAATTAAGTTTTTTGTATTTTCTGTAAAAAAGTTGAAAATCCTCAAAACATTAATTTCATTCATACAACATGTGGTGTTACCCATCAGTTTTTGTGTTCAAATTGAGGTGTTGTGTGTAGTTTAGAAGTTATGAGGAATTGAAGTATTTTCAATTGAAATGTCAGAATGTGTGCATGTATTACATAAGTGAACTGTAATTTACATATGAGGTATCAATTATTACAGCTGTGTACTGTAAAACTCAATTTAATTGCATGTGTAAATTGCAAGTGTATTACATGATGAGGACTTAAAGAAAAAATAAATTGGAAAGATTAATTCTGGGGGGAAAAGGTACTCTAGCTCCAAGGTGAAGCCAGACCCCCAAAGATCCTTTCTGACAGGCATGGGATGTCAAAATACATGCAAAAGTTCATCACTTTCGGCCTGGAATTGAGTCACAGGGTCTGTGTCTCAATTGATGATGAGGTTTTGGTACCAACCAGGGCAGTTTTAACTGTTTCCAAGAGGGTAAAACTACCTTTAGGCTAGAAAAATCTTAGTAAAAACAGTTTTAACTGGTTTCTATGTCTCTTACCCACATTCTGATGTGTTTTGAAGGCTCTAGACTAGGTATTACTATAGTAATGGCTGATTTAAGGGTCTAAAATGGCTAAAACCAGGGTTCAATGATGCCATAATTGGCTGTTATGCTGTCAGAGTGTTTTCCACGACTGACCAGAGTAAAATTTACTTTTGGAGTAAGAAAATCAGTGGCAATAAAAGAATGTCTTCTTTGCCCCACTTTTCTCTTCATGTCAGAATCTTTTCCTTTTATAATTAGTTTAAACACTTTTAAACCAATCAATAAAAGATTCCAAACACCCTTTTTATATCATTTTAAACCTTTTAACCACGTGAAAAAATAATTATAATTACTGTTTGTAACTCTTATAATCATTTTTACCCCTTGAACCACCCCATAAGTGAATTAAAGCATCTTTCATCACTGTTAAATTTGTCACTTTGTTTCCAAATTCACTCTGGTCACTTTTGGGCCTGTTTTCTCTTTAAATATATTTTTAAAGACTTTGTTCTTTAATTAATTGCTTTCAGTTCTTTGCTAAAGTAATTCCAATTGAAATTGCTCTTGAAGAAATTTCTTTTGTAGCCTTAAAAATCCCTTGTAGAGTATTTTTGGATACATTTTTATTGTTGGTAAGAATATAAGTCTTTATAATATTATTGTTTTATACTTATAAAGTTAAAAGCAATAAAATTGGCGTGTTTTCTCTTAAAAATACTATTTCATACTATTTTTAACCATTTTTTACCCTATCCAAATTTTGAGGACAGGAAAAGTACTTGATTTTTGATCAAAGTTTCATATCCACACCTTACATAGAAGCTACTGGGGCTTCTTCCTTGCTTGCCTCCCTCTTTTTGGCATGGTACGCCTTTATCTTTTTGATTCGAGTCTTGTATGATGGTGGATTCCATCCATTGGAGTATCTCATTATTTCCTCCTCTTTGAGAAATTTTCTCAGGATGTGCCAGGAGTTAATCACTCCTTGGTGGATTTTTGGCAACATTTCCCAATTATTTTCCTTGTAAACCATGTAATACTTCTTGTACTGGCTCATATAAATGTCTATTTGAGACCTCTTAATTTGATTTATATCTGTTGGAGTTACTAATACTTAGTTCTAACTCTGGCTCAGATATAATGAGAATTTCTGGGACTTGCCTTTTGGGATATGGCACTTCCTTGTGTTGATTCTGTTCCACTGGGGATTTTGCCCTTTCTTTTCCCTTTTTAGTGATCAACTCTACTTCTGAGTCCAGCTCCATCTTATTGGATGGAGTAGTGGGATTCTCTTCTAGTGTCATAAATAAGAAGATACAAAGATTTTGGGACACCAAAGATTCTCTTTATGGAAATTTAAATAGAGGTACTCACCTTCAGAGTCCTGAATAATGTGTCCTAGAAAGACAAATTTCTTAGCTTTCTTTTTCTTATTGAAAGCAGGTGTTGGAGAACTTGGACAAGTTTCTTCTACCAATTTCTCAACAGTGGTTTGATTGTCCTCTGTTGGGTTGTCTGCAAACACTGAAAACAACAAATAAATATAAGTATTTTTTATAAAAAGTGTTATTTCTGATAAGATATGGCGATTTCCATGTAAGAATTTCTTTTATGTTTTCAAATAAAATAAATGATTAAAAATTAATAAAAATAACTTTTTTTTTTTTTTTTATCTTTCAATTTTTAAAGAATAAAATAAAAAATCAAGCTGATTCTTTTTTTAGAATTAAGTTATAATATAAATTTATTTTTAATTTATAAATATCTTTTTTAATAACTAGAGGAATTCAAAGAAAGTTCTTGCAAGTCCAAGGATTGGAAAAAGCATGTCTAATAGAGTGCAATTGCTTTCAAAATTACTCAATAGCTCTTAGAATTAATGAATATAAAATTATTATATAACTTATTATTGGATATGTCCAATTTGAATATTTTTAAAGGTCTTTCATGTATATATCACAGCCAGGCCCCCAAATGTCAGGTTTTACTATGAAACAATAAGAGAATATTACAAATATTTAGCTTATTGTACTATGAATGTCCTTAAAAAGCTTTAAGAAAGAGATAATAATAATTTATAATAATGGTGTAAAATAATTATATTATTAAATGAATATGATAATATTATAAGAATAAATATATTAATATTTGATAATTGATATATTTATGTAAATTTCTCATTGTTACAAACAAATAATAAAGTCATAAGAGATTGTTATTTAGTAATAAAAAACAATTCATATCAATAATACTACTAATATGAATGCTATATATTAATATAAATACTATTTGTATTGATAGAAGAATTATTAAGGATAATAATAGAGAAAAAAAAATTATGATAAGTGAAATCAACCTACTTTTGATACTTAATACAGTAATTTTGGATGAACTCACACAAAATAAATTAAATACAACTTATTTAAATTTTATTTACAGATAAAAATGAAAGAAATTACAAATATTCTTGGTTTTACATGCATTTAGAGTTTTTAGAGATAATTTAAACAAAAAAATAAAAATTGATGTAATCACATCAAGATTGGTGATTATAATGAATATGACCTCTGGTCTTTGATAATATAATGAATTTATATATAAAAAATAAAGAAATTACCTTTTGATTTAATGTTTTAATGTTTTTGATACATCTGAGGGTTACATAGAGTAAAAAGATCTCTATTTATAGTAAATCATTCCCTCCTGGAGTCCAAAAGGCTTCTAGTAGACTTTTACTGATGGTATCCACTGGAATTAATCAGTATTCTAAGGCTTAGTAATTATTACATCATAATTAAGCCATCTTATCTCAGTGTTATGCCATTATTTAAAGTTATCACTATAACTATATGTTTGATGACACCATAGGCTTGTAATAATCCTAAAATCCATGTATTCTATTAGTATTGATCATGATCTGATAGTATTCTCCAGATTTATCACTTATATAACTGTTAAGCATAAAATAAGATTACAGTGAGTGATCACAAATAAGCGATTTTAAGATTAAACTTTGATCATTAATAACCCTTAAGTTATACATATTAAAGCCAAGTAGAGAGTGGATTCTGATAGCTTAACATTTAATGATTAAACTACCAAGAGAATTTCATTACATCATCAAAACTCTTTTTTTGATGAGTTTTCTTGTAACTCATCTTTTCTGTTGAAATTCACTATTTTGAACTTCAAACCTTGATTTGGAGGGGTTTTACCTTCAATTTAATGACCACAGATATATCATTATTCACTTAAGAACTAGTAGAGCCTTAATATCTACTTTGTTTTAAGTTTGGACTACTTTCACAACAAAGTGGTCAAGAGGTATAGTGATTTTATTCAATAAACCCTTACAAATTATAACCTTGTTTATAGCTTGTCAAATAAAGTTTATATTTGTATTCCCACAGTAATTAAGTGGTAACTTTATTTTTGCTTAACTCTCTATCATGTGTATTTTAAGAGCTACGAGCTAAAAACCATGAATATATGCACTTACCATAAAAGTGCATATATTAAGGTTATTTCTTTAAATATTGACTTTAAAAATATGAGAAAAAGAATTTATATGTATATTTTTTCATGGGGAACCCAATTTTGAAATTCATTTCACATTTTGTCTCATTGGTTTCAGATATAAATAAGAATTAATGTCTTTTTTATTGCATTTTTACTTAATATTCATTAATTATTGACTTTACAGATATTCAATCAAAATGATATATGTGTATTTTATCATGGATAATCTAATGGTGTAATTCACTTTAAATGTTTACTCATTATATTCTAAGGTAATTAAGAGCTTATGCCTATTTATGGCATTATAACTTATTGTAAAGTTTTCTTGTGACCTTTTTGAATATGTGGTCATATCTCAAAGGCTCGCAAATAACATAAGGATCATAGATTGAGTAAATTGCTACATGGCCTATTTAAGGAGGTATTAAATGATAAAATTATTGAGATATAAGGCCAATAATCTCATTTGTATATTACTAGGGGAGAAAATAAATCATTATTCAATATTATTTTGTGACCTTACAAATACCCTGCTTCTAGATTTACAAATAGAGATGAATATTTTGTACCACCCAATTTCTAAGAATTTATATCAATAAGATATATATTCCTTTACTAAAGATTATTAATTCAAATTTATCACTACTAAAATAAAATATCCCATTATGTAACAGTATTTGATCTTGAAAAAGACTTTTCCTATGAAGAATGAGGGACTTTTAAGTCCCAATATATTCAATTTTTTGGAATTCAAAGAATCTTATAGGAAATAAAGAGTAAGATTTTGAAATTAAATGTCTATTAAAAAGGAAAAAATATGAATTTTCATATTCCTGAGAAATATTCCTACATTTTGAGCAGGGTAATAAAAAAACCTCAAGGATTTCATGGGTAATTTAAAATTACTCCTGAGGATAGTGAAGTTTTGGAGTAATCCTATCTTATTATGAATTGGAAGGATAGTTTACTTAGCTAATACTGTAGTCTCATCCTATTCAATAATTCAAAAAAGCAAATATAACTCTTAAGTTGGAGCTTTTTACAGTAAAATATATTATGATTTTGAAATAATGAGCTTGAATATAGGAATAGCCAGCTTAGGCTAGAATCCATGGATTGTTTTGAAAATTAATCTTGCTGATATTTTGAACTACCAATCATTTCCAAACAATAATCAGGGTTTTCAATTGAAACTTTGAGGCTTGCAGGTGTGGCTTCTTTTTCTTCCAAATATTCTATTTTACAATTCAAATTTAAATTCAGGTTAAAACCTATTTCCAACTTACTTTCAGGTGTAAACACTTTTCTCATGGTGCTTATCAAATTCACAAGGAAAAGAATAGCTAAATATTGAATCAATCTTATCATAAATATTCTATATTTCCTTACAAAAAGCAGAAAGAAAAATTTAAAATAGTAAACTCAAGAGGCTGTAACTTTTTCCCTTAAGTGAGCCATAAAATATTTTTTCATTCTATGTTTTATTTAAAAACTCGGGAAAACAACATAATGGGTTTCTTTTATATTTATTTTTAAGATTTTGAGTTTTTAGAAAAATATTTATTAATGTTCTTCAGTGATCTAATATGTAAATTGGTTTAAATTCAATGAAACAATTTATTTGTTACTTCTCAATAAAAAAATACTAGCTCATTCTATTTTTTGATATTAAAATCAATAATTTAAGTGAATAATTCTTACTGTTCTGTTAACTTTTTTTTGAAAATGGATTCATTTTTAGTTGCGTGAATTTCTTAATTTAATTTTTTGAATACTCATGTTATAGCCACAATCAAAATACTAAATATTGATTTACTTAATAATAATGTTTTTGCTTTTTTCCCTAAATATGAATATTTTTTGAAGTAAATAATACTTCTTTAGGGAAATTGGAATTACAAATGAAATTTCTTCTTCCCCCATGAATTATTAGGAACATATTATATAGATTGATTTGTCATTTACTTTAACTCTATATTTTGTTCTTAATATATTTAAATATAGAGAGCAATATGAATTTCTCAACGAAACCAATTGAAAGTATTTAAAACCTTCTTTTTGGAATCTTGATTAAGACAATGTCACATTTTTGAAAGTAATATTTCATTTTTTTCTTGGATATTTGCTTCATTTAACTTGACAAACCCATTTTAATTATGAAATATTATGGAATTTTATTGATTCTTGAGGAGATCTGTTATCCAACTTTATAGACAGAATTTAGAACCATCCTCCATTAAATTAATATGTGACTATTTCCAAGCTCAAGTTTTTATTCTATGCATTTTTAATGGAAGAAAAATATGATATACTTATATTTAGTAATAAAAACATATCAATTGAAAAATACTTTATTTCATTATTTATAAAAGAATTATGATAAATTTATCACATAAATAAATAATGCTTTAACCATGAGAATATTCCCGAAAAATTATAAATAAAATTGAATTCCAATAGTAAATATTTGATATAAAGTCAAAAAAAATGAAAAGATTCTGTGAATGATGAAAATTAAATTTTTATTGTAAATTGACTTGGAAATATATTAAAGGTTTGCTTGAATGAATGAAAATTATATCAAATATTCTTTTCGAATAGATGGTGAGCATATTAAAAAAACTTAATCATTTCCAATTAATAATTTTTCTGTTTAAATTTATACACTAGCCAGGATATAAGATTAAGTGATTAAATTCTCTAAATTAATATTAAAAATGTAAATTGATCAATTCAAAATATTTAATAAAAGTATATGGAGCTAAATTATGTCTGTTTTTCAAAAAAAAACTCCTTTTTTTAAAATTTGTTATCCAAGGGAAAATATACAAGAATTGAAGGAAATTTTGATATATTTGGGAAGAATTTATAAATATTTGTTCTTATTTTCTAATTCTTCATAATTTACTATCATGGGATGAGAAGTTGAAATAGAAAAATAATATTAATCAGATTCTTAAAAATATTATATAAATTCTAAATAAAAATTTAATTAAATATAAAATCAAGATTTTATGTATGTAGTTTTTTTTCCTTATGGCTGCTGGGTAATGTCTTTCAAACAATTATAACTTTAAAGTATTTTAGTTAAGTCAGTACTTATTCTCTTAATTTGTATATTTTTGACTTTTATCATATTGATTTAAAAATAATATGTTTTCAATCATATAATTCTAGTTTAGGTACCCATATGAGAGCTTATGTACCCATGATATAGGACTTGTCAGTTGAAAGGACCCTAGTACCATATACTAAAAAATGAATGTGGTGTGACTAACACCATGTTTTTACAGGTTTGGCTGCCGATCTTTTGGAAGCCCATCGAAATGAATTTATTAAAGTAATTATTTGTTAAAAAAGCATATTTATAATCAAATTACAAATTCATGTTTCAATTTCAAGATTTAAACCTATATCCATTTTTCACTGGAAAATAATCTAATAAAATAATTTTTTTTGTTTATTTAATTTCTCTCTGCATATTTTGATTTTAAAACAAAGAAATTAAGTAAATTAAATCTACTTACTAATAAACATTCAAAAATGTTCTCTTTTTCAAAAATAAAAAATAAAAAATAATTGTTTCAAAACTTTAAGCTTTGATTATTTTTCACAAAAGTGAAAAAACTTCATAAATTTTACATTTCTTATTTCAATCAAAAATAATAAGATTAAAGAATTTTTTTCTATTTTTCTTTAAATTGATTAACCAATTTATCAATAAAAAAATTGTAGAGAAATTTAATTAAACTTTAAATTCTTTTTTATAATATTAAATGTTTTAATCCAGAAGTTTTTTTATTCATAAATTTGTTTCTTAAAATAATAGAATATGGTGATTTTTTTTCTGTTTAAATCTTATAAAATACTTTCATAATTCAAGGATTAATTTAATTTTTGATATTTTTTTTCTTAAAGATCCTAAAACAAACTCAATAAATGGAAAAAATATTTTAAGATCTTGGCTTAAATTTTCCCAATTTTTCTTCTATAGAATTTATAAAACCAAAAAGTTTTTTTTTGATAATTTGACTTATTAATAGCCTGAGACTTTATTAGATTTTTTTTATTATAATTGCTAAAGCTGGTAAGAAATTTCAAATGGAGTGTAATTTAATTATGGTCTTTAAGGTGAGTTTGGGAAAGGTGTAAAATTAAATTGGGAAGTGATCAAGTGCTGTTGTCTCATTGTCAAGAACTCTTGCTTATTTTGAATAAGTTTTGGGCCAGTTTCCAAACGTTTCTGACAATTTTTCAGCTTTAGCTTGGCTTGTTTCAATAAATTAAGCCACATGACTCAGATGATTGTACTTTGTAAGATCTCAGAGCATCAAAGGCATCAGTGAAAAAAGTTATCAACACACTTCTTGGCTGATTTCTTGGAAGCCAGCCAAGATTCACTTGAAATCTGGACTATTCAAATTCATTTTTCAAATTCACTTTTCAAGTAGTTTAGCCTGCCTGCCCATTTGATTTGCCTACTGGACATATGTGAACTGAAAACAGGCTAAGCTCACTTTGTACACCATAACTTTTATTTATCAAATTTATTTTCAAAATGAAAAAAAACAACTTAGAAGAAATCTTTTGATCATCTGAAAACTGAAAACTTGTATATTTATCAAAAAACAAGTGAAAGCTATTGAATATTGATGATTTTATTGATCCCAATACACTTCAAATTAATCTTTTCTTGTAATTATTCTTTTGAGGTGAATTTTTTGAACACTTCATTAATTATTTTTTCCAAAAAAAAAAACAATATCCAATTAAAATAAGTTAATGTTTTTTTTAATTTTTTTTAAATCTTTTATCAATTCTAGCTCAGGTCAAAAAAGCTATTTTTCATGTCAGATGTTCTTTTTATCATTGTTAAAAAAAAGATTATTGTTGTAATTGTTCACAAAATTAAGTTTTCTGATTTTTCAAATATTTAAGTTTTATTAATTAAAAAAATTCATATTTCTTTTTTAATAACTTAGTGTAAGCAAAATTTCTATAAAATTCATATAAAAATAAAAAAGCAAAATGATAAACAACCCAAAAAAACATAACAGAAAAAAACATGTTTTTTATTTTATTCAATTATTAAATCTTTCAAAAAAAAAACCATTAACTAATTTGGTTTTTTGTTTCAAAATATATAGATGATTTAGTTTCTTCTTGTTAGAAATAAATCAATTTTTCACAAAAGCAGAATTTTTATAAGTAGATAACTAGTTTGAATTCTTTCTTCACATATATTTTTATACTTCATAAAATCCAAAAAAAAAACCAAAAAAAACTGTTTTGTTATTCATTTTGATATTTTTATTGAACTTATTAATAATTTTTCACAAAATAAAAAAATAATGAATTGGTTTTTAAGCTTCTCTCCTTTGTTTTTTTTTTTTTCATTTAAATATTGATAATCTTTCATTGTCTACAAACAGAATAAACTCAAAGGAATTCATATTAGTTTCTCAAAAAGAATCACAATCCTTTCCCTTTCTAATTTTTTTGGATTAATTTCTTCTAATCAATTAATATGTCTAAAATTTCAAATTATTATAATATGTTTTTGTTTTTGTTATTGCGTTTTTCATAGTATTATAAATATTGATTTTTTTATAATTAACATTATACAAAATTTGAAAATAATTTCTAAAAGATCTTATAATATGATTAGATATTTTTTTTTTCAAAGAAATATCTTCTTCATAAGTATGAAATCATAAAATCTTTTTAATAACAAGAAATATCACTTACTATTATTTATTATGAAATAGTAAATCAATATTTTTAAAAAAATTCTTAAAAATTAATCTATAATTTCAAGTGATTTATAATTTTCTTTCTTTCTTAAAAAATGAAATAAGGTCAAATAAATTTTAAAAAACTAATATTAAATCTTTCTCAAATTCTAAAACCGGAAAAATCCCTAAAAAAACCATTATTTTTTCTAATCTTGGCTAAATTATTGCAAATGACTTTAGAGATTGTTATAAGCTCAATGTGTTCATTATACTTTTAAGGTTAAAACAAATTTCATATTTTTGAAAAACTTAATTTTTGAGGTATTTCACATAATTAAAAGCAAATGTGGGAGATTCCCTATGATAAAAAACTAAATCAACAAGAAAAAAATAATCTTAAGTATTCAATTACGTCCCCCATTAATCTTTATTAGTTTACAATATTGAAGCAAAAAAATATCAAGACACAAGATTATCTCAGGAAGTTTATAGAATGATGGTGGGTGTTTGAAAAAAAACTGATTTTAGACTTACAACTACATTTTGGACAGAAGTTTGAGGATTTATGAGCCTTTGCCACAGGTCCGGGCCATATTTTGCCCTAGTTATTAAATTTAAATAAAAGAAAAAAAATTCAATTCATCCATTGAATTTTTTTTCCTTCAAGGATTTCAAATAAAATTCTTTCTATCGACATTCTTAATATTGCTTTCAAAATAGAAATTCATAGATAAATTCTGAAATACCTTAAAAAATGGTTTTTTGTCGAGACGTCACAAAAGATGTTCCAATCACCAAAATATTGCTGTAGAAATATCCAAGGCAGAAATTTTTCTTGGAGCTCCAACCAAAATTTCTAGGTTTTGTTTTCTCAATCATATACTTCTGTGCCCGCACATAAATGATGATATTTGACATAGATTGTTATGCGAAATGTTTTGTTTGATGGTCAAATTTCAAAATAATAGCCAAGATCCTAAATCTATTCAACAGGAAAAGATAAAATCTTTTACCTAAAAAAACAATTCTTACCAAAATTTCTAAAGATACTATTATTTTTTTTCTGAAACACTCTAGATTTTTTATTGCTTTTGTACGCAAAAAATATCACGTTTTTTGAAAGGCCATTACAGTTACAATAGAATTGTAGCAGTAAAAATTCTTTTCAGTTTTTTTTTTTTAAAAAAAAAAATACATATTATCATAAAGGTTTTGAATAGTTTAAAAGGGTTCTACTCTGCTTAAATCAACTAATCCTTTCAAAATGGCTTGTACTTCACGTATTCGATTAATACCTTGATTTCTAAGTTCTTGCTGCTGAAGCATACTACCACTCCCACTGACTTTTATGGATGAACCTGTATTATTATTTTTATGATTATCACTAGTAATAGGATTTGTTACTTTTGGTTTCGCATTGCTTGTGGCTACCGTAGCTGTTGTGGTTGATGCAATGACTGTGACAGTAATAAGATAAGAATCCGACCAAGCGATTGGCTTGGAAGTTTCATCATTGCCCTGAACAAAAGAATTAAAACTCAATGTTAAAAATAAAAGTTGAATTTCATTAAGCATAAATTGAAAAATGATATTGAATACAAACTTCATAAATTTGAAAAACTTCAATCACCACTGCACCACGTACAAAAACCAAACCTTTTCTAAAAAATTCAAACTTTTTTCTAGTTTTAAATTTTTTAACGTACAAATCACAATAATAAAAAATGAGATGAGTAATTTTGTTTAAAATATTTTGAATAATAATGATCAAAAGAGAGATGGCATGTGGTAGAAAAAAGGGCATTAACAATACCTATATCCTAAAGCATTACAAAATTCAATTGGATCCCCGTCAAGAATCGGGCAAACGTGATATGGCCTGATGCTAAAGTCTGGTGAAAGACGTTCAGGCTCAGGTCTTCCGAGCAAAGTAAGGTTCCTTAATGTAATATATTCAAAAACAAAATAAAATAATTTGAGCTAAAAAGCTAAGTTTTTGTGAAAAACATCAACCATTTGATTGAACCTTACCATCCATTTCGAGTTAAGCCATCAAAATTAGTTTTATCGAGAATTCCTTTTGGGATTTGGTTGATATGCCTGAGTCTTAAGATATTTGAGTCTTCACTAGGCCCTTCTAATGATCCTGCATAAATAAATCACCTTAGGTCAAAAGAAAAAAAGTCTTAAGAACCTATTCTTCTCTGAATTTTCTGTCCGTAATTTTGTTGAAAATAATTAGCTTAAATGGATCATAAATAAGGTGATCTAACCTCGATCGAAGACCATCTCGCGAAGGTTAAAGTGACAAACTGAGTGAGTATGATTTGAGAGTCGATCGAAGACACTTTGACGAAGATCCATAGGAATCAAACCACACACTGAGATTTCGGTGCTCATTGTTGATGACAAAATACTAGTCAGAGATTCGATGTCTGGGAACAGGCGGAGTTCTCTTGGGAGTCTTCACAGCAGCACGAGTTATGCAGCAGCGCGCTTCTAAACCCATAACTTTCAATGGTATGTGAATTCTACTGGCTTAGACAGTTGCAAGCACATACTTGTACCTCCCTAAACCCTATTGATGGCCTCAAAAGATAATTAAATTGATTGGAATCAGTCAAAAGCGCACCAAAAAGTGAAAAAGGCGGTGAAGTAGCGTTTTTTACGGAAAAATAACCCCTGCTGGACATAAGGGATGAATTGTAATGTAAATTTGGTGAGGCTTTTGAGAGGCAGAGCTTTATTTGTGTAGCATTGCAGGAACAAAACAAAACAAATATCATTTTTACCTTGTTTGTTGAAAGTTATTCTAATAACACAACAGCTTTTCCCATTCACCAGAAAACAGCAAGCAAAATAGTATTACACAATCAAAAAAATCCCTTTCTGCCCCTACTTAACGCTACTTCAGGTTGAACCTTTTCATTATGCTTAAAGTGTTAAAATCGGTTTTCATTGTTTGCTTATATTAATGACAAAAAAGTAAAAATAAAAAACCCTTGAAAATACATGTAAACAAACATTAAAACAAACGTCAAAAAACGTATATATATGTAGAGATATGTATAACTTTATCATATATGTGCAAAACCAAATCAAAAAGTTCTTAATGCCCAGTATTTTTTGTGAGCCTTGCGCTTGCTTTTTTCGTGTGGAAGACCTTACAGTTCTTCAGCCCACCTTCTGTCCCTTGAAAAAGAAACGGATAGATACGTATACTTTATATATCTTGCTTTTATCTAATTTCAGCATTCTACACAACTTTTTATCCCAACAACGCTTGAGAAGGTGAAGCTGAATTGGCTTTGACACAAGCGGAGTTGGCCTCGGGAAAATCTACTTGAGAAGGTGATACGGATGATGGTAGTGACCCAATCCCATCGTTTGGATTTCCTTCAATGGGGTCGGAATGATAACCAAATATAAACTTTCGCACTGCCTTCGTGCCTTCGTCTTTATCTTGTGGCAATCTTTTTTTTTTCGGAGGGGGGATGGGAAATAAATTAGCGAATTACAACAATCAAAACCTTTTAATTTTTAAGATCAATTGCCTAGAAGGCCCATATTAACCCGAACTATTTTGATTGCAATGATAGCTCTTTTTTTTACTTGACAAAAGGATCAAGCTAAGTTGGCAACGAATTAAAAATCTACTTACACAAACTTAGGCTTCCATTCATCATCTTCCAAGTTGAAAAATACAGGCTCCCATTTCCCTTCTCTTTCGTCTCGTTCTCGGGCTCGATCCCGCTGAAAATCTTCAATGGCAGTTTTGGCCACAGTCGCAGCATCAAGATCTTTTCGCTTGATCGCTCGAGTAACCTTGGACCATAATCTTCGGGATTCATTCCAATCTTGATCTTGCTCAGGTAGAACTATCTTTTGGGCGGCTTTAGCCACAGAGGCGTCAAATAAGACTTCAGTCTTTCCCTGTCAACCGAAATCAGTTGATGACTAGCGCCTGTTCTCAGATATAATCCACTACTGCTTAGGGTCCTGATAGCGACCACTGTCAATGAAAACTGACCTTTGTTCGTTTCAGCTCCATCTTCTCGTTCCATTTTCCCGAAATCTCGCCCACTACTCCGCTTGAATCCTTAACTTTTCCACCTATGGCGTTATATTCCCCTCCAAAAAACCCTTTGATCTTAAACTCAACATCACAGTGAATATCATTATTGGCATTCTGTACTCGTGATTCATCTCCCAGTTCCAGAATCATTTTTCCGAACAGTATGCCGCGAGCATACCTGTTGATTTGATCAATTATTATGATAAATTAAGTTGAAAACAAATGACGAGCTACGAAAATCACTAGCAAGACTTTCAAGGCCTTACCAAGATTAGTTGAAAAAAATAAACCCACATATTTGGCATGGTGATCCTATATAGCCCATCCTCCAGAGTCCGATCGGCAAATCGTAACTTGCTCGTACCTTCCATGATAGTAGCTGCGCTATTGCCTAAAAATTTACTTTTTGGTCTCAAGTCGCCCCAAATCTCGATCTGATTATCGGGAGATGCGTAATAAAAAGCTGAGATTGGCGGATGGTGAGAAACTTGTTCAGAGATATAAAATCCCTGGCTGCCATCGGGGTACTCATATCGACATCTAAAAAATTCTCCTAAAATTGGGTTGTACCTTTTTCAAGATTTGATCAAAAATAAAATAAAATGAATTGCCAATTCAAATGTGCCGGGGGGCGAAATTAGGGAAACAAGGCTAGCATTTGGAGCTGAATGTTGAAATAAATAAGAGAATGTGGTTGAGATATTTACGGTTTCTTGACACCTTTAGGTTTAATATGCCATCCAGCCAGATAATAGCGCAAGACCTGGATAAATCGTTCGGTGGCATGTTCATGACGGCTGGCACTAAAAGACATACAAAATAAAAAGGTCACATTGGAAACTTGTGGGAAATCACGAAGCAGAATGAATTTTATAAGATTAAATCAATAAAAACACCCCTTACCCAAAGATAAGATCAGGGTGACTAAGAAAGTCAGTGATTCGTTCAAGCATGCTCCTGGGTTCTAATACAAACCTAAATATTTCCATGATGAGCGATTCATAAAACAATGGTGTTAATAATTAATTTGAAGGATATTTGGTATTTTTTAATTTTTGAGCAGAAAACAAATACACATGAACTGACGTTGGAAGTGTGACTTTGTGTAGATCCATTCCGATCCTCAACTGCGAGATTAACGCCAAAAGCATATTTCTGGGTTCTTCATCCAAGACTTCTTCATCCTCCGCCTATAATAAGATGAAGAATTGTCAAAAGCTACGCTTAGTTGCCAAGTAAATGACAAGAGAAAATAGATGAGAGTACGATGAAACAAATATAATGGGTATCAATAATAGCTTACCAATTGTCCATGCGGAGGTGAGAGGGGCGTGGCTTTAGATTGGATAGGAATATTAAGTTTAAATGAAAAAACGTGAAGAAATAAAATTAGCAACCCAATCTCAAAATACTAGTATGAAGGCTGGAAATCTGATTTGGCGATTATTTGAAAGACACACAATCGGTTGATGGGGTGCATTCCTTAATTCCAGCTTTTGAGGCCACGGCAGAAAAGACACCCTTCATGAAGATGAGACTTGCTCGACGAGTTTGAGTTAATGTTAGGCCTGATTAGATGACAGGATATTAGTTGAAGATTACTTTATTGATGGGGATGACGCGATAAGCCTACAGGTGATGATGATAGAGATCAAGAAAGATGATGATGATAAGGATCCAATTCAAGAATCAATAAAACTAAAACTTCAGAAATCTTTGAATTAATTTCTCAAAACAATCGAAAATCGAGAAACTGTTTTAAAATCAAACAGACTCAGGTGGAGTGGTACCCTGGACATTGCAGTAGATTACAAACAATACAGCCCGCTGACTCTGAGCCAAGAATAGTTTACAAATACATGACAAACCACATAAAACTAAGGCCTTAATGAGGATTTTAATTTCTTGGTTTGATTGTTTATTTATTTCTTTTTAAAAATACAAGTTTATGTTCTTTGGCTACTTGTTGAACATGTTAAAATTTAGACAAGAACATAAAAATTTCATTTTAAAGTAGAATTAAATGAAAACAATCATCAATTTCTTTGAAAAAAATAAAGAGTTATGGGGTGAGTTTTCAAAAACTTGAATAAATTTTTCATTTTTAAATAGGGGATATCAAATATAAGAAATCCCAAGTTAGAAATCTTGATATTTTTTTTCCTCAAATCCCACAACCACCCCCAGATGCATGATATTTCAAACATCAAAAAACCCATATTTTCAGAGACAAATCCTGAGTTTCTGCACCTCAAATCCCAGCTTCATGTATACAGATCCATCTAAAAAGCTCACTAAGTGTATTTTATTTTGCATAATGAGATAAAGCTTTCAAAATTTCAGGAAGATCATTATCACCTTCAAGTATATCACACTCATCTTGTCTCTATCTCAATGCCAAAGACCTCAGCAAGAATACCATACCATTACTTTGTGAATTGAATTCCTTGCAATCAAATCTTATTCAGATTCTAACCTAGAAAATCACATGTCACTATTACAACATCTCAAAACACAAAGGTATTGTAGACCCCAAAAAGATGATCCCTCAGGAGATTTAGTCAGCTTATCCAGTAGAAAATTCAAACAGCTATGCCATATTACACATAAATCATTCCATTGGTTGTCATTTATGATTAAATATCATAGAATTTTTCAAAATTCATCAAGATACAAGCAGAAGGATCCAGCCATCCCACTAGCTATAGCATTGTCCTAATTAGGATCCAATGGCAATGGGGCATCATTGGGTAAGCTTGGGATGATATTTGGTGTTTGTGAGCCTGTGAGGTATGTGTGACATACCCATAAGGCCACAAATAACATTATACACAGTTTAGTTAGTCTTAAACAGACTTATCCACTGAATTTAAAATGAAAAATAACAAAAAATAAGTATAGCTTTTTTTTTTTGGATAAACAGAGTTATAGTTATTATGTCATTTTTGGATTCCACTCCAAAAATAACCAAGGGTAAACCCATACAGTGTTATACCCAAAAATGAACATTTCTTAAGTTATTAGAAGATTTAAGAATCTCACAGTACAATTGCAATTTTTTTAACATTTTTTCAAAATTGTTAAATTCAAGCTTGAATAAGCTTAAATTTAAAGTTGCATAAGGTTGATGCAACCATACCAAAATTTTAGTTAAAATTAGGGTGTTGTGTATATTTACTGAATTGGATAAGGATTTGCCATACAGAATGTAAATCCTGCATGAGCTCAATTTAAAGGGGTTTAAGGCCATAGTATGGCTTTAAATAGATAAAAGGACAAAATCCACACAAAAAGGTGGGACAAAGGAAAAAGACCAAACAGAGCTGGGGTACCCAGCTTTTTGGATCTGAAAGTATTCAATTAAGGTTTTACGCCTGTATTTGTAAGATGTGACTATGAAACTGGTGATAATATTACTATTAATCAACAGTACTATGTCTGTTCTTATGAAATATAATAATAAAATATTATTATAACCACAATTAAATAATTAAAAATTATTTCTTTCACGTGTTAAGCACTACTAGTGATTTTAACAGTGAGCAAGTAATTGTCTACAAGAATCAATTACAAGAAGAATTTAATAATAAAAACTTCTTTATAAAAATAATAAAATTATTTTAATATATAATTATCTTTTGCAAGAATAATTATAAAGATAATTCTTGAAGAAAACTATTACTAGAGAAAAACTTTAAGAATTAAGAATAAATGACTCACTAATACTCCAAAGAACTTATTGATAGGTAAGAGTAGAGAAATTTGACGTGGAATTGTGGATTTTAAGGGATCAAAAAGGATTTATAACAGTATTACAACAAAATATAGTTGGATTCTATGATTTCACGTCTTTCTGGATGATTTTGAAAGATTTAAAACACTTAAGAATAGCTTTTAACTAATACTTACTTGTTGGTAATAATGTTTTAATAAATTGATAAGATGATTATTGGAAAAAACAGCAAGAAGAGGCTTCTTTTAAGTCAACAACAGCTCACAGAGGCGTACCATGGAGCAAACTGAAAAACCAGTGAGTGAGAAAACAATAAACCCTTTTGGATTAATGATTGCATCATCTGTTGTCACATAAGATTATCATAATTACTTAATTGATGCTTTTACGTGACTACCAACCCCAATATGGTTAAGAATAAAAGGAGTAACATCTGTAAATCTTCTTTTATTCTAAAATAATCATTGATTTCTCAAAGTTATCAATGTTATTGCCAATTTCATCACAGGTTGTAATTACTGTGAATTTTTGAAGATTCAGTGTTTCACGTAGAATGGTCAAAAATGGACTGTAAGTAAAACTTTTAATTTTACTAGTAAAACCATAATTCTTTTTGGTTGTACCATAGATAATACAGTTCTTCATTGGTCCTGAAAGTTTCAGAAAGATTCATTAAGAATTGTATTTTTAATGAATTTTTGAAGTTTTTACCTCATTTCTATGTAGAATTGCAAATAGCAGTATTTTGCTGGTTGCTATGACGTAAATCAATGAATATGGATCCCAAAAGGGTTTAATTACTCTTTTAGGGTCTAGTCATGGAAAGTCATCAAGAATTGACGTGGTTACAGGAGTCTAAGTAGCTCATTACCTCCTTGGCACGTCAAAATAGCAGGTTATTTGCTATTTTTCTTATGATTACAGTAGGTGTAACTTGGTAACCAAGTTCCCAAAGAGTTTTAGTTTACCAATTGGGCCAAGATGAGCCATGGATCCATGCTCTGGAGCTATCCACACCTCTGAGGCCTCAGAAGTTGGGTACCCTGGCTCTCTTTGATGTCTTTTGTCCCCCTTGCCTAATTTTTACGTCAAAATAGTAATTTAAGCTTAAAGTGAGATATCCACTATGGGTGTACCAAAAGTCCATGTAAGAATACCATGATATTAAGTGCTCAAAACATGCATAACACTATTCTTAGTGTATATGTAACATGGGATTTCTCACTTTCCCATTATTTTGGCTAAAAATCAAGAAAAACAAAAATTTTCACGGATCTTTTATGTGGTATTAATGATGTGGTATTGAAGTATTTTCCATTTTACCACCTCAAATACTTAAATTGAGCTTATTCACTCTATGGAGCTACCCTAGGTGAATTTTTGTGTAGAATCCAAATCTGGTCTTAAATCCATGGATTTACTTACTCAATAAAAAGTTATTCATCTTTTCTGAAATTGAAAATGATGAATTTTGGATATATGCATGACTTATGAGTTTTGCATAATTCAAAATTTCTTTTTAAGATAATTGTGGCCTATTTGGGTATGTAAAATATACCTCAAGGCTCACATTTCCTCCCACCAAAAAATAAAATTGTACTACAATTTTATTAGTGATAAAAGAATAAGGCCCCAAAGGGGGTTAATGTCCACTGTCCAACCTCTTCACATTACTCAGATCAAGTAATTTAAAGCACATTTATAGAAATATTCAGGCTTGTGGCCTTCTTTCATGTCTAAATCTTCTTAAGAGTTTATCTGAGTCAGGTATTTCTGATTCTGCCATCCATTCATCTTCATGTACTGGATTTCTATATCTGACAAGATATTCTCTTTGATTTTTACCCCTAAGTCTCCTTTCTTTAATGACTTTCTTTATTTTTCTGTCTTCATTCTGTTCCACAGGTGGTACAGTTAAAGGAGTTGGGTTTCTTAAAGGAAACAATTCTTTATCAGCTGGTTGATAAGGTTTTATCAAGCTGACTGGAAATGTGGGGTGTTTATTTTCCAATTCACCACTCAATTCCACTTGAACTGCATTGGTTCCATGTAAGGCAACAATAACAAAAGGTCCTACATAAGAATCTTTAAGTTTCTTTGGGCCTTTGATATTATTAAAATTCAAGGTTGAAACTAGAACTAAGTCCCCTACTTTGAAGTCTGGTACTTTATGACTCTTGTCCCACTTCTGTTTTGCATAATCAAAAGCATCATCCATACTCTGTTTTGCATGGTGTTTTACTTTATCAAGCATTAATTTGAAGCTGGAAGCTGTAGGATCAATGTCAATCAAGTCTTTCCTCAGTGTGTCTGCTGGGAGTCTTGGATTCCATCCCTTTTCTAACATAGCAGGAGTTTGTCCTGTGGAAGAATGGACTGATGTCTTGTATGCCAATTCTAATGCAGGTATCAGAGTGCACCAGTCATGGGTAAAGCCATCTGAGTCTTTAAATTCTAATCCATAAGCACAAAATCTCCTGATCATGTCTTCTAAAGTTTGAATCATCCTCTCTGCTAGCCCATCTGTTTGAGGGTGATATGCTGTAGAGAATGATAACTTAGTCCCAAACAATCTATGAAGATTGGTCCAAAGTGCAGATGTGAACTTGGGGTCTCTGTCACTTATGATATTCTTAAATAACCCTGTATGAGAAATAACTCTACTCCATAAAAGAAGAGCTGTATCCATAGCAGTGTCATCTTTATGACATGGTAAGAATATGGGAGTTTTGCTATATCTGTCTACAATGACTAAACAAGCATTATAACTTTTGTCACCACTTGGAGGAAGTGCTGTGACCCAATCCATGTGAACAACTTCCCAAGGGGATTTTGGTTCTTGAATATGGATCATCAATCCAAATTTCTTGCCTGTACTCCTGTTTGCTTTTTGGCATCTATCACAGGTATGGCAATATTCAATGGTTTCTTTTCTCCAAGATGGCCACCATGCACAGTTCTTCACTTTTTCAAGTGTTCTGTCTTCTGATAGGTGTCCAGAGTAAATGCTATCATGGCATTCATGAAGAATGGTATTGATGAGCAATCTACTACACAGTGTCATTACACAAGAATGTTTTGTTCTATGGTAAATAATCCCATCAAACAAGTGAAATCTTCCTTCAGAATAGGAATTTTTCCAAACTTCATCTAGTGCATTAACCAAAGATGTGTCTTTGCAGTCTCTATCCAATAAAGAAGTCAAGATATGGCAATTCTTGTCTTGTTTATAAGACTCTCTGACCTCTTCAAAGAATTCAGTCCCAATATCAGTTATGTTAATCCCTTCAATTGGAATCTGTGGTTCAGCTTCCAAAGGTACATAAGCTGGGTTATCAGGAGTGTTGGCTAAAGCCCATCTACTAAGTCCATCAGCATTTTTGTGAATGTTTCCTGCTTTATGAACTATAGTCATGTTTCCTCTATATTCTTGAATGGCTATTTGCCATCTCAACATATGTCTGTTGGGAGTTTTCATGTTAAGAAGTGATTTCACGGCATTACAGTCAGTTATCACTTCAAAAACACTGCCATCAAGGTAATAGTGTAATTTCTCAAGTGCCCATACCAAACATAAGCACTCCATTTGGCTTGCACCATATCTGGCTTCTGTTGGTTTGATTTGTCTTGAGATATAACAAACTGGTCCTTCTGTAGGTTTGTCATCAATAATTTGGACTTGGTGTAGGGCTGCTCCTAATCCATCTCCACATGCATCAATGTACAATTTAAAAGGAATATTCCAGTCAGGCATGAGGAGTAAAGGTGCTTCTGTAAGGGCTTTCTTTATCTTCTCATAAGCTTTAATTCTTTCCTGTGTCATTTCAAATACAGTCTGTTGATCACAGATTCTATAAAGTGACTTGGCTAGAATTGCAAAGTCTTTCAAGTGTTGCCTATAGTAACTAGCAAATCCAAGAAAAGACATCATTTTTTTTTTATTCTGGGGTAGTGGCTTAAGTAACACTGCTGCTACTTTATTCTTGTCAATACCCAAGCTCAAACCAGAAACAACATGTCCTAATGCTTTGAGTTCTTCAAAACCAAAGTTGCATTTCTTAAGTGAAATTTTCATGTTCACTTCTGCAACTTTATGAAGTACTCTTGCAAGTCTTTCAAGGTGCAAAGACCATGAGTCAGAACATATAATAATATCATCAATATAAATGATAAGCCATCCTTCAGACGATTCTGTGGGGAAGATGGTATTCATCATTCTTTGATAATGAGATGGAGCATTTTTAATGCCAAATGGCATTCTAAGATACTCAAAAATACCACAGTGAGTGATAATTCTAAGTAATTTCCTAGCTTTAGGCGTCAAAACATTTTGATGGAAGCCTTTCAATGCATCCATTGATGTTATATACTTGGCTTTAGACAATTGAGTCAAGGTTTCTTGGATTCTAGGGATTGGATACCTATCTGGAACTGTGTAGGTATTCAAAGCTCTAAAATCTCCAACCATTCTTGACTTATCATTATGCCATGCAATAATAACAGGTGTTGTCACTTCAACTTCCTCATTATGGCCCACTTTCCTTAGCACACCAAGTTGGATCAACTCTTGGATATGTTTTTCCAAGGCCTCTCTAGCTCTGGGACTGGCTGGATAAGCTGGTCTTCTAAGTACTGGAGGATATGGTCTATCAATATTAAGAGTAATATCAATTTCATGTCCCCTTATAGCGCCTAATGGTTCATTATCAGATGCAAATGCATTATTGTATGTATATAATACATCAATAAGTTCATTCCTCATCTTTGGTGACAATAATGGATTAATTTGTGCTTTAACAAGTTGTTTAGACACAAATTCATCTTTGTAAGTATCTTTGACAGAAGATACTACAGATATCTGTTTTGGCATATTGGAGAAAGCAAATTTTTGTCTTTTGTTATCTCCAATTGTGAAATATCTGTCCTTATGGTTATTTATATCAATACCATAAATATTTAAGTAATCATTTCCAAGAATGATGTGCTGAGATGTGCAATTATCCATTACTACAATCTCAGTCTTCATTCTTATACTTCCTGCTGGATGTGGGAATACAATATTAGTGTCCAATATGCCCAAGGGGTACATATTGTTACTGGCACTACTGAATTGTACACCTTCTATTGGTAATAGATGGTTCTTCCATTCAGGAAGTATAATTTGGAGATAATCTTTGCCAACACAAGTGCAAAATTCCCCTGTATCTAAATTTACTTTGGCTTCAATATCACTCATCAGAACTGATGTGATACAGGATGCTCCAGCAGTATAACCCTTTCCTCTAGCAGGTTTTGTTTTACACATTCTGGCATCTTGGATATTGATCAGGTTGCAGCAATCCTCACTGTACTGTGGCAAGTGGGTATGGACTTCTGTGACCTCAAAGAAAGCTGAAATGTTTTCAATGGGATAGTCCTCCACTGGTGTATCTTCAGAGACTGCAGAATCTTGATCAGACTCTTCTTTCTCCTCAGTACACTGAATTTCTTCAATGACTTGAACTTCATTGATTTTTGTCTTCTTAGGGAAAGTGTTGGCTAAATGTGAAGTACTTCCACATTTATGACACTTCAAGACAGGTCTTTCTGGTCTTCTTTCTTCTCTAGGAATCTTTGAGACTATTTTGGACTCTATTGGGTTTTTAACCCAAGTTTTACCAATTCTTGTCCTGGTAATGATATCTTCCATAGCATTAATGTAGTCTTCTGTTGAACAGGGTTCCACACATCTGCTTTTGATAGCATGTTCCAGTTCTCCTCCACACTTTCTTAATATTTTCATATTAATCATAGTGTCAGATATATCTGGGTGTAAAGCAGATAATCTGTCTTTTTGTTTGAAGAACCAAGTAAGTGGTTTGTCTTTTTCTGAGTTAAAAATGGCACTTTCAAAAGCATTTTCCATTTTAAACCTCCAAGAATTATTAGCCCATTTGGTAATCACTTCAGATTTCCACCAAGACCAGTCATGTTTACCATGATCAATCCTCATTTTGTAATACTATTTCTTTGCAGTTCTGGTAAACAAACAGTGTAATTTCCCCACTATGATTTCATCAGGTATATTGAAGTCTTCTTGCAACATATCAATAGTCCTGATGAATTCAATATGGTTGTATTCTCCTTCACCAGAGAATGTTGGCCATTCTTCTATTTTGGGAATATCTCTTGCAGAGTAGGCATTTTCTCCTAAGAATGGAGTCAAACTTTCTTTGACAGAAAGTTTTTCTTCAGTCAAGGGTGTAGAATGTCTTGGCATATGTGGTTCATGATTCTTATGAATTTGCTCCACACTTGCAATTATATCATTCTTTAATTTCTGCCTCTCACTGTCACTTTTTGCTAAATGTATAGCAAATTGATTGGTGTTCTTAACTATTTGTAAGACATGGTCTTCAAGAGTTTTAAGTCTATCATTTACTTTAAAAATGGAAGGGTCCTCTGTGTCATTATTTTGACATTGGTTCTCAATTCTTCCACAAGCATTGCTAATTGACTCAAGGGTGACATTTGTCAATTGATGCCAATCAGAATGTTGTTTGTCATTTTTATTTAAATAATTGATGTCTAATGTAATTTGCTTCAACTTTGACTCAAGTTTGCCAATTTCTACACTAATACTTCTATGTACATCATTTATTTGCGTGGAAAAGTCCTGTTCATCCTTTCCTGCTCCTTGGCTGTGAATTCCATAAGAGTTCTGGCCATATTGAAGACACTGTCCACGGCTGAAGGCTCCAATTTGGGGATCCTGTACCCTTGTGGGTAAGGTCTGTGCCAATTGGCTTTGCCTTTGCCCTTGCCTTGATGGTTCTTGGGACCTCTCTGTTTCTTTTGAGGTCCTTTGGGCTTGTCCTTGGATGCTTCTGGAGCTGGTTTGGAGCTGGTAGATGCCACTGGTGCCTCTGTCTCCAAAGCTGGAGTCATTTCCAACTCTTTCTTCTGGTCTATGGATAAAAGACTTTGGTTCTTCAACCAATTCTTTATCTTTTTGACCTTGTCTTTGCAAGACAGGGGGCTCCATCCTCCTAAGAGTTCTATGGTCTTCTCCTGACCCAGAAAGCTCTTGATGTGTAAGTAAGAGTTCATGGCCCCCTGCCAAAGGCTTGGGCAGATTTCCCACTCCTCTTCCTTGGCTGCTCTGAACCAGTTTTTGTACTGGCATTGATATATTTCTATTGCTGCCACCTGAAAGTGGTTCAGCCCTGGAAATATTACCATAAATCAGTTCAGGCTCAGAATTCACGTCAAAATCTGTTGGTACAGACCTTGGGGAATGGGGGGCAACTCTGGCATCCTCCAAATGTGTCTTTCTTGTGGAAGACTTGGCACTTCTGGATTTGGTCTTGCCTCTTCCTTGTCCACATCCATCTGGTTGGACTGAATAGTTGCTTCCATTTCTGGTATGCACCATTTTTACGTCAATTTAAGGATAAAGAGTAAAAATAAAGATAAAAACGCACCTTTTGGTGGTAATTTATTCTTTTCAGAATTAAATAAGGTGCCTCTTTTAGCAATTTGCACCTCAATACTGTCTTCAGATTCTGCTTCTGAAGATTCAGGACTATTGATGTATCTTTTACTGAGTCTGTTACCAGCTGCACAGTATTTGATTAAAGACACTTAAAGAGAAAAAATATGATAAAAGAAATTATTTTTGTGTTTTAAGATATTTTTAAAAGATTTTTTATAAATTTTATTATTTTTTAATATTAAAAAAATTATTTTTTAAAAAGAAAAAAAATTAAAATTTAAGATTTTGAATGAAAATTAATTCAGAGTAACTCAAAGAATAATTTTATAAGTTTTTGGATGTGAAAAAGCCACGTGTAAAACAGTATAAAATTAAACCAAATTCCTCAATGAAAAAGATTTCCAAAACAATTTCAAAAATGAGAATTATTTTGACTTTAAAATGAAAGAAAAAAAATATTCAATTAATATATTTTAGAGCTTAAAAATATATTAATTAAGGGTACAAGGTTCAAAAAACACGGCCAGGCCCCCAAATGTAAGATGTGACTATGAAACTGGTAATAATATTACTATTAATCAACAGTACTATGTCTGTTCTTATGAAATATAATAATAAAATATTATTATAACCACAATTAAATAATTAAAAATTATTTCTTTCACGTGTTAAGCACTACTAGTGACTTTAACAGTGAGCAAGTAATTGTCTACAAGAATCAATTACAAGAAGAATTTAATAATAAAAACTTCTTTATAAAAATAATAAAATTATTTTAATATATAATTATCTTTTGCAAGAATAATTATAAAGATAATTCTTGAAGAAAACTATTACTAGAGAAAACTTTAAGAATTAAGAATAAATGACTCACTAATACTCCAAAGAACTTATTGATAGGTAAGAGTAGAGAAATTTGACGTGGAATTGTGGATTTTAAGGGATCAAAAAGGATTTATAACAGTATTACAACAAAATATAGTTGGATTCTATGATTTCACGTCTTTCTGGATGATTTTGAAAGATTTAAAACACTTAAGAATAGCTTTTAACTAATACTTACTTGTTGGTAATAATGTTTTAATAAATTGATAAGATGATTATTGGAAAAAACAGCAAGAAGAGGCTTCTTTTAAGTCAACAACAGCTCACAGAGGCGTACCATGGAGCAAACTGAAAAACCAGTGAGTGAGAAAACAATAAACCCTTTTGGATTAATGATTGCATCATCTGTTGTCACATAAGATTATCATAATTACTTAATTGATGCTTTTACGTGACTACCAACCCCAATATGGTTAAGAATAAAAGGAGTAACATCTGTAAATCTTCTTTTATTCTAAAATAATCATTGATTTCTCAAAGTTATCAATGTTATTGCCAATTTCATCACAGGTTGTAATTACTGTGAATTTTTGAAGATTCAGTGTTTCACGTAGAATGGTCAAAAATGGACTGTAAGTAAAACTTTTAATTTTACTAGTAAAACCATAATTCTTTTTGGTTGTACCATAGATAATACAGTTCTTCATTGGTCCTGAAAGTTTCAGAAAGATTCATTAAGAATTGTATTTTTAATGAATTTTTGAAGTTTTTACCTCATTTCTATGTAGAATTGCAAATAGCAGTATTTTGCTGGTTGCTATGACGTAAATCAATGAATATGGATCCCAAAAGGGTTTAATTACTCTTTTAGGGTCTAGTCATGGAAAGTCATCAAGAATTGACGTGGTTACAGGAGTCTAAGTAGCTCATTACCTCCTTGGCACGTCAAAATAGCAGGTTATTTGCTATTTTTCTTATGATTACAGTAGGTGTAACTTGGTAACCAAGTTCCCAAAGAGTTTTAGTTTACCAATTGGGCCAAGATGAGCCATGTATCCATGCTCTGGAGCTATCCACGCCTCTGAGGCCTCAGAAGTTGGGTACCCTGGCTCTCTTTGATGTCTTTTGTCCCCCTTGCCTAATTTTTACGTCAAAATAGTAATTTAAGCTTAAAGTGAGATATCCACTATGGGTGTACCAAAAGTCCATGTAAGAATACCATGATATTAAGTGCTCAAAACATGCATAACACTATTCTTAGTGTATATGTAACATGGGATTTCTCACTTTCCCATTATTTTGGCTAAAAATCAAGAAAAACAAAAATTTTCACGGATCTTTTATGTGGTATTAATGATGTGGTATTGAAGTATTTTCCATTTTACCACCTCAAATACTTAAATTGAGCTTATTCACTCTATGGAGCTACCCTAGGTGAATTTTTGTGTAGAATCCAAATCTGGTCTTAAATCCATGGATTTACTTACTCAATAAAAAGTTATTCATCTTTTCTGAAATTGAAAATGATGAATTTTGGATATATGCATGACTTATGAGTTTTGCATAATTCAAAATTTCTTTTTAAGATAATTGTGGCCTATTTGGGTATGTAAAATATACCTCAAGGCTCACAGTATTGGAGTATTTTAAACCTTATTTAAACTTTCATATTGGAAGTTGATCCAACATTCAAGTTTAAACTGGTTTTATCCCAATTTGGACAGGAATTTCAAGCTGCCAAAGGGTAAATCCCAATATGCAAGCTTGGAATTAAGGTTTTAAGAACTGTAAAAGCTTAATTAAGCTTTAAATTTTAAAGTTACAAGCATTAAAAACTTTTCAAAAGTTAAGGTTTGGTGTGTATTGCTATTTTACATGGAAAAATAACAATAACTTCATAAATTCATTAAAAATCCAATTCTTAATGGATTTTCTTGAAATTTTCACACAGCTTACAAATAAATGTTATCTGTGTATACATTAAATCTGAAGGATATTTTATAAACAGGTTTTTTTGGTAGTTAGCCTGGAAATTTATTCTTTTGATTATACTTAAAGAAAATTAAGATTTCTTTAAAAATTAATTAAAAATTGATTTTAAGATATTTTTGCTTGAAAATCTATTTTTAAGTTGTTCATGTGTGGAAATTGAATATAAATAAGCTTAATTGATATTAACCTTAAAATAGTTAATCCAAAATAGGATTAAAGCTACTTGGAGTTACAAATAACACTGGTAACTTTAAATTGGAATTAAAAATAAGTTACCTTGAGTTAAGAACCTTATGTTTAAGTATGGTTTTGCAGTTTTGACCTGAGAACACCCTCTTAATCCATTATGAATCATGAGAGCTTCTCTGTAGACATAAAAAGAGTCTCTTCATCACTGTTTTTGTTCATCAATCATCATCATTCCAATCATATTAGACATTTAAACAGGTAAAGTTTTATTAAATATAAAATCTTATTATTAGAGTAGCTCTTAAGTTATCTTATTCTTTATTAATTCTAAAAATGAAAGAATTTAAATCATGGAATTCAGATTATTGTTGTAATCACCAATAATATATTTAATTATATAAAATTTTGTCTTGAATATCTTTTAAAATCCACAAATTCCTCTTGAAACTCTTTAGTCATATTTTTTATTATAAAAAATTGTTTTATCTTTTATAATATTTATTTTTGTAGTGTTTTTAACTTATAATTATTATTTAATATGATAAATGTTGTTGTTTGACTTTTTTTATCAAATAAATATTATAAGTAAGTTTTCTTTCAAGTTCTATATTTTTTTATCTAGTATTAGTTTTTTTTATAGAATTTTTCTATGAGAATTATCTCTACACAATGTGTGTGATAATTCCTTTTATAAATCATATTATTATATTATTTATAAGTGGATAAATATTAATATTTTCCATGTGTAATTGTCTCAGCAAGAGCTTTACACTTCTTATTGTTATAACTGTCAGTGACTTTAACAATAAGAGAATAATTATAATTATTAATAATTTTTATTGTTGAATTATTTAATAATAATTAAATTTATCTTTTTTAAATAAGTATTTTCAATAATTATATAGATTTGTGGTTATAATATTTAAATATATTATATTTTCTACTGAGGACAATCATAGTACTCTTGATATTTTTCACTATTATCAAGATATTCATAGAAAAACCTTACATTTGCGGGCCTGGCTGTGATTTAGCCAATTTTTGAGACATTAATCATATTCTAGACCTTATTTTACTGTTTCTTGATTTACAATTGCCATATTTACTTTAATATTGGCTTTTTTAGGACTTATTCCTTATAAATAATCTTTATAATAGTAATAACGTTCTTTTTTCTTAAGAATATTGTTTGAAACAATATAATATTGAGTTATTTGGAATAAATTTCTATTGTCTAACTAGTGGCTTTTTCACATCACAGACTTGAAATTTATTCTTTGATTTATTCTAGTATAAAGTGAATAACTATACAATTTTGATTAATAGCTTATTAATTGCATAATTATTATTTCTTTAAAGAAAATAAAAAAAAATCTTTTCTTAAAAATATTTTTCTTTATTCTCCAGACATTTTTCTTTATTTCTGAGGTAATTTGCCATAAATTACATTAAAAAAACTTTATTCAATAAGCTTAGTTAATAATTTATTTTTTTATTTCTTGAAAAATAACTTATATTTTGTGTTTTATATAGTGCCATCCATCAGAGAAAGCTCATCTGACTCTAGCATCTCAGAGTCAAGTATTGAAATTCAAACCAGGCCAGCACCAATAGGTTTAATTACAAAAGAGCCCTTCAAAGGCCCAGAAGGTGAATTGAATCCATTTATTAGTCCAATTTTCTTTAAAATTGATGTGGAATGACTCCTACTAGAAATGGAAGAAACTACTCCATCCAATCAAATGGATCTGGACCAGGACATTCAGGTCATAAATTCAAAAGACAAGAATGTCAGCCCAGAGGAGAGGCACAAATGGAGGATGCCAGAGCTTCCAACAGTTCCCAAAGGTTAGCCAGAACCTTTTACATTCTTATTGAGAGTCCAGAAGCTGACATAAATGCTATTCCTATTGTCAGACCTGAACCATTTTCAACATGCAACAATAGAGATATACCATTCTCCGTACAAGAATTGGTTTATGAAAGCAAAGCGGCAGGAGTTGGAACTTCTGCCAAGTATTTGGATAGGCACAATTAACTTATATATTCAAGTGAATAAGCTCATGGGCCCAGAAAAGACAGAGGACCTTCTGAGGGGTTGGACAGCCATGTCTTGCAAAGGACAAGTCCAACGGATAAAAGCCTGTTTGAAAAACCAAAGAATTTTTTCAGAGGACCCCAAGAAAAAGTTGGCCCAAGGAAATGAAAACAGCCCTGTGGAAGCTCCTAAAGACTCCAAAAGAAAGAATAAGCCTCAAAAAGTGTCGAAAAAGGACAAGAAAGCACCAAAGAGCAGTCAGAAGGGCAAGCAAAAATCCAAGTGGAACAGGCCTTACCCACAGAATTGCAGAATTTAAAAAAGGGGAGTGATATTTCCACGCCTCAACCTAAAGTTTACGCCTATGCCTATGCATAAAATTGTGGATTCAGATACGCCTTCACGCCTTTCATGGATGTAGTTTGCTAAATCCACACATCCAAGTGATTACTAAATCCACACACCAATTTTTTTTAATCCAAAAGAACTATAATTTCACAGTTACCCACTTTCAATTTTCATGTTCATATGAGTCTCTAAGAAAAGTTTTGATAGCTCAGAATATGTCAAAGTACTTGCTAAAGTTGCTCTTACATGAAAAAAATAACCACCATAAGGACAGGAAAATAAAATCCAATCAGTGATTTGAATGATTAAAAATGTACACACCTTGCCAAAGTACGCTTCCTCTGTTGTACCTGTAATTCATAAATATAGAATAAGTGGTTTTAAATTTTTCATTAAATAAAACTTCTTATGAATCAAAATACCCTTTGCATGTTTATCTACACTGTATCAGGTGATATAAAATGGTATGCCATTACATTTTTCCTTTGTCCAATATGATGTAGACAATCAATAGCTTGATCTTCAGAAGCTGGATTCCAATGAGGCTCCTAGACATATATTAGATATATAGATTATATTAAAATATCACCTCATGGTAATATAATCATAATTCATACCATTATAAATACTACGTCTGCACAAGTTATATTCAGGACAACCCCTGCAGCCCCTATTGAAGGCATAAGTACTTCTACATTTCTATTTTCCTTGAATTTCTTACGTTCTGCTTCCTGTGTAGCTTGACCTATTGTTCCGTCAACACGTGTAAAAATGATCTTATTGTTTTCTAAGACAATTCCAATCCTACCAGTTTATCACAAATAATTGTAAATCAAAAGATTCATAATTATCAAAGGAGAGGTACAAAGCAGAAGTTTAATAGACAAAATAAGGGAAATAACCAAACTTACAAATCAAGAAATGTTGTAAAATGTGAAAAAATCACTGATTTTGGGGTTGAATTTTTAATGTTTTGGTGTGATAAAAGAATTTTAAGGAGCCTCCATATTTTAGTGCTTTTTAGTCATGTTTTGAAATCAACATGTTCTGTTATGGTACTATTAAAAAAACTCCCTTCTATCTGTGTCCCATATGGTGAGATCATACCTTCAATGTCATATATACTTTCACTAAGCAAGTGATTATTGCAACAAAGGCAAAGCTTGTTTATATACTTGAGGAACATTTCTGGGCCTTTATTAGATAATGATATGAGCCATTTGTAAATGTCATTATATATATCTAAAGTCCAATCTGAGAGAGGTTCATGGATATAATCATGATTAATTTCAGGTAGATCATTTAAAATGTGGTCCTTGTTTCTTTGTAGACAGAGATGCCTCAGGCATAACTGAAGGGGGCTATAATTTCCTTTTTTGAGCTCTTCCAATATAGCTGGTACCCAATTCTCTTGTTGTTCACTTTGAGGTGCTGTAATGAAGGTGATTAGGCTCATTAAGTCATTTATACTGTTTTGAATAGGGGTTCCTGTCAGGCAAATGCGTCTGGATGTTTGTATTGCCCCAATTGCTTCGAAGAAAGTTGACTCCTGACTTCTTATCTGACGAGGTATGTCAATTTAATTTATATATCTTTCATCAGAATTCTACAATTTATAAATAATACGTTGAAAAACTCACTGGGCCTCATCTAAGACAACTCGGTACCATTCACTGTGGTAAATCCAAGAGTTTTCTATATTATTAGGCTTACCAAACTCATGAGCTAACAAATGATAGCTGGATATTACAATATCAGCTTCAGACAATTTTTTCAGTCCAATCTCCTTTTTTTTCTTCCCATGATAGGTGACAATCTTTAGTCGGGATATGTCTGTATGTAATTTTAATTCATCTTCCCAATTATTTATCAACTGAGGTAAGCATATTATGAGTGTGGAGTGGTTTTGTTTTTTATTAATAAAGTGAATGGATGGTGGAATATCTCTTTTGGAATCTTCAAGAGTCATACATATGAGTGATATGCACTGAATTGATTTGCCTAGTCCCATGTCATCCGCAAGCAGACAGCCCAAGGGAGTATGGCTGAAGGAGTCTTTGAGGTTATTTACTTGCTTCTTTGTGTTTCTATGTATCAAATTTATTCTTGTAGATGAGGATGATGGTTTATTTAACCACAGAGAATTTGCTGATTTTCCATTTGGGGGTTCTCTATCTAGGAGAAATTCTAATCCTTGCTTTTGATGAGGCTTGAGTGATGATTTTAGGAATGGTATTAGGTATTCAATTTGTGGAAGGCCACTCCCACTTGGAATCTCCAGGAACTGTGAGTGCAGCTCAGGTGACAACAACACGCTCTGAGAAGAGATAACAGGCTGGGGCTCCAGGTGTGAGATAAGTGAACACCCAGAATGTTCAGAGCTGTTGTATGTGGCTGGTTGGTGAATTAATATTAATTTCTGCCTAATGAGGTCAAATATATCAATGCTTTCTGAGGAAAACAGAAAAATAAACATTACTATTGGAATAGTGATGTTTATCTTGTTGTAAAGGTTAAACTTGAGAAAGCTTTCAATGAATACTTTCTGGTTGGGGATTTTCTCTAGATTGGTGTGCCACATGCCAGAAGGACCACAGGATATGAAGAAATTGGGGTCACCCAATAATGGTACGAGTGCAGAGGTGACATCCAGAGGAAGGCTACCCCAAGCTTCTCTTTGATGTTGTGTATACAAGAATAAGCTTTGACTTGTATGACATAAGAAAATCCAATCATCCGGTGGAAAAGGTTTCTGAATGGGATTAGTGAGGCATACATGAGTTTTCTATATATTAAGGCAATATGGCTTGGAAGAATCCATATTTCGAAAAAAGATTCAGTTTGATCTTGACAGGAATGAATGGTAAATGCAATGAACTGGAGAGCAAGAATATATACTAAAGTAATTTTGAAACTAATCAGGCCGGCTTGTGGCTCACAGTTACTATTTGTATTATAGATAGAAACACGTGAGGTTCAATAAAATATTGTTTGAAAAAAACAGCTCAATTTAGAGAGGCAAAGAAATTTATTCTTGGATATGTCAATATAATTGTATCAAGCTCTGAATGAGAAGAATCTTTCTATTCAAAGTCCTGACTTTGAACAGAATACATGAAGGAAATGCCTAAGGATACTTAAGGACATATATTTCAAGAAAGTCACCAAAGGAAAATATCTACTCAAGTTTGCATCAGCCATCCCATGCATAAGTATCCTAGTCTAAGGTTGAAAAGCTACATCAAAAGAAATTTATATGTTTGAAAGCTTCATTTTTTTCTGTTTATGTCTTTTCTTTTCATTTTGAATCCTTTCTTGACGTCAATATGTCTTCTCTTCTTGGGTTATTGGATCCATACATATAAGGCTTTTAGCTCTTGAATATAGCTTGGAGTTGATTTGGAAAGAACAGCCAAAGTGAGTTATGGTGGCAAGTTCATCAAAAATAGGAGGTGGCTGAGTGGTCTGGTGAAAAGTGGTTGAAGTTTTCCAGAGAAGCTCAATAGTACCTTGTTTGCAAGAAAAATCCAAAAGTGTGGAGTATTCAGGAAATGAGAGGCCATAGACACAGGAGCGGATGGGAGATGGAATTGGTTTTATGGCTGATTTGTCAAAGAATGCGAGCAAACCATAAGTCCAAGTATTCATGTCCTTCTCATCTATATGAACACAATTATGAAAACCATTTGCTGTTATGATTACATTGGAGAAAGACTGTAATTTTTGGTGGAGCATTGGATTCCATTCACCTTCATGCCATTCAGGTAGCTGGGCTTCTTGCATGATTTTATTATTGTCACGGGCAGCAGACATAGAAAGAATCTTGATGGGGGAGAAAACAAAATTTTCAAACCGACACAGGGTCATCCATTCTTCATTATCTGCATCTAATACTTCTGGATTCATTGTGGTCTTCCTGGCATAAACACCTAGTAAAAGGAGAATAAAATTAACAAAAAAACTTGAATATAATTTTCTAAAGACTCACCTAAGGATTTAACACTATTGCTTCCACAGCAAAATCCAACTCCTTTCATATGACCATCAATAAGATCACTATTGGATTTAATATGAGGATGATTTTGGGCTAATTTGTAAAGTGATACTATTAATTGATTTAATGAAGTAAAGATTGGAGAAGGAATATGAAATTGATGCAAGTGATAAATGAAGAGGGGCTTGTGATTTGTTGAATTGAAAACTATTGAAGGATTTGGTGTTTCATTTATGGAAGGTAATAAAAGCTTATTTATTCTATTTGGCTTGGGCTTAACTGGAACTGTACTGAATTCACCTCTGCTTCTTGATGCATGGTTCAAAATTTGGGTGAGTAATTTTCGTGAAATTTCAAATCTTCTATATGAATGATTAGATTTCTTATTTAAACATGAGTCATTTTTGGATAAGGGGCAATCATTCACAGCTGGTGAAATAGTCCTTCCCATGGAATGATCCTCGGAATTCAAAAACAACCCATCCTTTCCATTTTTGTTGGATAAGCTTGATTTATGAAGAGTTATTGGATGAATTGAGTCCTCAATTGATGAAGAAAAATCATTTACCACTGGTAAAATAGTCCTTCCCATGAAATGTTTTTCTTCATCATTAAGTGACTCCATACATTTTGGGAGTTTGATGAGTTGAGATGGTGAAAGTTGACTCATGATGGGTGAAATGGCAAGAAGCAATGTGTGAGGCTTTCCCCTATAATGATTTTTATCAAAAAAAAGTAAAATAAGTGAATAAAAACATTGTTGCTTAAATTTTATTAAAAAAAAACAAATAAGATTTTTTTTTAAAAATATAATTGTTGTAATTAAATTAAAAAAAACTAGTAAAAAAAAATTTAATTTTTTTTTTTAAAAAAATCAGTGTTTACAATTGAATTAATGCAAAAACAACCAAAAAATTAAAATTTAACAAAAAAAAACAAAAAATAGTTTTTTTTGAAATTAAATTTAAAAAAATAAAAAAATAAAAAAAAATGTTTTAGAAAAAAATCATTGTTGCTGGGGCTGTGAGAGCCCCAGCAATTAAATTATTGAAAAAAAAATTAAGAAATTAAAATTTAAAAAAAAAAAGAAAAAAAATATTTTTTTTAAAAATAACTAGATAGTGATCAAATTAAATTAAAAAGAAAAAGTATTTAAAAAATATAAAAAATTAAAAATTAAAAACATTGTTTTTTTTAAAAAAAAATTTTTGCAGCAATTATATTATTGAAAAAAAAAATTAAAAAATTAAAATTTTTAAAAAAAAAACCTATTTTTTTTTGAAAAATATCTTGAAAAAAATATAAAAAATTAAAAATATTTTTCTTATATTATTGAAAAAAAATATTAAAAGATTAAAATTTAAAAAACAAAACAAATTAATTTTTTTTTAAAAGCATAATGATTGCTGATCAAATTAAGTTTAAAAAAAAATCAAAAATGAAATTTTAAAAAAAACAAAAAAACTATGATTTTTTTAAAAATATCTTGATTGCTGGGGCTGTAAGAGGCCCAGCAATCTAATTAAGTTAAAAAAAAAATCAAAAATTAAAATGTTTTTTTAAAAAAAAAAAATTTTTTTTTAAAAGAATTTTGATTGCTGGGGCTGTAAGAGCCCCAGCAATCAATTTAAATTAAAAATTTAACAATGTTTTTTAACAAAAAATAAAAAAACATTTTGATCCCTGGGGCTGTGAGAGCCCCAGTGATCAATTTAAATTGAAAAAATTAAAAAACATTGTGATCGCTGGGGCTGTAAGAGCCCCAGCGATCAATTTAAATTAATAAAAAAATTAAAAATGTTTTTTTAAAAAAAAAACATTGTGATCACTGGGGCTGTAAGAGCCCCAGCAATCAATTTAAATTAAAAAATTACAAATGTTTTTTAAAAAAAACAAAAAAACATTGTGATTGCTGAGGCTGTAAGATCCCGAGCTATTATTTTAAATTAAAAAAAAATCAAGATAAAATAAAAAAACATTGTGATTGCTGGCCCCAGCAATCAATTTAAATTAAAAAAAAAGAAAATTAAATTTTTTTTAAAAAAAAAAAAATACAAAAATTAAAATTTAAAAAAAAAAAGAAGATTTTTTTTAACTGGGGCTGTAAGACCCCCAGCAATCTAATTAAAATTGAAAAATATAAGATATTTTTTCTGGGGGTCTTACAGCCCCAGCGATTAAATTATTCAAAATAATAATAATTGTTTTTAGAAATATTTTGATCGCTGGGGCTGTAAGAGCCCCAGTGATCAAATCAAAGACCGATATATTAAAAAAAAATAAAAATTTGGTTAATTGAAAATTAAAAAAGAAACTCACTTGGGTATCTTTTAATTACAAGTTTTTGGTTAAGAGTATTATTTTATATCAAAGAAAATAATATTTGGAATTAAAAAAAATAGGTTTCATTGATTATATCCAAGCTGAAAAGAATGCAGGTCGATTTGGCATTTTTCTCCCAAAGTGTAAGAGGAAGTCAATGGGATGTGAATGACCTAATGGTTAGAGCATCTGCCTCTCAAATTGGTTGAGAGGTAGCATGTTCAATCCTGGGCTCTGGCCAGACTCACCCAGGGGCACCTGGGTTGTGAATCTGGGTGGTTGGTGACAATAGCTTTGGCAAACCAAATCCAACTCATTCTTCCTTGGTGGAACAGGTAGGCTCTGTGGGTTCAAGCCCCTCAGAAGTTCTCTGGAATCACTTCCCTCATATCTTTATCTTTTTGTGCTAAATTCCCATAAGCACAATTATTCTCTATTGTGATACTTGTGGCATCAAGTTGTTTCCTGTGACTTTTTTTGCACTCAGGTGACAAAAGCACACTGGATAATATTATAAGAAGCTTGGCACAAAGCTGTTCGAAGTCATGAGCTCGCACAGTAAGCATATTCTGCACTCAATAGTGATGAATTACAGGTAACAGGTAATAATAAGTAATATGACACGCGCACACTCTACTACATCTTTTGAATTTCTTTGTCAATACCAACCTTTTTAGGTAAGTTAATGATTAAATTAGACTCCAAAGGGTGTTTTTTTGCCATGCTTCACTAAAATCAAATGCTAAATATTCTGCAAGGCGGTATTTGCTTGGGCAAATTGGTGAAGATGAATGATTTGAGAAAAAGCTTTCATGAAGGATTTCACATATATACTTGTTTATGCACTTCCAAATATTGCCATCTGGCAAGGATTCTTTTCTCTTGAGAATTGATGTAATTTTGAGAAGCTGAAGGGTTCCTTTTGCTGAGCTAATGCAGTAATCAGCTGAGCACACCAGAAGTCCATGTACACCCCCTTTGAGGAATGCTGCAATCAGATTGTAGCATGTCCTCCCAGCCTTCATCTGATCTTGAATGGTTACCAGTGCTTGCGAAGGATCCACTTCTCTCTTGACCAATCGCTTTCCAATTTTCTGAGTAGTTTTGGAATCAACCTTAGTATGCGCCTGCACCCAATTAAATGCAATCATTAGCTGGAGGATATTGTCGGCCAAGCCAGTCAAATTTGGTGCTAAAATTCCCTTTGATGTGATACTAGTACCTTCTTGACTTTCATTGCTTTGTGGAGCAAGTTGAACCTTGTTGACACTCAAACATGAGCCCAAATATTGCATAGCACTAATTTCCACAGACAAAAAATCACTGGAAGCTGAATCAGAAATATTGAATGTAACCAGAGGGCTCTGATCATTCATATAAAGTGCAATGGCTTGAAATAAAATGTTGGAAACTCTCTGATTTTGATGTTGACTTGGTTGAACAAGATTTTGCACCAATAGATACAGTGCATGGAGCCTCTTGGGTAAACCCTCCAGTATGGACATGTCACTTTGAAATAATGACATATTCCAAATTGTCTCATAGACTAATGGCTCCTAAAATATTGGTGAAAACAGATCCAAGCCTATGAAAAAATGAGATTAGTGAGATAACCAATATAGATATTTCTGAAAGCCTGTTTAACAGCTGCATGGAGCTCTTCAAGCCACTCTTTCATTCTGATGTCCCTACCACTCTTGTAGAAAATCCCACATTGGAGCTTGGTCAGAAATTCATCCTTTGGAACAAGTGATTTGCACTTCATGAAGGTCATTTGAATGAGAAAATTAAATTTGATCCAATGTTCCCTTTTGAATACATGATATGACATTAGAATGTAATCAAATTTGTTTTCATTTTCCAATATAATTTTCATGCATGAAGGACTTGAAGTTAGAGTTAGTGAACAAGCAGCTGAATCCATTTATGGGACAGAATTTGTTTGGGTCAATACAATTTCATCCTCAGCCACTGTTCTTTGAGTTTCTGTATTGATATTTTCATTGGGAACAGTAGTTGCTTCCTGAGTGCCCAAATTTGGACTTGGAACAATGTTTTCATGATGATTGGTTACACCTCCAATCTCAGGAATTTCAACAGGGTGATCATTTGAGGTTTTTATTGGATTTCCATTATTACTTTCATTAGCAGAAGGACAAAGAGCCCCTGATTCCCCCTCATTAACTTCAGGGGCCAATTGAAAAGTTCAGCTAGTTTTCTTTTTTACTTGATTCTTTGAAGGTTTGAACTTCCTTTTTGCAGAAATGTTTGTCATTGTACCACTTTTAACATGTGATTTGGGAGGTAGTGTATTGCCCGATTTGACCCCTAAAATTATAATTCCAAGATATTAGGGTGGAATTTGAAATATATGAGATAACAATTTCTTATACATAAGATCAATATCAGCAACCAGCAGTTCTATAGCCTCCTGGAGCTTCTCTTGTACATATTGAGGAATACGTGCATCTTTGGAAATTCCTTCTAATCTTGGGGCTATTTGTGATGAATTGTTCAAGAACTGTTCCTTTGTAATCACTTCTATTTCAGCCGCAAAAAGCACCTCAGTAGATATTTTGGTGGAAGAAGCCCAATGGGCATGGGGTGCCTCTATGTTGCTTTCATGCATTATTTCTGATTTATTGAGATACTGATAAGACTGATTTGTTCCAAAGTAAATTCCATTCAAAAAACATACCTTCTGGAAATTCTGGAGGTGGATTTGGGATGGCTGTACTAATGGAAATGATACTTTCACTTGATGAGCACTCCATATCAAAAGATTTCAGAGAATTGAATTGCTTTTGAGGACCCATACCAGAGGTGTTAGTAGTATTGGCATCCATAGAGACAAAAACAACTAATTGTAGATAAAGATTGTATATGTGCTTGGAAGGGAAGTATTTTTATGAAGCTATAAGAAAGGGTTGTAGTTCTAGGCTACAAATTGAAATGAGAATCCCTTTTATAAACTCAATGAGGAGAAAAAGAGGGCCAGAATGTGGTTATTCAATTTTTTGGTCTAGAAGCTTCGAATTCATATGAGAATACAGAATGCAAAATAGTACCACACATAACAAGACCTTAGGGGAGCTTTGTATTTGTTCCCCTCACAGACTGAAACCTAATGAGAGCTGTGATTAGACTGAAATTGTACACCTGTCACCAAATTCATCTTCCTGTTTGGAGTTGCCACATTGATCAAGGATCCATTTGAGAAATATATACAGCTATTTGAATACTTCAAAAATGTTTCAAGTGTATTTTGATGTGTTCAGAAATCTATCTTTGATTGTTCCCAGAAAGACTCAAACAAAAGCTCCATTGGAATAGACCTTTATCCCACAATCAATTCTAGTATGATTCTATTTTGATATCCAGATGTTGGTTGATTCAATTGAAAAGACCAAATAACTCTTAATTTAAATCATGAATAATCACAATTTTTTCAAAAATTCTATTGCAAAATCATTCTCACTCTAACCACAAGTTGCCAATATCAGTGTGAAAGAATTGGAAAGGTGTTCCTCTTTTACAAAATATATAAATTCCATCATTATTAAAAGACTGTTAAGCTATTTATATCAATGTATATTCCACTAAAAATAATTTTTAGACCTCTATTTCTTAAACACGTCAATTGTTTCAAATAGTTTTGTCATCTACCCCCTTATGTCCCCTATCTTTCACTTTGAGCCTGATTACTCCCAATTTGATACTCATCTAGTCCATTATAATGAATAAGAGTGCTCATATCCTTCTCAAAATACTATATTAACACCCAGGAAAACCTTGAAGCCCCACAATCTTCCACCACCTGAATGCTTGACCTCTAGAATGGAATTGTTACAACCTATTGAAGCTCTGAATCTTCATGAATCTGGGACAACTCAGTTCAAAGGTGATATTGAGGAAATAAAATCATCTATAAAGGCCACTACTCATTGCACACCTTCTTTTTCAGTCCCTAATGAACAATTCCCTCTCATTACCAACCCAGATAAATATGATTACTCCACTGGATGCAAGCTTACATATATTTCCATTCATCCACTACACTTTTACTGATTTGAATAACTATGTAGTGAAATTAGAACCACCTCCACTTGCAAGGTTCAATGATGTAGATACCCTCATCCAGTTTGCACAAAAGTGGGCTAAAAGTCATGGCTATGCATTAACAAAGAAAAATTCTCACCAAGTGAAGAGCGTTTACTTGGCATGTGACCAATATGGTGAATATATAAACCTTGAAGGACCTACCCAGAGGCAGTCAACAACAAAAAATGTGGATGCAAGTTTAGGCTCAGAGGCTCCATTCCTGCTCTGAGTAAGTCATCAAATATACTGTACGTATTTACTATGTTCTTACCATTAAGGTGATATCAATTCTGAGGAATTTCACACAATTCACCTCACCAGATATGGCTATTGGGTTTTAGTCCCACTTCCACCCTCTAAAACCCCATCAGTACATCCCATTAATTGTTGGCTTAATGAAAAAGAACTTGTGAAAGCTGAAGGATTGATGAAGGAAAATGTCCGTCCTAATCAGATCTTAAGCCAGATTTATGCCCAAGGAAATACCTGTACCACTAGCAGAACTCTTTATAACTACAAAGGACATCTATCAATCAAGGAAAGGAATGGTAAATCTCAACTGGAATATGTAATATGTCTGCTGAAAGAGAGCAATTGGATTCATAGTGATAAAATTAATATAAATGGAAAGATTACCAGCCTATTCTTTGCACACCCAGCCTCCATTGAATTGGGTCATATGAACCACCACGTGATATTGATTGATGCCACTTACCAGACATGCAAGTACAATTTTCCACTTTTCCACATGGTTGGCCAAACTGCAACTGGACACACCTTCTCATTAGCCTTTTGCTACATCGAACGGGAAAATGACGATGGATACATATGGGCCCTTCAAAAACTCAAAATGTTATTTCAGCCACCCAGAATTCCCAAGTTTATTATCACAGATTGTGAGCCAGCTCTGAAGATGGCCATTGAATTGGTCTTTCCTAGCTCAATCCATAATTATTGCACATGGCACATCAGCAAAAACCTTATCCAAAATTTTTGCAAATATTTTCAAGAGGATGATTGGAAGGATTATCAGACATCCTGGAACCTACTGGTCAGTTCCAAGTCAACTGAGGAATATGAGAACAATCTTGAAAAAATCAAAGAGAAGTCAAAAGATTACTCAGGAGCATGGGCATATATCTCAAACAACCTACTGGCATTCAAGAAAAAGTTTGTCACTGCTTGGACAAGCCAGCATCCTCAGCTAGGAAATCAAGCCAGCTCCTGTGTTGAATCTGCACACTCCTACATAAAATCATTTATTAATAATTCTAATGGAGAGCTCTCTAAAGTATTCCAAAATTTGAAAAAAGAAATTGATATTCAATTGAAACATATCCACAATACTATGGGAAAAGAAAGAGTTCAAAAATTTACTGATGTTTCCCCATCTTTCAAGCAGCTACTTGGCACTATATCAATCAAAGCAATAAAAATTATTGAAGACCAATTTCAAAAGCTCAAACACCAACCAAATCTTCAGCCATGCTCCAAAACACTAACTAATGGCATGGGGATTCCTTGCTCACATGAAATTGAGAAACTTCTTAATACTAAAGGCTACATTGGAAGTGAAGATTTTCATCCACAATGGAATCTACTTTATAATCCTCTTGAAGTAGGTGGCATCTTATTTCTGATATGTGTGATTGTAGTCATGCTAAAATCATGTTTAACAGGACCATGATTCTAATTCACAATGGAATTGGAAACAACAAGTGGAAAAGATTGAAAAGGAAGCTGATGAACACAAAATACCATTACAAAAAAAATTTATCAAGCAAGTTCAGGAGCTACTTAGCTTTCAATACACAACAATTAAGCTTTGTCACCCCAAAAAGGCTTTAATTTCATGTAGTAGGCCATAACTAAAAAGGAGAAGGGTAAAGTCTACCAAAAGGCTTCCATCCAAGTTTGAAATCGAGCAGGATATCCTGAATTGTCACAAAAGATTTCTTAAAAAGATGCACAGAGCTACTATTGGTCCCAAAGCTCAATTTATGAGGGGGGAAAAGTTCTATTTGATGCAAAAAGAGGCAAGCCAAGATGATGAAACTACCACAAAAAGAAAAAGAAAATTATCAAATGATATAGGAAAATTGGAAATAAACTTGAGACCCCAAAATAACTCAAATTGTTTGGAAGAACCAGTGAGTGGATAAAATTTGATATGCAAATGAATAACTGAAAAATAACCTCCTTTTCAAAGACTCTCTATATTGATCAGATACAGCCACATTTTATGCACAAGTTCATTGAGAGAATTTTTAGTCCTCCTGCAGATGGGAATTGTGGATTCCCTGCAGTGGCAAAAGGATTGTCACTTTCAAGCCCACAAAAGGAAAAGAGCTGGAGAGAAGTGAGACAAGATTTGATAGAAGGGTTGATGGGAATCAAAATTATTACAACCAAATATTGGGAGGAGCAGTGGAAATGGATAAGATAAGAGATAATATGATGGCTACAGCTATTACAAGAATGGATAACTGGTTAAGTAAATGAGATCATGGACCAATATTGACAAATACATATAAGCGTCCATTTGTATTTTTCCATCCAGATTCGCAGAACTTCCCACCACAGACATTCCTTCCAACCCTATGCAGTCCATGTGGAGTTTCAATCATGCCTCCAATCTCCCTAGGTCACATAAATGGTAATCATTGGATACTCATCATTTTCAATGAACATGAGATAGGAAAATTACCTCTTCCCAAATTGCCACCACAGTGGCCCGGGGCGCATTCACATCAATCAGCTTCAAATTGGAGAAGAGTATATTCCTCATCAATAAGATTATTCCGCAAATGTAGATAGATCACTTGTATATAGTATTTTTTCACTTTAGAGTTTTTTGTCAAATTTCTGAGATAAACATCCTATAAACATCTTATTTGGCATGGATTTAGTAATCACTTGGATGCATGGATTTAGCAAAGTACATCCATGAAAGGCATGAAGGCGTATCTGAATCCACAATTTTATGCGTAGGTGTAGGCATGGAAATATCACTCCCCTAAAAAAAAGAAAAGACAGCCATGGAAGATGTGTTAAATATGGAAAGAACTCTGATGGAATTGAAAAACAAGGGGGAGGAAAGAATGAATCAATACTTTTCAAAGAAATAGACCTTGTAAAGTTTGTAATAAAGAAATTTTATCAAAGCTTAAAATTTTTGAGTGTGTCCAACAGAAGTTGGGTAGATAGAATTTACAAGAAAAAGAGTCACAAAAAACTATTATTGGTCTAGAAAGTGTGAATAAAGACAATATTTTGTCTTTGACACATATTTGTGAGAGAATTGAGTCCAAAGTCACCTTTCTCAATCAACCAGATGATAATTCTACATCTTTTATTACAAAACAATTAAAAGACTTAGGAATACAAGTGCAAAACTTGGAAAATTAAACTGGTCACACTGCAGCTATTTTGCAATAACAATTGGAAAAAAGTGATAAAGCAATAATTGAATTGAAAGAAGATATTCAATCAAGTATTGATAATATATCACTGAAGAATGAATTAATAAGGAAATCCACACCAATTCTTTATAGAAATGTGTTGAACTTGAATAATGAATCACATCATACAATTTCAAGAAATGCAGAGGTGGAGGCTACCTGAAATTTTAAGGATATTCCCAGATTAGAGGAATGACCAACCTTCAGTGGTGAAGGAGAATATAATCACATGTAATTTATGAAAACAATTGATATATTTAAAGAAGAATTTAGCATACCAGATGAAGACATAAGTGCCAGATTACACTCATTATTTATCAAATCAGAAAATAAATTGTATCATAAAATGAGACAAGACAATGGTAAACACTCTTGGCCTTGGTGGAAAGAACAAATCATTTCCAAATGGGAAAATGATTCCTGGATATTCATAATGGATAATTATTTTGAAGAAGCCATTTCTAATAATGGGAGGGACAGGCCTATGTCTTGGTTTCTTAAACAAAAGGACAGATTAACTTCCCTTCATCCTGATATGTCTGAAGCAATGGTACATAAAAGGATATTAAGGAAGTGTGGTGGTGACCTAGAGCATGCTATAAGAAGCAGATTTATTGAGCCTTGCTATGCATAAGATTATATCAATGCCATGGAATACATCACTACCAGAACAAAAATGGGCAGAAATTGGTATAAACACCCAATAGACAATAAAATTAGCAGGAAACAAATTTCAAGACCAAATTAGCCACAATAAAGAGATACTTTGAAATGTCATAAATTTGAAAGTACATCTCATTTGGCCAATACTTGTCCAAAAAAGACAAGAATCAATGAGATATAAATTGAAAAAGATTATGACACAAAAGAAACAAATGATGTATCTTTACATGACAGTGACTCTGAGCCTTCTGATGAAGAAGTACTAACAGATAAACTTAGTATAGAAAACATTAATGTTTCCTTTGAAGTCACAGAAGTGCATACTCACTTACCACAGTACAGTGATGAATGTATGAATACCATACATATGCAAGATGCTGTAATTCAAAGAACCTAAACTTCCAGAGGTAAAGGTTATACAGCTGGATCATCTTTCATCACTAATATTGTGATAAACAGCAAAGAAGCCAATGTACATCTTGACTCAGGTTCTTTCTGCACTTATGTTGGGAAGAATTATCTTGAAAAAATTTATACCAATTGGCAAGACCAATTAATGCCAATTCAACGTATAAAGTTCAGCAGTGCTAGCCAAAATATGCACCCTTTGGGAATTCTTGCAGCAGAAATGATATTTCTTCACCCTGCAGGGAGTATCAGACTGAAAGTAGAATTTTTTGTTATGAATAACTGCACTTAACAACATTTTATACTTGGAAATTATTATCTTAATATTTCTGGTATTGATATTAATAAGAATAAAGACGGATATTTCATTATAGGGGAAAATAAAAGGAAAAAATTTGCTTTTCCTCTAGAAAAGAGAGAAATAAATGTCATAAGACAAGTAAAAAATGTTAATAAGGAAAAACTTGTGTCAGATCAATTAATTGAAGCACAAATTAGCCCTGAATTAAAATTTGATATGAAGGAAGAACTGATTAACATTTTATTTCAATAAAGGGAAGCCTTTGCTTCTGATAATGAACCACTTGAAGATATCAAAGGCCATGAAGTGGACATTATTCTTAATGTGGAAAGACCTTACCCTCTAATTTTAAGAAGACCAGCTTACAAAGCTAGCACCAGAACTAGAGAAGCATTAGAATCTCATATCAATGAGCTGATGTAGCTGGGAGTTCTTAGAAAAGCTTGACACAATGAGGAAGTAGAAGTCACAACCCCTGTAATCATTACTTGGAATAATGATAAATCAAGGATGGTTGGTGATCTTAGAGAATTAAATATCTATACTATTCCAGATAGGTACCCAATTCCTAGAATCCATTAGACTTTAACACAATTATCCCAAGCAATATTAATCACTTCTATGGATTCCCTTGAAGGTTTCCACCAGAATTTTTTTAAACTTCATGCTAGAGAATTATTGAGAATTATTTCTCATTGTGGAATTTATGAATACTTGAGGATGCCTTTTGGGATTAAAAATACGCCCTCTCATTATCAAAGAATGATGAATACCATTTTCCCACATGAATTATCAGAGGGGTGGTTAATCATTTATATTGATGAAATTATTATTTGTTCAGAAACCTGGAAATTGCATTTAGAGTTACTTTCATTAGTAATTAAGAATATTATTCAAGTGAACATGAAAATATAACTCAAAAAAAGCAATTTTGGATTTCATGAGTTAAAAGCTCTGGGACATGTAGTTTAAGGACTAATCCTTGGTGTTGCTAAGAACGAAGTGGCTACAGTCTTACTGAAACAAATACCCCAGAGAAAAAAAGAAATGATGTCTTTTTTGGGGTTTTCCAGTTATTATAGGCAACACCTCAAATATTTTGCAATCCATGGGAGATCATTGTACATAATTTGTGACCAACAAACTTTCTTTGAAATGACACAAGAAAGGGCTCAAGCATATGATAAAATCAAGTATGCCTTAACCAATTCACCATTGTTATTGAGTACAGATTGAAAACCTCCTTTAAAGATGTATATTGATGCATGTGGTGAAGGTTTAGGTGAAGCTCTTAATCAAGTTCAACTTGTCAATGAAAAGGCTTATGAATGTCCAGTTGGTTTTCTTTCATGACAAATTAAACCTACAGAGGACAGGTATTGAGAAAGCAAAATGGAGTGCCTTTGCCTTGTTTGGGCTTTGGAAAAGCTACATCATTATATTTATGGTAGTTTGTTTGAAGTTATTACTGATTTTAGTGACATGAAAACACCTAACAGACACATTCTAAGATGGCAGATTGCTATACAGGAGTATGGAGGCAATATGAACATAGTACATAATACTGAAAATATTCTCAAGAATGCTGATGGCTTGAGTAGATGGGAATTACACAATACACCTGATAATCCTGCATATGTTCCTGCAAATGCAGAACCTCAAATTCCAATTGGAGGAATTAACATCACAGATGTGGGAACATAATTCTTTGCAGAAGTTAGAGAAAGATATAAGAAAGATAAAAATTGCCATATTATTAATTCTCTACTTGACAAAGAGTGCAAAGATGCATCTCTAGCTGATTATTTGGATGATATATGGAAATCATTATATGACAATGGAAGATTTCATTTGTTTGGCAGTATCTTATATCATAGGTCTAAACACACATGAGTAATGGTCTAATGTAGTAGAATGTCAATTAACATAATATTAATAGAGTACCATGACCACATCCATTATGGACATCTGTCTGAATACAGAACCATGGAAAGAATTAAGACATTTGCTTTATGGCCATCTTGGAGAATATATGTCATCAAGTACTTTCACAGTTGTGAAAGGTGTCGGAAGGCCAATAAGGCTACTGGTAAAAGATTTGGTTTTATGATTCATGACCAAGAACCAAGTACCCCATGGGAAGTGGCTCATATGGATTGGGTAACTGCCTTACCACCTGGTGGTGAAAAAAGCTACAGTTCATGTCTTTTTATTGTAGACAGGTAAAGCAAAAATCCAATCTTTCTACCATGTCATAAAGATGACACAGCTATTGATACAGCTCTTTTAATTTGGAATACAGTAATATCTCATACTGGTCTCTTTGAAAATATCATTAATAATAGAACCCAAAATTTACATTGGCCTTATGGACAAATTTACATAATACTTTAGGTAAAAAACTATCATTCTCAACAGCATACCATCCACAAACAGATGGGTTAGCAGAAAGAATGATTCAAACCATTGAGGATATGATCAGAAGAATTTGTGCTTATGGCCTGGAGTTTAAAGGTGCTGATGGCTTTACTCATGAATGGTGTACACTTATACCGGAATTGGAATTAGCCTACAAGACTTCTGTCCATGCTTAAACAGGTAAGACTCCTGCAATTTTGGAAAAAGGATGGAACCCTAAACTTCCAGTTGATACTTTGAAGAAATATTTAGTTTATATTCATACAAATTATTTAAGCTTCAAGTTATTGCTTTATAAAGTGAGGCATCATGCAAATCAAAGCATGAATGATTACTTTGAATATACTAAACAAAAGTGGGATAAAAGTCATAAAATCCCAGAATTCAAAGTAGGGGATTTAGTAATAATATCAAGCTTGAGCTTTAAAATTAGAGGCCCAAAGAAATTGAAAGATTCCTTTTCAGGACCATTTATTATTAAAGCCCTTCATGGGACAAATGCAGTACAAGTAGAGCTTTCAGGAGAAGTCTTGTAAAGCATGACACTTCAAGTGATAAGGAATTATTTCCTTTGAGAAATAAAACATGCTTTAAAGTACTACCACTTGATAAAAGTGAAGAGAAAAAGGTACTAAAAGTCTTAAAAGAGAGGAGACTTAAGGAAAAAAATGAAAGATAATACTTAGTCAGGTACAAAAACCCACAACATGAAGATGAGTGGCTTTCAGAAAGTAAAATACCCAATTCCCAAAAGTTTCTCAGAAGGTTCAGACATGAGAGAAGACCGATTCCTCAGTACTAAGTTTGAATTGTATGCTTTACATACTGAAAAAAGTAAAAGTAGAGATGTTTGACAGCGAATTATACCCCCCCAAATAAATTGGGGGTAAACTACTAAGTGAAAATTGTAGTAACGTTTTTTTTGGTGGTAGGGAATGTGAGCCTGTGAGGCATGTGTGACATGCCCATAAGGCCACAAATAACATTATACACAGTTGATTTAGTCTTAAACAGACCTATAAACTGAATTCAAAATAAAGAAGAGCAAAAAATAAGTACAACTTTTTTTTGGATAAACAAAGTTATAGCTACTATGTCACTTTTGGATTCTACTCCAAAAATAACCTAGGGTAGACTCATAGGGTGTTATACACAAAAATGAATATTTCTCAATTTATCAGAAGATTTAAGAATCTCACAGTACAATTGCATTTTTTGTTAACATTTTTTCAAGGTTTATGCAAACATACCAAAATTTTAGTCAAAATTAAGGTGTTGTGTATATTTACTGAATTGGCTAAGGATTTGCCATACAGAAGGGAAATCCTGCATGAGCTCAATTTAAAGGGGTTTAAGGACATAGTATGGATTTAAATAAATAAAAGGGCAAAATCCACACAAAAAGGTGGGACAAAGTAAAAAGACCAAACAGAGCTTGGGTACTAAACTTTTTGAATTTGAAAGAATTCAATTAAGCTTTTCCACCTGTATTGGAGGATTTTAAACCTTATTTAAGCTTTAAGATTAGAATTTGATCCAACATTAAAGTTTAAACTGGTTTTATCCCAATTTGGACAGGAATTTCAAGCTTCCAAAGGGTAAATTCCAATATACAAGCTTGAAATTGAGGTTTTAAGAACTTTAAAAGCTTAATTAAGCTTTAAATTTTAAATTTACAAGAATTAAAACCTTATCAAAAGCTAAGGTTTGATGTGTATTTCTATTTTACCTGGAAAAATAGCAATAACTTCATAAATTCATTAAAAATCCAATTCTCAATGGATTTGCTTGAAATTTTCACACAGATTACAAATTAATGTTATATATGTATAAATTAAATTTTCAGTATCTTTTAAAAACAGGTATCATTGGTAATTAGCCTGGAGATTTACTCTTTTAATTATACTTAAAGAAAACTAATATTTCTCTAAAAAGTAATAAAAAATTGAGTTGAAGAAATGTTTTCTTGAAAATATATTTTTAAGTTTTTCATGTGATTAAAATTAATTTAAATAAGCATAATCTATATTTAAACTTGAAATAATTAATTCAAAAGAGGATTAAAGTTACTTGGAGTTAAGAATAACACTGGTAACTTTAAATTGAAATTGAAAAAAAGTTACCCCAAGTTAAGAACCTTATTTTTAAGTATGGTTTTGCAGTTTTGACCTGAGAACGCCCTCTAAATTCATTATGTATTATGAGATCTGCTCTGTAGACATAAAAAGAGTCTATTCATAATTCTTTTTGTCAATTAATCATCATCATTCTAATCATAAAAGACATATAAACAGGTAAAGTTTTATTAAATATAAAATCTTACTATTAAAGTAATTCTTAAGTTAGCTTATTCTTTATCAATTCTCAAAATTAAAGAATTGAAACCATAGAATCAAGATTATTTTTTTAATCACCAATAATATATTTTATTATATAAAATTATTGTCTTAAATATCTTTTAAAATACACAAATTCCTCTTAAAAACTCTTTAATAATATTTTTTTATTATAAAAAGCTGTTTTATAATTTAAAATATTTATTTGTGGTGTGTTTTTAACTTCTAATAACTATTTGATATAATAACTGTTGTTGTTTGACTTGTTGTATTAAATAAATATCATAAGTAAGTTTTCTTTAAATTTATATATTTTTTTATCTAGTATCAGTTTTTTTATAGAATATTTCTATAAGAATTATCTCTACACAGTGTGTGTGATAATTAATTTTATAAACAATATTCTTATATCATTTATAAGTGGATAAATATTAATATTTTCTATGTGTAATTGTCTCATTAAGAGCTTTACACTTCTTATTGTTATAACTGTAAGTGAGTATAGCAATAACAGAATAAGTATAATTTATTATGATTATTAATAATTCTTATTATTAAATTATTCAATAATAATTAAATTTCCCTTTTTATATGTAATTACTTTTAATAATTGAAAAATTTGTGGTTATAATATTTAATTATATTATATTTTCTACTGAGGACAGTAATAGTACTCTTGATATTTGTCACTATTATCAAGAGTTTTATAGGAAACAATTACAGTGTTGGTCATGGGGAAATTGTACTTTATACTCAAAAAATCATAAAGTTTTTGGTGAAGCTTGAAAAGGATTATATAGCTTGGCCAAATTCTCAAAAGGAAAGAGAGATTTCTGAGCTCATGCAAGCAGTGGGTTTTCCTCGATGCATTGTAATCATTGATGGGAATCTACTACAATTATCTCAAAGGCCTCCACAAGATGGGGAGGCATACTTTGGCCAAAAGAAAAGGTATTTCAAAGAAATTATGAGAAATTGAATTACTCAATCTGAGTCAAAAAATTTAGATGTTACAAGTCAATAAGTGCTTTATTGGACTTCATGCTGGATGTGTAGGTTCACTTAATGACTCCAATGAATATCAAAACATGAATATCTCAAAAAATCTCCAGGATTTATATTTCAAAAATAAGTAACTCCTTGTAGATTCATGATATGCAAGCTCATAATGGATAATACCAGCATACAAAGGCCAATCTTTGGATTATAAAGACCATCAAAATTTCAATCTATGTTTGGCTAGATCACAAGTTCATATTGAACATGCTATTAATATCTTAAAAGCTAGGTGTTCATCTTTGTGGGAAATACACAATCAAATATTTAGTAGAGAAGAGGTTCAATATTTTTCTGAATGGGTGGTAAATTGTGTGGTATTGCACTATTTATTAGCACATATTGGAGAACAATGGAACAAATTATATGGAAATAATTACCCACCTGATCTAAAAAGTCTATTGAATCCTGAAAATTTGAATACTTGGCCCATTTGAACATCCATAAGTGGATCCAGTCAATAACTTTGAGCTTATGTAACAATAAATGATATTTTGATTGAATATAACATAAGTAGTTTTTAAAATCATAAAAATATTAATAATAAACAATATTTTATGTGAAGTATTAATTAAATTATATTTTTTTAATGAAATATATATTAAGGATTGATTAGCATAACTAAGAATTAGGAAAGAAAAATTTACATATTTAATGTGGAATATTTGACTTATTTTATGGCATAATAGTTAAGATAATTCATGAGAAATATTTTACCTTAATGGAATAAAGCTATTAACAGCTTCTTTTTCTTACAAACTCTCTTGTGATCTTGTGCATTTTGTTGTTTCTGCCCAAAAGCTTTGGAATCAATTTCTTTTGGTGTCAAATTTTGAGTAATTTATTGAAAGGAGTAGCAAAAATGAGTAATTTCTGGATGTTCATCTAATTATTCTGGGAGGTTTTCAGCTCTATGAATACAGTTTTCTGTTATCCAAAGGATTTCAATCATTCCTTCTTTTCTGAAAAAAAAATTAAAATCAAACATGGGTTTTGGAAAAGATAAACCATGACCAGACAGCTTAAAAAATTCTGGTATAGGTTGGTAAATAATTTTTTTATAGAAGAAAAGATACCATAGGTCCAAGCTCTTAGGTCCCTCACACCCATATGTGTCTTGTTGTAAAGACCATAATAAGCAACAAAAACATTGGAGAAGGTTTTGAATTCATGTGAGGAGTTTGAGCTCCATTCCAATTTACTGAAGCTAGGTAATCAAGCATCATTCATTATATTTTTTATTTTTTTGTAGTGACATTATTGAAAAATTATTCTATTTGTGAGTAGATATGTTCATCATAATATTACGGCTTTAGCCAGTATTGATTATCTTCATAAATATATTTTTGAGTTAAGCTAGGTTTTCTTGCATAAACTATAGAAAATTTATCAGAATAAGAACTGTGTCAAAATCAAATTCCTTTCATAATTCCAGGGATAATATCCTGATTTGTTTTTATGGTTTGGTAATTTTTTGCAAGATGATTTAAGACTATTATAAGATTTGGAAGCTGGAAGAAGATTTGTGTGGGATTATTGAATTGGTTGTGTAAGGTTTGTCTATGAAGCTCTTGAGAATAGTCACACATATCAAGAGTACTATTAGTTTCCTCAGTAGAAAATTCAATATAATTATTAAAAATAGTCATACATAAAAAAATAATTAGTTATTATTAAATAATTTAATGATAAAAAAACTCAATAATTACAATAAATTATAATTATTTTTTGTTATTATAATCACTGACAGCTATAATAATAAGAAATATAGAAGCTCTTAATGGGAGAATTTCTTATGTAACATAATAATAAAATTGTTTATAAGAGAAATTATCACACAAACTGTTCAGAGATAATTCTTATAAAGAAACTAATACTAGATAAAAAAATATTTATAATTTAGAGAAAAATGTCCTGATAGTATTTATTTAATACAATAAGTCAAAAAACAGCATTTATAGTATTAAATAATGTTTATAAGCTAAAGAAATTCCAAAAATCAATATGAGGGGGTTTCAAAGTCACCAAATTCCACCTTCAAATAACATGAGATTTGGCTTCTGAATCCCAACACTAAATCCTGGGTTTTTCATGTGTAAATCACATTGAAGTTTAACTGAGTCCCCTGGTATTTTCACCAAATCCCATTAATTTGGTAATTTAGTTTGAAACCTAACCCAAATGAGTATTCACAATTCACAGCTGTACAACATATTCTTACACACTCCTTTTTGAAGATCTTACCAAAAAGCTTACAATAAATTTATATTTCTTCATCAATAAAATAATTCCTTGTTCCAAATAAAAACACATCAAGTTATATATGAAGATCATTTTGGGGCTTCCTCATCCATCAGGCCACTTAATACATACTGATTATTTAATCATAATTCATTGTCTTTCTATGAAATCCAATTTTAAGTCATGTTTTGGTACTAATAGTTCAGCTTCTATTGGAAGGTCTCATTTGTCAAAGAAGCATGGTTTTCAGCTTATGGCCATTGAAGTCAACAAAAAATAATGACATTTCCCAAACCTTACCTCAAGAAGAATCCAAGATTGATGGCAAACATATAAAAAGGAGTATACGGCTGCAAAAAAATTAAAAATATAACTGGAGCTGGACTAACCAAAGAAGATTAAAGTAAAGGTATCAAATACATGAGTGAAAATCTTGAAAGTATGTGTCCTTGCTATGTCAAAATGGATGTTCTCTTTGGCCACAAGACCAATATCACTCCCATTTCTAATTATGATTCTCAAGAAAAAGACAGCTTAAATGGTGATGATGATGATCATAATTTTATTAATAAGGTAAGTTTTCATCTCTTTTTCTTCTTACCTGATATTATTAAAGCTTCTTTGTTTTTTGAAGGAGAATAATTGATTAGAATCACCTCTCAATCTTGATACTTTGATTTATAATGAGGATGAATTAGTTCAAGCAGGAAACATGCAAGATGAATCAGTAAGTATGACTAAGCCTTATATTTATGAAATCAAATGTTTATTATTTCTTCTTTGACCAGCTAAGTAAATTCATGACACATTCAACACAAAATCATAATAAAGCATTGTCCCACAGCTTTAATGACAAGAGTGGATCTAGGAAAAGGTCAATGGATATGTTTTCACCTACATATGCCAATTTTCTTGAATCCATAAAAAGGGTATGTCTTGAAATGATTGTTACTCTTATAAGCCCTACTGAAAAATAATATGGCTTTTAGCCTGTGAAGCCAGTGATAATGCTTTTTTTGGAGTGGGACAAGGAGAGGTGCCTTGAAGAGAAAGTGAGGAATATGGAAAATAAACAGTTTGAAGAAGTGAAGTTACAAAAACAAAGGGAGTTTGACAAGAAACAATACAACATGAAATATGAGTTTGAAAAAGAAAAGTGGAGTTGAGAATTGGAGCTGAAGGAAAATCCATGCCAGATGGATCTCACTATATCCACATTGTAATCAGGAAGGCCAATTCCGGAGCTAGAACACATTCTTACATTAATAAATAAAAAATAATTCATTAGGTATATGACATTTAATCATTTTAAAATGGGTGATTTGTCAAAAATAAATTATGTTTATTCACAATTGGGGAACAAAATTGAAATAGATGTTATGTTTTGGAATTGAACTGAAATTTATTCCAAAATTGGAAATTTGAGCAGCTTTTTAATTGACATTTTCTGTGCCAAAGACCAATGACCAAGTTTTTCAAATTGAATTTGAAGCCTCCCTCTGAGTTTTTTATTTTTATGTTTTTTTTCAAATTAATTTAGATTTCCCCTTCCTTTTTGACTTTTGAATTGAAACTGCTTCATTTCCACCAAAATACTTGTGTTTCAAAAAAACACCTGGTAAAATTTTCACTCCTTCACTGAAATTGAATTTTTAAAAAAAAATTGAAGTTATTTTTTTGGGCTTTATAATTTTCAGTAAAAAATTCACTTGTTCAGTTTTTTTATTCATTTTTTTGAACAGGTTCATCACTTTTTATTTATTTATGTATAATTATGTATTTATGGCTATTTTTTGATTATTTCTTTTTGTATGACAATATTGGATCATGCTGATGATTTTGATCAATTTTTTTAATCATTTGTTGATATAGGGGTGGATAATATCTAAGGGCTCCATTTGCAAGGTAATTTAATTTAACCCCCCTTCCCCCATCATTTAAATTCATAAAAACCCTCCTGCTTTCTCTCACTCTGAAAATATTTCTGATGATGTTATGGTTAGGACTAAAGCAGATTCAGCAAATAATCAGAATTATTTGAGAAATGATGAAACTCTTATTAATCCTCTTGATGTCATGGTTAGAACTAAAACAAATATAGAACATCACGAGGATACTAATAACAAAAGAAATCATAAAAGAAAACTTACCTTAAGCAAAAGAAAACATATCCATGATTCAGAACAGATCATGTCTCACCTTGGCCATTCCCACACAGCATATGAAAACATCTCAACCATCTCAATTGACAAGAAATCAGCCAATGCTACATGGTTAAAACGTCCATAATTAAACACTTTACCCCATCTTTATGTAATCATTGATAAAACCAAGAAGCCATTCTTACATGTATTCATTTATGAAATAACCCTATTTGGAAATTACTCTGGCCACTCTCAAATCTGAAAAGACCTTATTATGACCTTAATGACCTTATCTCAAAATTTAAAAGAAATTAAAACCAATAAAAATTTCCTAGGTGGAATTATGAAAGGCATTGGCTTTTTTCCTGGTTCTGATTCTGGAAAATCTGCAATTGTGTCATCCTTTTTGCTTTTATTTTAGCATTTGCTAATTAATTCAAAAAACTGTAGGTGTTTACTCCTGAAAGCCTGTTTTGACTCCTCATCAAATTGAAAAAGACAATAACCAATGGTCCAAACTTGAATAACATGAAGAATTAATTTACTCTAGAATTTTTCATTTCTCCAAAGAAGCTGCAAATTAATATAAATAATTCATGGAAGATGAAAAATTATCAACTTTCAGTCAGCTCTAATGGACTTCTGCCACTACAAAACCAGAATATAAATATTTCACCAATGTTATTTTCACTCAAGTAGTAAAAATTCATTTATGAATAGCAGTGAGTTTTTTATTGATTATTTCAACTATATTTTAATGTAACTATTATTTCCCTTAGCAAAACAAAACCACTTATACTTGAGTGCCGGTCATTATACTTGGCATCCTGCTAGCTCAGGGAGAATCACATTTCCTGATTTAGGATTTTACTCTATCACTATCTTTTTTTGGAAATCAGGCAGATAAAGTCTTTGATTATGGATTTCCATCATCTGCTGTGTATTCCTTATATTTATGGTTTATTAGAGAATTTACTACTGTTGATTTCTGATATCAGGGCTATATGAGAAGTTAATTTTATATTTAATGGTGAGTAAATTTTTCTTATTGGGAATATGTGCATTATGAATATATTTTCTGGCTATAGCTTCCAGTTTCATGGAAAAACTGCAAGCAATTGATATATAGTTTCCTCTATTATTAAAACTTTCTTTACTACATCAAAATAATATTACTGCAGATATTATAAGAAAAAGTGGAGAAACTGAACACTTTATAGCAGATATGTATTTTCTACTAATATATATCAAATAAGTAAATATTCTTAGTATGAAATATAATTAATAAATTTTGAGTTTTTGAAAATCTACATTAAATAAATAAATTGATATATTTGGAAATCCATTAAGTACCAATTTAGTAAGATTTTACAACCACAAAACATCCAAAGGAAAGTGGAATGTGAGAATGAATTCTAATTTGAATGAACTGAATTACATCAATCAAAAATTGGCCAAGCGCATTTGGGACTTTATTAATACAAGGAAGGGATGTATTTTTAAACAATATCTTTTTAAAATTTAAATATGAAACCTAAATCCAAAATTTAGATCCATTTTCTTTTTATACTTGAGAAAATATTTATTAGTTTATTTTCAAGAATTTTCCTCCTTGACTCAATATCAGTTATTTAAAATTCATTTAATAAAAGAGGTGTTTGTTTTTTTTACCAAGACATATGTATTCCATTCAGAAAATTCTTTACAAATATTATTAGATTATCTGGTTATTGAATGAAAATTTCTTAATTATATTGAATTAAATTATTCTCTTCTTTTAGTAATAATGTAAGTAGAATAGAATAAGAACTATTAGAAAGAAGTACATTGGCTCAAGGTCTTATGCCTAAATTACTATAATATTTTTAGATTTACATTGTATATCATAGGTTAAGTCTATAGCTTCAATATTTAAAGTCTTATCTGTATTTATTTAGTAAAGGTTTTTCAAAATAAATCAAAGAGGTTTGTAAGAAAATATAATTCTGAGCTGTAAATTTAAAATACTTTCAATGAATTCTCTTTGATATGTTTGGCAGGTTATGGTATATGTGAGCCTGCAATTTCCTATTTTTTTTAGTGTTATGAAATGTGAGCCTGCAAGCATGTAATGGCTTACCTGCTACACCTTCTACATCTTAATTTTTCTTTTATTCAATTATTAGGTTTAAACTTTAACCTAAAAATTAAAATTTATTATTTTAAATCTTAATGATGTCATAAAATATTATATGAAATAATTTAATTTTGTAAATAAATCTTTATTAATTTCTTTTGATGATGTCATAAAAATCTTACTATGACATCATTTATATTTTTGTACTTACAATATTTAAGAGGATCATTCTTACCTTTTAATTATACCTCAGAGCTCTAACACATTATATTTTTACAAATTAAAATTACTTACATTTTTATTTTAGAAAAAAAAAAATTTAATTTGTAAAAATATAATGTGTTAGAGCTCTGAGGTATAATTCAAAGGTAAGAATGATCCTCTTGAATATTGTAAGTACAAAAATATAAATGATGTCATAGTAAGATTTTTATGACATCATCAAAAGAAATTAATAATGATTTATTTACAAAATTAAATGATGTCATATAATATTTTATGACATCATTAAGATTTAAAATAATAAATTTTAATTTTTAGGTTAAAGTTTGAACCTAATAATTGAATAAAAGAAAAATTAAGATGTAAATGGTGTAGCAGGTAAGCCATTACATGCTTGCAGGCTCAAAGTATAGATATGGGTTAGAAAAAACCGTGTTTTGAAGTGATGTAGTATATATGTGATGAAGAATTTCAAATGATGTTGGCCTTAGGTTTTCTGGGGATTTTCAAGAAAGCTTTATTTCCAAACCAGAACAGAAATAATTCCATATAGATGGCTTCAAAAATAGAAATTTATATATGTTAGGGGCACATCAGCCTAATTAGAATATTTTCTCTAAAATATAAGCTATTTGCAAAAGGTGACTTAAAAATGCTTAACTTCGCTTCTGGAAACATGTTTCTATGTTTTTTATTATTTGAAACTTTTTTTTCTCAATTTTGGCGGGACCTTAAAAATAACAATTTAAGTATTTCACCCTTTGCACATTGCCATCTTCAAAATGCAAGTGAGTTTTTCTGGCTCAGCACCATACTGGGTACTGGATTCTATGATAGATTTGTTCAAAGAAACAGCTTTATTTTTTGCAGAAAGCTCAAATTAATATTCTAGCTCATTTTTCTTTATTTGAAGGTATTGGGTAAGCTTGAATGAAGAAATGTGTGTGATTTTTTATTCCAGTTTGTTTTGTTTTATTTTGCTATATTTTTTATATCTTGTTATATATTGTAATATTTTTCTATACTTTGTTATAATGTGTCATATTTTGTTATACTTTGCTATATTATATTATATTTTGTTAAGTTTAGTATATTTTGTTATATTTCATCATATTTTTCTATAATTGGTTATATTGTGTCATATCTTGTTATATTTTGCTATATTATATTATATCTTCTTTTTTTATATTTATTTTATTTTTTTTGTTTTATTTATTTTATTTTGTGTTTTTTATTTTGTTTTATTTTATTTTATTTCATTTTATTTTATTTTATTCTTTTCTTTTCATGTTTTTCAATTTTTTTACTTTTGTAATTTGTTACATATATATATATATATCCTTTTGGTTTAATTTGATATTTCATTTTTTTTGAGTTTTTTTATCTTTTTAGCTGATTCAAATATTTAAGATTTTTATTTTCCTTGTAATTTTTTTATTTCTTAATAATACTCAATTTCATTCATGCACTAATAATATTTATGCGTTTTTAATTATAATGAAAAGTATCTTTTGTTCGAATCTATTTGTCTGAGGTGCATAATTGGCAATTTAATTTTGATAATAATCTTTTGAATAGCACTATTTTTCTATATTCTATCATTATTTGCCTCAAGTGTTGGTGGTGTTGTTGGTAGTTTTTTCATTCACTAAAAAACATGGGTCTGTCTTGATATAAATGTTCACATTTTTTTAAGAGGTTAATCTGAAGGTAATAACTGAGTTACAGGTTGCTGGTCCTTAGCACCTCAAAAAATAACCACTTTCCCATGTGGAATAGCAGTTGTTTTTCCTTGTATAGACAATATGTCACAAGGAATCTTCTAACTCAAAAGTTGCTGAAACTCAGTGAGCAGGATTATTCAGGAAGGGATCAAAGGATAAAAATATGAGAGTACTTGAAAATATAAAAGAACAAACTCAAAGGAATAACTTCCTGATGAAAAGATAATTAAGTGAAAAAACATGAAATGAACTAACAATAATCATAAAGAGTCAACAAAAACATAACCCTGTATTACTGTTTCGATACTTTAAGAAAAATGCAAAGGGATAATTGCAATATGGCTATCAAAACTCCGCTAAACATGTGAAGGAAATCAAAGAATCACTTTAAGATATTCAAGATATTTCACTATAAGTAAGAATAATATATAATCAAAAATCAAATAAAATATATTGATTAACTGGGTAAAAGACCCTAAATGGGTGAAGAAATACTTGTACATGTGAGAAATACCAGCCTGTAGCTTGAGTGCTGGAGCAAGGGGATTTATTATGCGCACACCCTGTTGGAGTGTTCAATTTGAATTCAGCCATTACCAATTTAAATGGAATAAAGTGGAATCCTGTATTGGTTTATCAAATACAGTATTATTTTCAAGGTTTATACATGATTTACCACCTGTATTGAGTCCAACTCTATATTTGTTTAATCCTGTATTTGATCTGTTTTGGGGATATAGCATGAATGCTCGATAAAGGCCTGCTGATTAACAGTGGAAGATCTTCAATGATCCCCCTCACTGATTGACTAACTCCCTTTTTCCCTTTCCTCATAGCTGTGAAAAGATAGCAGTTGATTTTTTTTCAACTTTTTTTTCAAAATTATTTGATAAAAAAATCTCTTTCTTTTCAAAAAAAAAATACACAAAAAACATTTTTTTGAAAAAAGATTTTCTTTAAGGGAATTTTTTTGCCAACAATATTTTTTTGAAAAAAAAATCCTTTGACAAAAAGATTTTTTAAAAACAATTGATTTTTTCCCAAAATTATTTTTATAAAAAAAACAGTTTTTTCTAAAAAAAAGATTTTCTTGCCAAAATGAGTTTGTTTGGAAAAAGAATTTCTTCCCAAAATGGTTTTTTTAAAGAAATATATGTTTTCCCAAAATTATTCCTTTTTTGATGATATATGTCCCCAAAATGATTCATTTAAACAATAATTTTTTTCCCAAGTGGATTTTCCTTAAAAAGAGTTCATTTTTTTCTCAAAAGGAATTTCCCAAGAACAATTATTTTTTCCCAAAATAAATTTCTTGAGAATCATCCTTTTTTTCTGAAAATGATTGTTCCCAAACAAAATATCCCCAAATGATTCTTTCTAAAAAATATTTTTACCCAAAAATGTTTTGTCAAAAAAAAGCATCTTTCTCCCAGAAATGATTTTTTTGAAAAAAAGAATATTTTTCCCATAAAAAACTCCGTATAAAAAATCATTTTTTTCCCAAAAATATCTTCTTGAATAAAATGTTCTCCCCAAAAACATTTGCTTCCAAAAAGACATCATTTTTGAAAGGAATTTTTCCTTGAAAAAAGTTCCTCATTTAAGATATTTTTGGAAAACAATTCTGTAAAGAAAGGAATTAACTTTTCCCACTACAAAGTTCTTTTCACAAAAAGTGACTTTTTTTCTATAAAATCTAATTAAAAAGTTCAATAAATAGTTTTCTGTGTTATAATTCTATGGCTCTAACACATGTAAAACACCTGTAAGGTGTGAATTTAAATTATTTTTAAAAGGAAAAGAAAAGATGGATAGAAGAAGAAAGTATCTTATAGCCACCATTTTCATTCCTCTAAAAATAAAATTTTCTCTCACTAGTTTTTAGAGATATATATTTACAACAGAAAATCCAATTATGGAAACATTTACCACTGGTTTTAGCTATTTTAGCCCTACCAACCAGCCAATACTATAATAATAGCTGGTTAGAGGCTCTAAAAACAATTCACAATTTTTTAAGAGAATTTTGAAACATTTGAAAATCCTTTGGTGAGTTTTGTTCCAGCTTATGGGTTCCTTTACCCTCTTGGAAACAGTTGAAACTTTCCTGGTTGGTAACAAAATCTCATCAATAATTTAGTCATAAAACCTGTGATTCAATTCATGGAAAGAAGTAATGAGATTTTTCTTGTAATTCAACACCTGATTTCTGTCAGAAAGGAATTTGTGGTAGTCTGGAACCCTTGAAACCAATATTCCTTTTCCCCCCAAAGCTTAATCTTTCCAATTTATTTTTTCTTTAATTCCTCATCATGTGTTGTAATTGAAAAATTACAGTAAACAAAGGTAACTCTTAATTACTAATATTTAAACTTAAGTTCACCCATCTTATACATGCACACATTTTTAAATTTCAATTGAAAATACTTGAGCTCCTTATAACTTCTAAACTACACACCACACCTCAATTTTAACACAAAACTTGATGTTTTACATCACATATGGTTCAATTCAAGTCATTCTTAATTTATCTGAAAATTGTTCAATTAAGCTCTGTGCTTTTCACTTTCAAGCTTAGAATAATTGAGTGATCAAATTTTTCACCCAAAGATGACTCCTGGTAAGTCTTCATGAGGAATCCAATGGCAATGAAATATTTTAGTCTTTTAGTAAACATCATTTTTATAATTTCGTTTTCAGATCCATTTTAATGATATTCCATAAAATAACTTATCAAATGATAATTTTTCATTTTTATATTATATTTTTGTCACCTTTTGGGTAAGTGGAATTTCATCTAAGGCTAACAACACCAAAAAAACACAAAATAGTGGAAGAGGGCCCAAAAATGTCTCTACAAGCTGTTTTTTGGCTTCAAGGTAGTATTTAATTTTCATTTTAATGGTGTATAGATATTGTTAAAACTTTAAAACCCATTGGTGATATCTTATGTTAATCTTATAATGGATTTAGAACATGTACAAAATGGAAATTTACAAATGTGTGGAAAAAATCCAAAAAACAGCTCTACAAGATGTGTTTCAGCGGAAACACTATTTATTAAAATTATTAAGAATACTTTGAATATATTCTGGATCTCCAGAATTATTCCTATGCCCTTCTTTTCATTATATCTTGGCTACAGCACAGGTCAAGAAATGAAAAAGACCAAAGAGGGTACAAAATGGAAAAAATTCAAATTGACAGGCTGTAATTTGGGTTGAGTGCCATGAATGAGAATTAAAATAAACTTTTCACCTTATCACAGCCTTGAAAACCCACTTCTCCTTCCTTTTATTTTTTTTCTATTGATATAGCACATGCAAAACACTTAAAAATACCCAAGATCGTAGATAATTACCCAAAGTTTCTCTACACGATGTGCTCTGGATCAAAGAGAATTTTTAATCACCAAAATGAAAGCTCATCATTCTATTTAAAACTTACAAAGAACTTTCCCCTATCTTAAACTGAGGATTTTATTCCTCTAACACATTCAAAACATTCAGAAGCACATGAAATAATAGAACAACAAAAAACTCTCTAAAAGATTTATTTCAGAATGAAGAGCATTCTTTATTATCAGAATTAATGCTTCTAACTACATTTAATTCATATAAGGGAACCTCTGATGCATTATTCAAATGATTTCATGACCAGATCACATGCAAGAAATTGAAAAACCCATTTAATGGCTGAAATAACTTCCCACACAGCAACATTAACTAAAACTATTAGATATAAGCTTGTTAAATACTGTTCTTATGCCTTGTCTTAATTATTTAATTGCTATAGCTAGTAAAATCTTTGTGATATCTGCTTTATGTTGGCTTGAATATCATGTTTAAGAATATAATTGAAGGTATTTAATTATATTTTAGCCTTTTAGAAAGATTTATTATACTTTGTTTTGATTAACTAATGGCTATAGTGCATTTCCAGAATTGAAAAACACAAAAAATAGTACAAAATGGATATAAATAGCTTTACAAGATTTTTTCTGTGTTTGAAACCATGTTTCATAATTTCTATCAGGGTGTCTTATTATAATTCAAATTTGAGAAATTTTTTTCTAATGCCTTCTTTTTATATTATTATCTTTATAATATATGTCCATAATTGAAAAAAACAGCAAATTTCATAAAATGGCCAAAAATATATCTTTAGGCTGTATTTTTCCTTGAAGAAAATTCATAAGCATAATCATGGGGGTTTCTGAATTTGAGTTCATTCTTTTGGACTTATTTTATTTATTAAAAGCTTAAAAGACAGGTTAGAAACTTTAAACACACAAAGTCGGACAAAATGTCCCAATAAATGGATCTAAATGCAGAATTTGTAGTTGAGTACTATGTGTAATAATTGCCATGAAGGTTTTTATTATAATTCCAATTTTCGAAAGAAACGTCTTTCTTGTCTTCTTTATGAAATGGCTAGGGAGAAAAGATCTTTAAACACACAAAATGGGACCAAATGGCCAAAGCATAGCCCTAAATGTTATGGCTTCCCCTGAATAAAATCATTACCCATGAATATTAGGGTCCTTCAGAGATTTATGCTGGCCATTTTGTGCCATTTTGTGTTTTTGACAGCATTCAAAACATTTTCTTGTCACAAAATAATCAAAATAGTGAAGCCAAAATGTTTTTGAAAGGCCAGAATATAAGCAGAAAACCCACTCTTTATGATTTATTTCACACATTATTTAAGGAAGAACAAGTTCTGTAGAGCTATTTTTGTTCCTTTTGTGCCATTTTTTGTGCCTTGAAACATTCCAAAAGTCCTAATTCCTTGAAATAATCATAATAATTCAGGAAAAATTGCTTTTTAAGATTAATTATAATTATGAATACTCATTTTTCTGATTATAAATGGCATCTAAGAAAGCAAACACCCTCCACATAAATTGTTATGGCCAGTTTGTGCTATCTGCATCTTATTTGATGTTAGACATAGGTTATAGGTATTATATCATTATCCAAATTCACCAGGAATTTCTCTTAAGATCTTAAATATAGTCCTTAACCCTCAATTTGAGGATAAAAATTATACTTAGATCCAAAAAAAACTCCTGTCGAGCTGTTTTTGGAAATTTTGTCCCATTTTGTGTCTTTTACAACGTTGAGATAAGGTATATTCATTAAGAAATAAGTGACAGCCGTAATTAATGATCTAAAAATGGTTAAATTCAATGAGAAACCTTTATTTGAACTCTTTTTCATGGCTTTCAAGCAAAAGCATAGCCCTTGGAGCTATTTTTTGCAATTTTGTGCGATTTTTGGTGTTTTAAAATTTTCTAAAAGTGTTATCTAAAGTAGATAATCAAAATAAGTGAGCCTTAAATATATATACAAAATCCCTTTTCTTGATGATTACACATTGTAATTAAGCCAAATAAATATCTGGTATAAGCATTTTTGGCCATTTCCTGGTGTGAAATACACCTCTGTTTGAATAAATGAGTCATTAGCTGGAAAAACAAGTCATATGAAAGATGTTTAGAGTATTTGTAGGATTTATATACCTTTATCTGCTTGTTTTATTGAATGATCTTGACAGTCCCTCCTGATAATTCTGAATTACCTTAGCTTGAGTTCCACAGTCAATTCATCTTATTTGAAGTCTGAAGAGTCCTAAAATTCCATTCAAAATATTCTACCAGACCTTTATTTATCTTTGCAGAATAATTATGCAAAAATTCAATAAATTAAATGATAAAATAATCTTCAAATATGAATTAACTCAACCAAAAAATACCATGATAACCTTGAAATATGGGATAATATTCTTGAAAGCGCAAATTTATAACACTGATATAGTAATTTAATAATAACTAAAAGATATTTTTTATGATCGGTTGATTTCTAAAATCTTGTTATTTTAATCATGATAATTTGAGGTAACAAAAATATCAATTTTAGATAAGTGAGATGAGACCTTCAAAGAGAATTAAGAACTTGTGATAGCCTCATCATAATAATAAAGATAATTTAATATGGTATAAAAATATTTTATAGCCCATCTATAATATTAATGATACTAATTTAAATATTATTATTCAGGGTGATTGTGTTAGTTTATAGTTGAATTTAGTCTACTGTTGAATAATACTTATTTATGAATCACTAAGACTGTACTACTGATAAAAATTAATACCTTAATAAAGGGGTATTTTCCCCAATAATAAATATGATTATAATATAAAATAGTCTACTAGTGAGATATAAATTTATACTTTCAGAAGAATAATAGTGCTTTAAAAATGCAACATTAAAATATTCACACCCCTCAGGGAGTTAGAGGTTGTGAATAAGGTCTTTCTTGAATTGGGCAATCTTGTGTACTGATGTCAGATGAAATCTTCTTGTAATATCTTGGGTTTTTTTGTATTTCGAGTTTTCTATATTGAATGAGTCATTTTTGATATTTATTTTTAATTTTCATATACCTTTTTTCAAGGTCTTTGGTTTCCATCTTGAAAATCTTATTTCAGTTCCTTCTCTTCTTTTCCACAAACCCTATAAGTCACCCAATCCAACGTAATAGTAACTCTTCTGTTCTTTACCAAGGGAATATTATTTATTGACTTTACCTATCCCCAATAGCTAAGAAAATTCTTTTATCAAGAATATGTCACATCCACTACTAGTAGTAAAGGGTATTCAATAATGACTCCACTCAATCTTTCCAGACAAGAGATTAAAATGTGTTTTATAATATAGCTTCAGCATCAGGAAATTTAAACACTCAATACAATTTGGATTAATAAATAAAGCCTCTCTTTATTCATGCAGGCAGGATTCAAAAATCTTGAACTGTAAGATAATCAAGCTCCAAGACACATCCTGTACAGGGCCTTTCCAATTCAAATCTGTCAATTTTTTGAAAAAAATTACTCCTTGGAGTTAAGTCATGTCAATTCTCAGATATACCAGGCTATATTCCTCAGTTAGTTGATATCTTGGGCTTTTCATATCATTTAAATACTTTCATACTTAGATAAATTCATCCTGATATTTTTAAATTCAGTATTTTGCAGCCTTTACTTGTTTCAGTAGAGTCTGGTGGCCATATCCTAATTATTCCTTTCTCTTTTACTAAACAGGTTCAACAAGTAGACTTTGAATTTCTTGTGGTAGGCTCCCCTGTTTAGTACTGTTGATTATTTAATTTTGATTAAACTGTATATTCTTTTATTATCTCTCAAAAAAATTATTTCTTTTCCTTTAACTATTTAGGTGCTCTTATACTTTCTTTTGAGAAATTTAAAAGTGAGTCCCAGTTCCCTGAGTTCCAGGACCTCTTCACTTAGAAGAGCTACTACAACATAATAATGAGTAAGTAATTCACTAAAATGGGCCATAAATACTTTATTCAATACTTTGAATGCCATTTTATTATTTAATTTTCCCACTTTGAGATGGCTAGTTCTATAGTTGAATAACCAATTTTGCATTATTCTTTGGATATCAAGCTTCAGCTGCACCAATCCATATATAATAATCTCTTCAAGTGATGTAAAGTTAACCCTTTTACTATAGTGTGACCCCTACAGAATTGTTAATCTGACACAAAATATTATTTCATGCATTCTCATCAAAACTGTGACCCTTTGAGCTGTAGTTATATTTACTACCCACATGTAATTTTTATTGTTAAATTTAAACCATTGAGTATATTTTTGAAAAGACTAGTCCTTCACACTTTGTAGTGTCTGATGATGCAGTGGGGTGTCACATCATAGTTATTGGTTTTCACTCCACTAATGAGATATTTTATTTTCAGGAATTATTTAATTTATTACTATCCACCCATATTGAGAAGTAAACCAATACCTTAAATTGAATAAATAGCTCTTCTCAAGATTTAAACATAATAAAAAATAATTTTCATCAATCTGACATGGTGTAAGAATACCGCATTGTGATTTTGTGAATTTTTTAATGTTTTTTGGATGTTATAGAAAATAAATCCTTAACATAAGCCAACAGTAATGTTTAGTAAAGACTAAAATATAATTATAAACTCTCATGTGGATGAATACACATGGTCATCAAGCCAAAAATCAGCCTTCAAAACTATTTTCTGTCCATTTTGTGCTATTATTTGTATTTTCCCTGTGTTAAATGTGCTATGAAAATGAGATCACCAAAATAAGAGAACAGGAATCCTCCTCAATTATGAAATATCACAATAAATTTGTATTTGGATTACTGCACATGGGATTCAAGCAAAAACACAACCTGTAGATTTATGTTTGGTTAATTTGTGTGTTTTGCACTATTTTACACATGCTTTAGCCATTCAACAAACAGAATTGTGTAGAAGAAATGGTTTTGGAATCCCAAAATGTAATAAAGAATCCACATTTTGATTATTATACATTTTCTTGAAGCCAAGACATAACCCATATATCTTTGGGCCATTTCCTACCATTTTGTGTGTTTTGTTGTTTGACCCATGATATGGAAATTAAATAATCATAATAAGAGAAATAAATGATATTTTAAGTCCAAAATATAATCAGGGACCTTTTCCATGATTACTACACATGGTTTTCAAGACAAATCACAGCCTGTAGAGGGGCTTTTCCGGCCCTTTTGTGTAATTTTGCTTGTTTTTCAATGTTTTACATGTTTTAATAGCCATGATATCATTATTATAAGTCAGAAGCAATGTTTTGGCTGGTATTAAATACAATCAAAAACTCACAACTTGATTATTTAACATTGTCTTTAAGCAAAAACCCAGCCCATAGGGTTGCTTTTGGCTCATTCCCCACCATTTTCGTTTGTTTTTCAGTGTTTTACATGTATTAAATCCATGAGATCATCAAGAATAGGTAAAATAATAATATGAAAAGGATGAAAAGAATTCAATTTTTGTCAAAAAGTAATTTTTTGGTGTAAAATGATTTTTTAGTGAAAAAAATATTTTTTTTGCAAAAAGCTCATTTTTTACACAAAACATTGAAAAATAAAATATATCTGCCATAATAAGTAAAATAACTGATATCCCGCATGGGAAAGCACTTTATTTTTGTAGTGCTGTCCTGTGATGAGTGAGGCTGCACCTCCGTCCAGGGACATGTGTGCCTGTTGAGACCGTTTGGTGATCTTCTCTTCCAAACAGTAAATGGATTCTTTGCTTTGAATTCTTTTCCATAAATCAGGATAGCTCATAAGGCCTAATTGAAAATGAGCATAGCTCCTCAATCTCAGCCGATTTGAGATTTTCCACTTGGAAGGCTATACTTGCCCCCAGATTCCTCAAATTAAAAAAAAAACCTTTCTCAAAAGAGGTACGATAACTTCTATGAGCTTTTTTATAATCACACATTAGTGTTTTCTATATTAAACACAGCAAGAATTTTTACTAATAATGTAATACCTTTGAAAATTGTTGGTAAAACCATTCAAACAAAATATATATACCCTTCAAAAGGAATTAAATGCTGACAGAAACGAAATTGTCTAGTTGCTAAGACATTAACTGCCCAAGGAAAAGATACAACCAAAAACTTTTATATTTACTGATGGGATGACTTGCCACTTCTATGTAAAATATTATGACAGCCGTGTGGTTTCTCTGCTGTTTCTTCAATTGGTAACTATTGAGATATTGATGGGTTCTTCAAGTTTACCAAACAATTGTGTCCTAGTCATTCCGATTTTTTGTCAACAAGCTTTTTAGTCAAAATTTTCTTGATTTTTTTGATTCGACGAAAACGGCTTACGCTGAGATTTGGATGGCTTCCAATTGTTCAATCACAATAGTAACACTCAAAATATATACAACTTAAGAAGGGAAGAGTAATAATGAACCGCTATTGGATGATCAGCTTGGATAAATCAACAAACAATGCTTGCTAGAGAATTTACTTACAATACCTCATGAGCTCTGGGCTTTTAACTAATTGCAAACCTTCCGGAGAATGCGCCAGTCTCGTTGACAATATTAATGCATCGTGAAAAAAATCATTTATTAAGTTTCTCCCTTTTTCCATATTTACCGAGTCTTGCGGAAACGGTAGCTGAAGCGTGGGATCAAGATTTTCGGTTACCAAAACATCAATATTAGCTGGAGGCACAAGAGACTCTCTGATTTGGAGTTTGCTTGCTTACCTTGGCTTGGAAGGAGGACGTGCAAAGATAAAGGGAAGACTTAATGGATGCTAAAGCTTGCCTTCGATATGGCACCAGTTTGTGAACAAATTCTTGTAAGATTATCTCTGGCAATGGCTTATTTCCAATTGCTATTCGTGCTTCTCGGTTTCGATCTGAAAGCCCGAGTTTTCATGTTCAGTGTTACATGTGGCCAAAAACAAACAAAAACGCTAAGTTTTAGATGCTACTGGGTGTCCATAGGCAAATTTTCATGGTATCGAAGTCACCCGATTAAAGAATTTTTCCTTTACAGAGCACAACCTTTGAACCGAGAAAGACTTACCAAGGATCAACTGATTTGCTCTTATGGGGAAAATTTTACACCTAATTAGCTCTCAACACGTAGTACAGTTTGAAATTACTCAATATCTACTTACTTTGCAACCTTGATATATTCTGTGGCGTTAAAAGGGTTCAAAAACGAAGGTTCTGCATTACAAAATCTTTTGCAAAAGTTTGTGGAATTAGAAAATATGATTAATATTGCTTTGAGAGCAGACTGACTTCATTAGAGGGATTAAAGCCGTGATGTCATTCTGAATTTGAATTTCACGTTTGGCGAGTTCCTGCCCCACTATGCGGATAACTTCAGCTGATGTGCGATCACTTGGATCAATCGGGATGGCTATTTTTTGCAAGTTAAACAGATAGATAGTTTTAAAACAGTTTAGCAAGGTGTTTGCATAAATTTTAAGGTCAAGAAATTATCATTTTTAATAACACAGGGGTAATAAATTAATGAGGAGATGAAGGCACTCAACTAGCTCTAACATACGCTTGTAAGATTATCGTGTAGTCCATGTTAGCTTTCAGCACTTGGGCTATCGCTTTTCTCAAGGTCATTTTTGCTGGATTTCTCTTTATAAAAAGTTGGAGAAAAAGTACGATTGCAACGACGATCCCAAAAGCTGCCAAGCCTTTTGCCATGTGAATGGGTAGCGACTTGGTTGAAGAGCTTTGATCCAGATAGTTGGAATAAACCAAGACGGCAGTTGAGTTTAGAGCTAGCAATGGTAGCACAAATAGCTGAGGTTTCAAGTAAATCAAACACGTCATTGGAATGGCAAATAAACCCATGGCAACCACTAGGCAATAGGGATTGTAATTATAGCCGCCAGTGTTATGGAAGATTTCCAAAATGCTAAATCCAAGCCCACATCAGCTGCATCAAAACGCTCGACCAATAAATAAGCCTAAAAACTTACACCATGCCGTAAATTAAGCCCATCGCTTGCCCGCCAATTTGCAACATCAAACTTAACCAGCTTTGACTCAAAGTCGGAGTGATGCCGACCACAAGAGTTAAAACACAAGAGTTAAGTTTATACTCTAACGCAAAATCTCGAGTACTATCCAGCCAGAACATGAGTGCAACCACCATCACTGCACTTGCCGTTTTTAAGGCGCAGATGCTATTTGGACTTTTGAAAAACTTTTCTAGTTTGCATGCTCGCACAAGCGGCCAGGACTTGAACGGTTGCGGTTGGTGCTGGCGCTTCCGGATGATCATCAGAGCTTCCTCACTTGTCAGCTCACGATCCTTGTTTGCTTCTTCTATATGACCTTGGCACATCAATTTAAATCTCTGTAACAGCTTGGGGATGTAGTATAGGCTTTGGGGAATGTGGAAGCGTATCTTTTTTGATCGCTTTTGACCATCTTTTCCTGAATCGGTAGCTAATCGGTGAAGTCTAATCAATTCCTCGTAAAATACTCCAAACACGAAACAATACGAGGACGCTCTCAGTAAGGAACGGCGCAATTTATCTTGGATCGCAGGGTTGGTAGAAGTCTCTGGCAAAGCAGAACCTAGGCATTTTGATGAGCGTATTGGTACATAGGGTTCGTCGACATCATAAGATTGGATGTTTTTCTCAGTGGACTCCAGGGGAAAGATATGGTGTCTTTTGGGCGGACCACAATCAGAAAAAAAGGAAGTAGACCCTGTAGATTGAGAAGCTGGAAACTGTTCAAGTTGCTTGCGCGTATTATGCAGCATGTTTGTTAGATATAAGGGCTCTTAAGGCTGGTAAAGTTTTGCAGCTGAAAATATTTCGCTAATTTTATCATATTGCATCTTCTGAAAGTTGTTCCAATGTCTTCGAATGGAAATGTTAATTTCATCTTCAGGTAGCATAGCTGCTCCGCTGGAGGTCGAAGCTTTATTGGTTAACGAGGAAATGCCCTTGGGTAAAAAGAGTGGGTCTTGTTCAGAAGACTTTCTGAAAGTCAAATCCTTTTTATTCTGGTCGGGATTTTTCAAAATCATTGGCACGCTAGAGTCACCAACCTGCAATGCCTTATCTGATTCTTTGACAACAGTTCCTTTTTTTGTGAGACAACCACAAACCATCGTTAAGATTGAGATCGACCGGTTGGGACTGGTAACCGCCTTCCAGTCCAACTCTTTGAGTGACTCCATTTCGGTTTGAGGCAAGAGCGCGGATTCAGCGCCTACGGCTATTTCTTGTTGAATTTTTCTAAAACTTAGATAAATGTAAGTTCGAAGTTGGTCTATTTCTTTCTCACCGCACAAAAAATTATCTTTGAATATTTGAGCGTCTGTTTCGTCCAGTTTTCTTAAATTTGAATAAGCTGTAATCAAGCACTGTTGCATCGACCTGATAATAGACACCGCATCTACGTAATCGTCAGCGGACCATCTGGAGAAGGTAACTAGCAGGGGGGTCCGGCTCAATTTGCTTTGCAAGATGTTAAAGTCCGCCCGGATGGCTTGCACTAAGTCATCCCTGATTTGAATTTGCTCTTCGGTTAGGTCAAAGAAATACGACTTATCCAATAAGCGAAAGAAATTGCGGATCCGGCTGAGCGATTGGGACAAGGCCAGTCGGAGCTCCTGGTGGTTAAAAGCCAACAACAAATAAGTTGAAGTTTGAGACTTGGGTTAGGCTGGAACGATAGGACAGCCAATGAACCTACCCAAATGAGAACAAAAAACGACTCACGCCTTCGGTTGAACGTGGGATCACACAAACATTTATAAAAAGGACGACCACAGTTGCTATGCCGTAAGACAATAGGTAACTTTCAAAGTAATCCACTGTCAGACGTATTTCAGTGGTCAAAAAGTGAAAATAAAACCCATTCCAACTTGTTACGATACCAAACATGCAAGGGACGAAAAATTGCGGTTTAGAGGTTTTGACGTATGCTCCAACTAAGGTTTGATGCGTCAAGAGTACAGTTAGAAAGTAACCACCAAGAAGGCACCGGATCAAGAAGAGATGAACTCGTTAGCTTGTTATTACTCTGTGAGAATTGTGCTTAACAAAAAATCTCGAAAATGGTGCTTGTCTATAAAATCTTAATGGGCACATCGAAAGTGTGCAAGGTCATTGTACTGTGAATGATTGTAAGCTTACCATAGAGCATGATAAAAAAAACAAGCCCCTGAATGGCAGGCCAGGGCGCAAGTTTTGATAAAATAACAAAGTTCATGGAGCCGATACCCAAGGCGACTACGATAAAGCTGAGCGACTGAAAGCAGAGGCCCGCGCTCCATCCTGGAAAACCTGTGAGGTTAGGAAAAGAAATGAGAAAATTTTAGCTATATCATCTCCAAGGCACCACTTAGGTTGAAAGGGAAGGAAAAAGGCTTTACCAGCAATACAAAGCAAAACACCACTGATAGCAACCTCTGGGTGGGGAAATAAGTTTTGGACAGGTCTCAAACAAAGCAAGCTTACATAAAGAACGTAGGCCAAGGTCCCTGTGGGTTAAAAAAATTAGCCAGTGACTTAGCACGAGATATGATATTCCAAGTAGACAGGGCCCACAAACCTTTCAAGATCGAAAAGGAAGCTGGAACACTAATGAAAGATCGGAAAGATTTGAGTATTTTTGACTTCATGTTAATGAAGTCGGGGGTGTTGAGTACTTGAAGTTCAGCAAGGAAACTGGGAACACTCAGTCGAGATCATTCTTTCCTCTTGAGCTCATGATGATGAACTCCAGATAAACTTGTCAAAAAGACTTTAGGTATTGTACTGCACTGTTTGTACTATCGACGACCTAAGCTATGGACTGGTGTATTGGCCGTGAGAAAAGAATAGTAGTCGATGGCCTTTGGGCCAAATTACTTTCAATTCAAAAGACCGACTCAACTTAATCCTAGTTTGATGCAACTTCAAGTTATTTTTCCGATCTCACTCGTTATGATGTATACTCAATTCTTCCGTTTCTATCGATGCAATTAGTGCTTAGGCTTTTGACGGTTAGGTTCCATCGGAAAAGGCGTTGCAATCAATCTCAGCGTCTCAGAAAGCTGGCCATTTGATCCTCTGCCAAATTTCTGAATTTCTCCCAACCACAGTACAGTATATGTCATGTGTACTGAACGTCCCCAAAAAGATCAACGCAAAATGAACAAAGTACTGTACAGTAGGTTGGAACTTGGAGGACATGCACTCAGCGACAGTTCTAGACGAGTCGACTCTTGAAAACTACGATTTTCCACACTACTCAACTACATGTACAGTACGCAATAATAGTCAAAGTTTTATGCATTTTAAGCCCTACATTTATTTGCCAATCCCTCGCTTTCTGGCAAAAATACCGGTCAGTGTTTCTCTTCTCACTGCATTACTTGTACTTGGTTAGTTCTCAAAGAAAACGTGCTATTTGATTTCAAATGCTGCGCTGAAAGTTTTACACACGCAAGTGTACTGTACACGGTACTTTACAAAGGAGTCTAATCCTGCAGAGTGCAGATGTCTAAGTTGGACCTACTAGCTTTTCTTTTTTGATTTTAGTTTCTTTTTCTACTCCCTTTTCTGTGGGTCTCCAGTAAGCTGTTCACCATTTTTGAGATTAGCTGCTTGGAGGAGTCAGTACCTATCTTACCCATTCGTCTTTCTTAGTTGCTAGCCGATTTTTGTCGAGGTATCTGGTGGTCGAACTTTTGGGGTCAGCTATTTACACTGTTCTATCGCCCAGGTTTGAGTTTGAGTCTTTGGGTTAGTTATGTCGGTTTTGATGCTAAGAGGAAATGTAACATCTTTAACTCTACAGGCCTTTTGTTGAGCTTATCTGTGTTTTTATTGCTTTCTCACACATTGAAACTAATTCTAGCCACCCAAAGCTATCAGTGCAAATCAAATTTTAACAGATCCCACACGGTTTCCGTGGTTTTCTCAGCTCAAAACATTTCGACGAACAAAACACAAAATCGGCTTAAAAAAGGCACTATTATTGAGGACAAATCCTTTGTTGTTGCTTTGCCCGCTGACGACTTCAATTATGGGACCTGGGACCTTAAAGAGCAGCGAGGCGCCACGTTAGTCTAACGCGATACAATAATCAACGCTACTATTCGAGTATTACAGTACCGGTTTTCCAGGTTTTGCTAAGGTTTACTTCAAACCCGTGCTTGAATGGGAGCGTCAAACTCCCATTAAGTGGGCTGAGAAAACTGAGATCAGCAGAAACAAATTTAAGCGATAGCCCTAATTTCCAGACTGGGTCTTCTCCACAAGAGTGATATTTGTAATTTTATACAGTAACAAGTTTAAATGCTTTATCAATAGTGGGGTTCACAGGGAACTACCATCAACCAAATTTTAAGCACGCATCAGCGAAAATTTACAAGAAAATGTTGTTGTCATTTTTGGCTTGTGCATTGGCTGATCCCAGTTAAAATTGAGTTTTTTTGAAAGAATTTTATCATCAGAAATCTCTTTGTGAAAATGCATTGACCCACTACTCAGATCCTCGTGGTTACCATAACCCAATCATCTCTGTCTGATCTCAAATCTTTGCAAACAGCCAACAATATCACCACCCCCTATAAAGTAAAAGAATCATGACCATAATGTCATGCCCGCTAAAGCCTTTCTCTGCCTCCCCACCCCAGTCCCTCAATTTCTCCCAAATCATCATCTGCAATGCCAAAATTCTCACCACGCAAACAATTGATCAAGGATTTGGAAATGATGTGGCTTCTCTCAAGAATAGAAGATAAACAATTAGCATTTGCAAGATTAAATCAATGCATGACACCTTTGAACATAGGATCACTCATGCACCCAAATGACAGCTTGAGTGCAGCTCAATTTGATTTTTTCAATAGAAAGTCTAGAGCCTATCTGCAGTTCTTGAAATCCATCATGAAGAAACAATACTTGGAGAGGCCAGTGAATGGAGGCCTCCATCAGAGCTTCAATGTTGATATGCGAGATGATGATTTCAAACAAGGAATGAGGACATCCAAAGAAGGATTCCACTTTTTGTATGAGAAAATTCATCATCATAGGGTGTTCAGTAATAACAGCACTGCAATTCAACTGCCAATCGCTCATCAATTGGCAGTAACACTTGAAAGACTGGGTTCAAATGGAAATGTAGGTTCAGTAGGAGATTTTGCCCACAACTACAATATTGGTTGGGGAACTGTGATCAAGGCATCCCAAAGGGTCATCAAAGCTATCATTTCTTTACAATCAATGTATGTGAAATGGCCTGACCCAAATAGGAGACACCAAATCTCAGCAGTCATGCAGCATGAAGGTTTTAAGGGCTGTGTTGGTTTCATTGATGGAACTAATTTCCCCTTGTATCAGAAGCCAGCATGGCAAGGGGAGGTCTATTATGACCAGAAGAAGGTTTATTCATTAAATGCACAAATCTTGTGTGATTGTGACAAAACTATCACTGGTTTCATAGCTGGTTGGCCTGGGTCATGTGCAGATTCAATGGTGTACAAGCAGATGGGACGGTTCAAAAATTCACATGAATTTTTTGACAAAGGTGAGGGGATCAATTGCACCACAAACAGATGAGCGCATCAAAGTGGATTTCCTACTGATGATCATTACTTTTGAATGCAGGGGAATATTTACTGGCGGACTCCGCATATCCTCTTAATGAACATCTTCTTCCTGCTTTCAAGGCACCCACTGCCAACTTACAGATCAACACAGACTTTAACTATTGTTTGGCAAAGTCTTGTGTTTGCAATGAACATGCAATAGGGATGTGGAAGGGACAATGGGCATCACTCAAGCAATTGCACTTGCAGTTAAATGGGCCCAAGGATATTAAATCTTATGTTCAATGGATCAGTGCATGTGTGATTCTTCATAACATGTTATCTTCAATTGAGGATTCATGGGAGGAGCTCAGTGATGAAGACCAAGTCAGATGTCCTGCTCATGGGTGCCATGATTTTCTGTCTCAATTGGCTCAAGACCTCCAAGCATTTGTTAGAGATGCTTGTGTAAGACATAATTATTTAGTTGGTCAACTTCCAATCAGATAAGAATTAATTGTAACTTCAATGACCTTTTTCTTTTTAAGCACCAAATAAAATTGCATCTATAGTCTATAATTGTTACAATATATGAATAACTACCTAATCTTTTGAACATATCAAAAAGATGGCTAGTGAAATAAAATTTATATAAGTTTTAAGAATTCCTCAATTTGTTGAGGAGAAAAACCCTCCTTGTGCAACCTAATAATGGCATCTAATCGACCTGCATGCCCAGAAGTCTCAATCTCATGTGCTAAGCAACGGTTGTTGTGTGCCAATTCCGTTTTTCTCAGTTTGGCATTCATGATCATCTCATTCTCCAAACACTTTTCTTGTTGAGTGATTTCATTTTTCCTGAGGGCTAATTCCTCATCATGTTCCCTCTGAGATCTGTGCATGTCTTCATGCTTGAGTTCCATCTCTGCAAATTGTATTTCCTCTTTTCGTTTCATGTGTTCAGCTTCCTTTTCCCATTGGGCTTGTTGAGTTTCACGTTGAAAATTGATCTCAATCATTTGGATTTCCTTTGTTTCTTTCATTTCCATCATCTTGGCGTTATCAACCTTCTGGTCAGGATTGTAATTATATTTCAATGTGTTCCTCATTTTTAGGACCATCTGTTTATCATGAGTTTCTAACTGATGTTCTATAACCCCAAAAATAAAAGGTGCCTTCTTACTCACAAGTCGATCTGCCAATTTCCCATTGGCTTCCAAATTTTCTTTGTCTTTGGCCCCAGCTCTGCCTGAGGGTCTCCTTAAACGTGCACTGCCTTCTCTATTGGAAATCTCAATGAAGCATGGCTCAGTGGGCCCTTCAGACTCACCCAAGTGATGAGCTGGTGATTGTATTTTGTTTTTCCTGTTGGAGTCATCTATTGAATTGCCTTTTCTAGAAATATGCCCTGACAAATCCTGAATGTCACTTTGGGTTAGTGATACATTATCACTGTTTTCATCTTCAGATGGTACAAATGCTGCAGGTCCCAAAATTGCCGTTGTGTCAGAAACATTTGCCTTACAACTGAAAATTGCTGCCATATGCTCAAAGCATGGGCATTGCAAAGCAATTTCTTCCTGGAGATGACCCTGTGTATGACTTGAAATTCCAGCCCCTGTACTATTCAGAAATCACCAAGTATCCATAAATCTTCATTTATACATTCACCATTGTTGCTCTGCATTTCAACCACTCAAATTCAATGTGCCTTCAACATGATTGACATTCAAGAACATGGCCAATTGCTTGAAGGCTTGACCTCTTGTGTGTTTCTTCTTAACCCATGCAGTCTTCTTTCCATCTCCAAATCAATCTAAATGTAAAATGAAAATATTGCTATGAACAATACCGCTTATTATAGTCAGAAAAATTGACAAATCACCATTATAATTATCCTCACACTCCAAATAAGTACATATATTTTCAAAGTCAGTCAGGAAAAAGGGAGGATTGCGATAAAAGGACTTCTTCCTTTTTCCACCATCCTTAGTACAGTCAGATTTCTGGATGCTTAATGCTTCTTGCATCTCCTTTTTGGTATGCCGTTTTTTTTTTTTCAAATTTGGTCCTGAGGCTTCTGGTTGACTGCTATTCAATTGCGACATTACTTCCTCACAATTAAAATGGTTCACTCCACCTGTCACATTGTGCAAGTTAATGGAATTCTGAGGGTGTTCATCTTGATGATGCTGAGACAAATAATCTCTGTCATTAGGTAGATTTGCGAAGCCGTACAAGTTGTCCATTTGGATTGTTCTACTTGTGCAGGTAGAGTTTCTGGGGCAGGCATGGCAATCAAAGAAGAGTCGTGTGCTGCAACGTTTGTATGAGGTTCCCGATATTTCAAGTTGTTCAGATAAATTGCCTGCTCGGGCCCTAAGGGTTGCGGAATTGGCTGTTGTGAATGTGAATTGTTGTTGAGAATGCCAAATCCAGGCCGAGATAGTGGTGAGATGAACCAATCACGATTGGACATTGATGAAAAAAATAGCAAATTTCTAAATTTAATTGGTGGAGGAAGGTGTCTAGGTGCTGGACTTCCTGGGCAATGAAAAGAACAGACGCCATCAAGAAATAGAGTGCCTGCACCATTGAGAAAGCCGTAAGTGCAAGGACGTGATTAACCCTGATTAAAGATGGTCTGAGGGTAGGGTCTGTGCGTCGTCTCATGAAACTCGTGAGCTGTTGCCATCAGCGGCCGATTTTGTTCGCTTGTGGCCTCGCTTATGGATTGAAAATTTGTGATTGTGCAATTAAGCATCAGCGAAATTTTTAAAGTGCATGAGCTATCAAAAACCACGCCTGTGAACCCCACTAATACACCACAGCGTATTTCCGGAAGCCTGAGCCCCGATTCTGCAATATAAAGAATTTCCCACGGGATAATATGAAGGGATCAGGCCTTGGGCCTTAATTTTTAGGAAAACTCAACTACTATACCCAATGGCATTGGGGTACGAGATGTGGTAGAGCTCACCATAGGGATTCCAAGCCAAAGACAAGCAAGGCATGTCACATTTTCATTGTAAGAGTTTTCATGAGGTTTTTAAAAAGAAAAAACATAAATAAAAAGAACTAAATGTGAGAATACAGTGGGCCAAAGGCCCAAACCAAAATTGAACACAAGCATTCTGCTCAACATCCATTGGAGTGAGTGATGTTTGCCGGTATGTTAAGATCTTGTGTCCACAAGAGAACACATTCCCTAATGGGCACTTGTTTCTGTTATTTCTAAATATTGAATTTCCATGAATCAAAGGGTTGGAAAGACTTTTCCTTGCAATTTCCAAAGCAATAAGCTGCTGGTTTCTTTTGGCCCAGTTGGCTAAGAAAAAAAAACTGCATAATTCATTTTTCAGACTAAATCCTTCATCAGAGAAAGATACACACCTTTCATCAAAGAGGGCACTTTCCTTCTCAGTTGGAGTTTCAGATTCAGGTATGTTTGGGGTTTGGAAATTTTTCTTTTCCTCATCAAATATCTCCAAAAGCTTGTGAGATGAGGAACCAAATCATGCCCATGTCAATTTGTGTGATGCAAAGAATTTTGTCTTGACCATAATGCATGAAAATATGGCTTGGGGTTCAGAAGGAAATTGATATATTTTGAGAGTTTGTTGATTGTTGCCTAGGCACTGGGCTCAATCTGTTGGAAATTGTATTGCTCACAACACTACAAATACACAGCAAAATGACAATTTTGATGAAATACCTGAAATAATTCATTGGTTAATGATAATTGAAATGTGAGTGCCTTCATTATTTCTGAATAACTGCACCAACAAATTATGACCATTTTCTCATAGAAATGTTGGAGAAAAATTGCCATTACATTTACCTTTTCCCATTCAAGTGTACTGAGGAAATATTTCTGCATATTTTTAAGGCTATAGAATTTTTTATATGCCTTCCTAAACTCTAATTCATGGTTAATCATATTGTAAATGAAATTACAACTTATAAAAACATTTGAGAGAAGGATTGTTGCATTTTCTGGCCTTGTTTTGTCATAAAAAAGGTTGAGAATTGCAACAGACTTCTATATTATTTTTGGGATTTGGAAGAAGTAATATTTCAGTTGGGAAATTTTTGAGAAAATGGATTAATATTTCAAATTGATACCATCATGTGAGTCAAGAATATTGGAAATGAAAATTGGATGGAAATTATTTCTCTTGGGTGGATTTTGCAGTAAAAAATTACTATTAAAAAATGAATTGAGCCCATCATGAGAAAATAGATTGACTTTATTGATACTGAAACATATTAAGTGAGTTTTTTACATTAAGGTTTTTCATTCAATTACAAGATACATGCAATTTCTTAAGTAAGCATTATATGCGGTTAAGACAAAAATACAATCTTCAAGATTGTATTAGCTAATCTTTTTAAGATGACAAAAATTGATGGGAAAAGTGATTGCCTTTAACCAATATAAATATTAGTGGGTTAATTAATGCTCATGAAAGTAGAAGAAAATAGAATACCTCTTATTTTACTGAGATCTAGAGGCAAAGAGGTCAAGCTATAGTAATAATCCCTAAAATTGGCTCTTGAATCTATAAATTTATTGATATTTGGACTTTTAAAAGTGTCTTGAGTAAATGAGAAATAGCTACTTGAAATTTAAATACTCTTCCAAACAGATTTGTTATGAAATAAAATAATCTCAATATATGAGCTGTAAATTATTTTTTTCTGAGGAGGATTCTGAGCTTTGATAGCTGTGAGAATAGTGGCTCAAGCAAAAAGTAGGTTCTGAATTTGGAATTTGACATTAGAGCTACAAAAGATATAGGTGGGGATAGGACAGAAATTAAGCTTAGAAATGGAAATTTTGGAATAATTTAAAGCCACATATCCAATCTGCAACACTATTATATTGATTTTCCTTAAGTTCATTGCTTAGTAGCACTCTTCAAAGCTCAATAACTCAAAAATACATGACAGGAAGAAGTTTTTCATTTCTCATGTATTTCAATTTTCTTCTTACTTCATATCATTCAATTAACAAAGGAATGAAGCTTCAAGGTCTGTTTTATAGGATCTTAGATAGATAGTACAGATTTAATATATAATTTTTCAGCAATTAATTCATGAGAAACCATAAATGAATGATGTGCAACTTGGAGCTCTGGTATTTTTAAAGCTCTCATTAATGAGAATATTTCTAAAGTACTTGAGGATCTCATGAAAATATAGATATGATAAAAGAGTTAACACAAAATCAAATTGGCTTCTTTTATGAAAAGATAAATTAATTGAGACATAATATTACTTTCTTCTCCTTGTGTATTAAAGCAAGAAATTTCATTTCAAATCATAATAAACCTTCAAGATTGATGAAACAAAGATTATTTTAAAGAAGTTTTTGTGAGCCTTAAAGGTATTTTGATATTCCCAAAAGACCAAAAATTAAGATGTAATTGGTAAAAGATGAGAATAATATTTTAACTAATTATTTTTACAACAATTCTGAAAATTACTATTTTACCCGAAAAATTCAAGTAAAAATTCCAATAAACCATATTTTTTTGGAAAAATTTATTTAAATTTATTATATATTTCTTTCCAATTGGAAATATTATAGGTTCTCTTTTACCATTTGAATACCCATGAGATTTTAGGTTTGGTCCCCTCTGGATGGAATTTATATAACTCAAATCTAAATGAGCTTCAATTAATGTAAGGTGTGGATATGAAACTTTGAATGAAAATCAAATACTTTTCCTGTCCTCAAACGTTGTATAAGGTAAAATTCAATTGAAAATAGTAAATTTTAAGATTTTGAAGGAAAAACAATCAAAATTTATTGTTTTCAACTTTTTGAGAATAAAACAATAGTATTATAAAGATTTATTCTTTTACCAAAAATGAAAATTTATCCAAAAATAATTTACAAGAGATATTTGTGGCTAAAAAAGAAATTTCTTCAAGAGAAATTTGAATTGGAATTAATTGAGAAGAGAACTGCAAGAAATTAATATAAGAAAAAAGTCTTTTAAAGGAATATTAAAGAAAAAAAACAGCCAAAGGTGACCAGAGTGAATTTGGAAACAAAGTTACAAAGTTAATAATGATGAAATATGCTTTAATTCCCTTTTGGGGTGGTTCAAGGGTAAAAATGAGTATAAGTCTTACAAACAGGAATTATAATAATTTTTTCATGTGGTTAAAAGGATTTAAATGATTTTAAAATGGAGGTTGAAATTTTTTATTGATTTTTTTGACAGTTTTTAAACTAATTATAAAAGGAAAAGATTCTAACATGAAGAGGAAAGTGGAGCAAAGAAGACATTGTTTTATAGCTAAAAGATTTCTTACTCCAAAAGTAAATTGTAATCTAATCAGGTTTTAGAAACACTTTTACAACAGAAAAGCGAATTATGGAATCACTGAACCCTGGTTTGGACTAAAAAAGGGCAATTTTTTGCCATTTTAGTCCCTTAAATCAGCCATTGCTATAGTAATACCTGATTCAAAACCTTTAAAACACTTCAGAGTTTGTGTAAAAGATGTCAAAGCCAGTTAAAACTGTCTTTACTAAGATTTTTTTAACTTGAGGGTAGTTTTACCCTCTTGGCAACAGCTCAAACTGCCCTGGTTGCTATCAAAGCCTCATCATCACTTGAGTTACAGACCCTGTGACTCAATTAAAGGCCAAAAGTGATGAACTTGTGTATTAATTTTGACATCCCATGGCTATCAGAAAGGAATTTGGGGGAGTCTGGAACCCTTGGAGCCAAGATTCCTTTTCCCCCCCAGAATTAATCTTTCCAATTCATTTTTTCTTTTAATTCCTCATCATGTCTTTTACTAGAAATATACAATTCACAACTGTAATTATTAATTCCACATATTTAAGTCCAAGCTCAATTATGTAATACACATGCACATTTTAACATTTCAATTGAAAATGCTTCAATTCCTCATAACTTCTAATATACACACCACACCACAGCTTTAACACAAAAATTGATGTTTAACACCAAATGTGGTGTGAATTGATTTAAGGTTTTGATTATTTTCAGATTTTTGTATAGAAAATACCAAAAAATTGCTTTAAGTCTATTTAGAGTTGGGTTAAAGAATTTTTGACCAGAAATGACCCCACCTGATTCTTTATGAGGAATCCAATGGAGAAATGGTTTGCATGAGTTTACTTATTGGAAAAACTCTATAATAATTTTTATTAAATTTTTTCCAGAAATAATTTAATTTTATTATTTTTGGTGAAAATTTATTTTTACTCAATTTGTTCAAGTAAAAGTCTATTTTCACAATTTTAAATTTTGAAGTGATTTTAATCTTAAATTATAATTCAAATTTTGATTTTGTATATAAACTTCATATTTATATTTTATTTTTTTTAGAATAAAAATAAATTAATTGATATATAATTATAGCTTAATTTGGTCATTTCTGGTCTTTTGGGCATATAAAAAAACCTCTGAGGCTCACATTCTCTCCCTCTAAGAAAAGAATCCTACTTTGGAATATTTTTATTTCTAGTGTTTCTGAAACTTCTGAGAAGTTTGGTAGCCTCAGGAATGTCTTTTTCTGATAGCCATTCATCTTCACAAGCTGGGCCACTGTACCTGACAAGGTATTCCCTTACTTTTTTAGCTCTCAATTCCCTTTGTTTGAGAAATTTGATACTTTCCTTAGTACCAGATGATTCAACAAGAGGTATATTCTGGGGAGCTTTATTACTTAAGGGGAATTATTCAGCATCACCATATTTGTAAGGCTTTATCAAGCTTACTGGAAATTTAGGTTTCTTATTACTAAGAGCTTCAGATAATTCCACCTGAACATAATTCTTCCCATGAAGGGCCTTGATATGAAAATTGCCTTCAAAAGAGTCCTTGAGCTTTGTGAATCCTTTGATTTCATTGAAGTTAGTGGTAGATACAAGTACAAAATCACCTACCTTGAAGTCTGGAATAGCATGTGATTTATCCCATTTGTCTTTGGCACATACAAATGAGTCTTCCATGAATCTTAATGCATTAATTCTAACTTTTTGTAGCATTACTTTTAAGCTAACAGCTGTGGGAGGTATTTCAACCAAATCCTTCCACAAGGAATCTTGGGGTAGTCTTTGATTCTATCCTTTTTCTAGAATATCAGGAGTTTGATCGGTACTGCCATGAATAAATGCTTTATATTATAGTTCAAGTGCTGGACAAAGGCTACACCAATTATGGGTGAATCCATCACAATCTTTGAGATCTATGCTATATGCACAAAATATTATGACCATGTCTTCCAGGGGTTGGATCATTCTTTCAGCTAGAACATCACTTTGTGGGTGGCAAGCTGTAGATAAGAATAACTTGGTCCCAAATATTTGATGAAGATTTGTCCATAGTTCTGAGGTAGATCTGGGATCACTGTCACTGATGATGTTTGTGAATATGCCAGTCCATGATACTACTTTATTCCAAATCAGAAAACCTTTACCCATCACTCTCTCATCCTTATGACCTTCCAAAAAAATTGAAGTGTTGGAAAACCTGCCAAAGTTAATAGGCAGCAATTATAGCTTTCATCACCTTCTGGTGGTAGGCAAGCTGTACAATTCATATGGAAAATCTCCCAAGGTCTACTGGGTTCTTGTATCTTGATCATCTTAAAAATTCTTTTGCAAGGAGATTTGTTTTCCTTTTGACATCTGTCACAAGTTTTGCAATATTATGCTACATATTTTTTCCACATTGGAAACCATATGCAGGTCTGAATTTCCTCTCTTGTTCTTTCCTCAGATAGGTGTCCTGAGAAGGGGCTGTCATGGATTTCTTTTAATATAAGACTTATTAAGTACCTTTCCTCAATTTTCATCACACATGTGTGTTTATTGCTATGGTAAATTATGCCATCAATTAAATGAAATCTTCCTTAATAATATTACTTTTTCCATATTTCATCCAAGGAATCAATCAAGGATTTATCTTTAGAATCTTTAGCACGTAATTGGCATATAATGCAACAGTTTTTATCCTGAGTATAGCTGTTCTTTACTTCCTCAAAAAAGGTAGTGTTTTGGTCTGTAACACTGATTCCTTCTATAGGAATTTGTGGAGAAGCTTCTTCTGGTAGATAAGAAGTATTTTTGGTTTCATTTGGTAATGGCCATCTTCTAAGTTCATCTGAGCTTCTGTGAATCATGTTCAGAAGTGATTTAAAAGTGGTAAAATCTGTTATAACTTCAAAAACACCTCCTTCAAGAAATTCATTAATTGCTTTTCAAGGCCAAAAAAATACATAAACATTCCATTTGAATTGCTGCATATATGTATTCTCTGGCTTTGATTTTCCTAGAAATGAAACATATGGGTCCTTCCATGGGTTTGCCATTAATAATATCAACTTGATGAAGTGCAGATCTTAGCCCATCTCCTGATGCATCAAGCTAAATTTTAAAGGGCAGATCAAAATCTGGCATCAGTAAAAGTGGAGCAGTGGTTGAGGCTTGTCTCAGGGATTCAAAGGCTTGGACTCTGTCAACAGTCATTTCAAATACTGTGTATTTGTCACACAATTAGGAAAGAGGTCTTGTAATGGACTCAAAGTCTTTAATGTGCTTCCTGTAGTATTCTTCAAATCCCAAAAATTACTTAATTTCCTTTTTGTTCTGAAGCATGGGATTGAGTAGTACTGCTGATTTTTTTTTTCAATTCCAAGGGATAGACCAGATACTACATGTCCTTTGGCTTCCAGTTCCTTGAATCCAAAATGACATTTCTTTAAAGAAAGACTTATGTTGACAGATTAGATTTTCCCCAAAACTCTGGATAATATGTACATATGTTCTTCCCAAGTCCTATAAAAGACAATAATCTCATCAATGTAAATAATCAACCTCTTTCTGAAATCTCTTCAAGAAAGATTTCATTAATCATTCTTTGAAGGTGTGAAGGTAAATTTTTGATACGAAACAGGCATCTTTAAATATTCATATACTCCACAATAAACAATAATTCGAATATATTTCCTAGCCCTTGGTGTCACTAAATTTTGATGGAATCCTTTGAGGGAATACATAGTGCTTATGTATACTTCTTGAGATATTTGAGTGAGGGAAATTTGGATTTTTGGTATGGTATACCTGTCTGGAACAGTGTAAGTGTTTAGAGCTCTAAAGTCCCTAACCATTCTGGATTTTTTTATGACTGGTGTAGTTATTTCTACCTCTTCATTATTTCCAGCCTTTGTTATTACACCAAGGTCCAGGGCTTCTATTTATTTTGGGCTTTCTGGGTATGCAGGCCTTCTCAAGAGTGGTAGATGACGTCCCAAATGTTCAAAATAATGTCAACTTTATGAGCAATAATTTCCCAAATTGTTCTTTATCTGACACAAAGGCTTTTTTGTGGTCATATAAAAGGGTATAGAGTTCATTTTCCTGTTTATCATTAAGATTAAGACTTACTTCAGCCTTGTTCATTTGCTCTGACTTGAACTTCTCTAACTATAAAGAGACTGGTGATACTTTCTTTACTGGGATTTGTCTTTTGAAAGGTAAAAAGGAAAATATTTGATGCTTATCATCCCCAATGGTAAAGTAGCTGTCTTTATTGCTATTTAAAGCTATGCCATACATGATTCAAAAATCACTTCCCAATATAGCAAAGGTACTAGAGAAGATTTACATAACAAAAAATTCAGCAGTAATTCATAAATTCACATTAATATGTGGAAATATTAAAGAAGTTTAGTAAATGCCCAATTCTTTCATTGGATTAGTTGCACTGTTGAATTTTATGCCATCCATTGGTAATAATTGATCTTCAAAATTTGATACACAGTTCTTCAGAAAAAGATTTCCAACACAAGAGAGGAATGCTTCTGTGTCAAGTAAAGGCTTAGTGGTACTTTATCAATTACTACTTCTATTATACAGGAATTACAATCTGTATAACCTTTCCCCCTGTTTGGTTTGGTTTTCATAAGCTGTGCATCTTGAATTTTTGATAAATTAAGTTGACTATTGCTCAATTGTGGAAAGTGGGAATAAGATTCCATGATGTCAAATGTGAGATTGATATTTTCTATATCCCTTTAAGATTCAGAAAATATTGATGATTTATCATCTGAATTTTCTTCCTTTGCATCATATTTTTCAACATGAGGTTCTTTCTCAATAGCTATTTGATTGAATTTACCTATTTTTGGACATGCATTAGCTAAATGTGTGATTCTTTGAAAAATATGGCACTTTCCAATTGTATCTGCAGATTTATATTTCACATTAATAGAGTTTTCTTTGGGGTTTTGGTCCACAGAATATTTCCAAGGTGTATTAAACCTTGTTTTAGGACTCACCCTACTAAAACCAATTCTGGTTCTTGTGGTTACTTCTTCTATTATATTTATGTTATCTTCTGCTGAAGATTTTTCAGTCATACTTTTTTTGACAGCATGTTCTAAGTAACCTCCACGTTGTCTCAGAATTTCTCTGTGAATAATAAATTCTGACATGTCAGGATATAATCCTGTTAGCCTGTCTTTCTGTTGGCAAAACAATGGTAAATCTCTGTATTTGTCACCATTAAGCGTTGAATATTCAAAAGGCTATTTATACTTCAAATTTTCAAGAATCATTGGCCCATTTATTAATAATTTGGGCTTTTGCACCAAGTCCAAATTTGGTGTCCATGTGCCTGTCTTAACTTAATATACCATGTATGAGCTGATTTGGTAAACAAGGTGTTAAATTCTTCTGTTACCAATCTTTCTGCTAGTTCCAAGTCTTCTTTGATCACATCAATACCTCTAATAAATTCCATATGGTCATATTCTCCTTCACCACTGAAGTCAGGCAATTATTTGAATTTTGGTACTTCTTTCAAAAGTGCTTGGCCCATAGATGGTTCCAAGGTATAGAAAGAAGTGGAAAATTTGTTCTTTATTTGTGAATTTTCTACATCAAATACTTATGGGTTGGAGTTTCCTGTACCTTCATTTTGATCCAGAGGTTTAGACCTTATTTGTACAGTGTGAAGTAATTTTTCAAATTCATTAATTTTACTGGTACTACTCCTTTGGGAATTTATGAATTCATGTTTAAACTTTTGTATTAAATTCATCACCTCAATTTTATACAGGTCTTCTTCAATTGTCATTTACAGCCATAATTCTGTTTTTCTAGTATTATCAGAAATTACCTGATTCAATTTAATTGTTAATTCTAATACTTCCTCTAGTTAGGTATCAAAACACTTTTTCAAGGAAATGGTATCTGTCTTTACTTCAGTAAATGAACTGGAAATATAATCAAGGACTTTTTTATTATATTCTTTGATAATGTTTATGGCTTTGTTTATTCTTGTTTCAATAATGTCATCAATATTGAATTTATAATATATATCCTTTAATTATTTAATAATGGAAGATTATTCATTTACCTTATTTGAAAATGAATTGTGATTATTTGAAGTTTTAATTTCCTTTGAAAATTCTTCACAGCACATAAGTGTTTAATTTATTTGGATCAAACTTAGATTATGTGTTTTAAGATTGACACACATAGTTGAATTCAAACTCTGTGCTCTTCGTAGTATATCAATAATATCCAAATTGATTGATTCAGAAGAAATTGGCTCTGCTTGATTGTTCTGAGTTATAATGACAGTTCTATTATGGTCAAAATCAACAGTACTTTCAGGAATAATTCTAGTGGCTGTTGATGCTGTTTCAATATTTTCTTGTCTTCCCATGTTGTCAGACACTAAAATAAATGAAAAAAGCAATTTTTTAAGTAAAAAAGCATTTTTCAAAAAGATAAATTCAAAATAAAGCCTCATATAAAAAAAGCTTCATTTTTTATGATTTTTTGAATCATAAATATTTTTTGTGGATTTTTGAATTTTTCAATATAAGAGAACAGATTAAATAAGGTAAAAAAATATGTCACAGGTAAAATATCATGGTTGGGCCCACAACTAGAAGGTGTGGATAATCAAGTACTTATCCTGTCCTCAAAAGCTGTATAAGGTAAAATTTGATTAAAAACAGTAAATTTTAAGAGTTTTAAGAGAAAACAAACCAAATTTATTGTTTTTAGCTTTTTCAGAATGAAAGAATAATATTATCAAGATTTATTGTTTTACCAACAATAAAAATTTATCCAAAAGTACTCTACAAGAGATATTTGAGGTTACAAAAAGAATTTCTTCAAGAGAAATTTCAATTGGAATTAATTAGGAAAAAACCCGCAAGAAATTTATATAAAAAAAGATTCTTTAAAAAGAATATTAAATGAAAAAAATTCCCAAAAGTGACAAGAGTGAATTTGGAAACAAAGCTACAAAGTTAACAGTGATGAAAGGTGCTTTAATTTACTTTTGGGGTGGTTCAAGGGTAAAAATGATTGTAAGAGTTACAAAAAATAATTATAATCATTTTTTTATGTGGCTAAAAGGTTTGGAGTGACTTCAAAATGGTGGTTGGAATCTTTTATTGATTGGTTTAACAGTGTTTAAACTAATTATAAAAGGAAAAGATTCCAACATGAATAGAAAAGTGGGGAAAAGAAGACATTCTTTTATAGCCACCAACTTTCTTACTCCAAAATTAAATTTTGATCTTATCAGCTGTGAGAAACACTTTGAAAACATAAAATTCAATTATGGAACTATTGAACCCTGTTTTAGGACAAAAAAGGGGTGGTTTTAGCCATTTTTTGCTATTTCTTGCCATTTTAGTCCCTTAAATCAGCCATTGATGTAGTAATACCTAACTTCAAGCCTTGAAAACATGTTAGAATGTTTGTAAGAGACCTCAGAAGGAGGTAAAGCTGTTTTTGCTAAGATTGTTTGAGCTTAAGGGTAGTTTTACCCTCTTGGAAACAGTTAAACCTCCCCTGGTTGGTATCAAAACCTCATCATCAATTGAGTCACAGACCCTGTGACTCAATTCCAGGCCAAAAGTGATGACCATTTGCATTAATTTTAACATCCCATGCCTTTCAGCAAGGAATTTGGGGGAGTCTGGCATCCTTGGAGCCAATATTCCTTCCCCCCAAGAATTAATCTTTCCAATTTATTTTTCTCTTTTAATTCCTCATCATTTATTATACTGGAAATTTACATATGTAATTCAATTGAAAATTTACAGTAAAAAACTGTGATAATTTATTCCACATATGTAAATCCAAGTTCACTTATGTAATACATGCAAACATTTTGACATTTTGATTGAAATCACTTCCATTCCTTATAGCCTCTAAGCTACACACCACACCACAATTTTAGCACAAAAATTGATGGTTAACACACCATGTGGTGTTAATCAAATCAAGGTTTTGAGGATTTTCAGATTTTCAAACATAAAATACTAAAAACTTACTTTAAGCTTGTTTAGAGTTGAGTTACAGAATTTTCACCCAGAGGTGACCCCACCTTATTTTTTATGAGGTCTTCAATGACACAATGATTTTCATAAATTAAATCATTGGAAAAGAAGTTATAATAATTTTTATCTCCCTTTTTTCCAAACATATTTCAATTTTGATATTTTTGATGAAAATTTATTTTTATTTAATTTTTTCAGGTAAAAGTGTATTTCCACAATTTCAAATTTAAATTTAATCCTAATGTTTAATTATAATTAAAATTTTCATTTTTCTATAGATTTTATATTTATATTTTAGTTTTATTTTTCATAATGAAAATAAATTTATTCATTTATAATTATAACATAATTTTGTTATTTGCAGTCTTTTGGGTATATAAAGTACCTCTAAGGCTCATAATTAATCTTTAAAGCATTTTCAGTAGAAAATCTAAAGATCCTTAAATATTATTTGAAAAAAACCAAATTTGGTGTTAACCATAATTATTTGTGTCAAAAATTAGGTGTGGTTTGTAATTTGAAAGCTATGAGCAATTTCAGTATTTTGAATTGAAATGTAAAAATATATGCATTCATCACATAAGTGACCTTGAATTTGAAGATGGGAATTTGAGAACTGCATTATCTCAGATTCAAGAGTTTCAGAATACCCCATATTCCTTTTTGAATGTTTTGGTATTTCAAAATCCATCAAAAAATGCATTAATTTTGGTCTGAAATTGAGTTACAGGGTCTGTTAATCAATCAATGATCAGGTGTTTCTAACAACCAGGGAAGCTTTACTGTCTCCAAGAGGTGGAACAGCCCTTAATTGGAAAAATATTTTAAAAAGCTTCAAATTTTCTAGAGGGTCCTTCAAAATGTTTTAACATATTCTGAAGGCTCTCAGCTAGCTATTAATAATGGCTGGCTTATAAGACCAAAATGGCTAATAACATCCCTTTTTTGGTGTGGAATAGGTTTCAATCATGCCATAATTTGATTCAATTTTTACAATCCTTATATTGCAACTGGTGAGAGAATGTTTCACTCTTTTTTAGAGAAAAATGGTGGCTATAATAAGACTTATTCTTTCCTCCACCTTTTCCTTTGCATGTTAGAATATTTTCCTTTGATAAATTAGTTTAAAAATTATTAAATCAATAAATAAAAGATCAAAACAAGAATTTAAATTTTCCAAACTTCATAACCATGTTAGAAAATTGGTATACTCATTTGTTTAACTCTTATAGTAATATTTAGTGTTTAATAACCCCAAAAGTGAATTAAAGAATCTTTTATCACTTTTCACTTTGTCACTTTCTTTCCAAATTAAATCTAGTCACTTTTAAACATGTTTTTTTCTCTTTTAATAATTTAAAAGACTGTATCTTGATATTAATTGCAAAAATTACTTTCCAATTGGAATTTATCTTGAAGAAATTTCTTTTTCATCGATGAAGATTATTTGTAGAGTATTTCTTGATGATTTTTCATTGTTGGTATAGTGATAAATCCACATACTTAGTTAATTTTTATACAGATAAATTTAAACAAAATAAATTTGGAATTTTTCCTTTTGAATCTATTATATTTTCTATTTTTGCTTAGGTTTACCTTATAGATAATTTGAAGAAAGGAAAAGTAATTTATTTGTTAATCAAAGTTTTATATCAAAAACTTACCGTTTTACCAAAAATTAAGTATAAATTTATTGAATATTACTAGTATCTCAGACCATAAGCTTCAATAGAGAAATTCTATTTAATAATAGTAATAATACATAATTATTTAAAGAAAAATATTTCACTTCAACTTAATACTTGGGGAATTTGGCTATTTTAAAATATAAATTTGTAAATTTTGTATAATTTGGATGTTCAGAAAAAATAGCTTAATAATAGCATTTTTTGTGTAAGAATCATATGAAATATAAGTTCCTTTGGGCAGTTTGAAAGTGTTATTTTTCCTTTTGAAAGACCAAGTGATGTATAATTTTGTATATTCCTGTTGAAAAATAATTGATTTGTAATTAATCATCTTGATATAATGGAATATCTCAACATGTTGAAAAATGCTGATATATTTCATAATTGTTGATATATTGAGTTATTAATTCAACAAAATTGGGGTAGAAGATATATAAATAAGGAGAATATAGTTCTAATAAGAAATATCTACCTGGCTAATATGAAGTGAATGCAATTATATGCGTTGAATTTGAGTAAAGTGAACCCTAATTCATTGATATGGTTAAACTTCATTTTCATCAATCATTTTGTGATATAAATATTTCTCATTAATACTGCTTTATATATGTTTCATTATCGAGTTATATTTCTCTTATTTAATAGAAATTCCTTTAATTTCATTTTGAGTTACTGAGATGTTAATATATTTGGTAATAAACAGGATGTATGTAGAGATTTTGATTTGTTTAAGAATAAAATTGTATTTTAATTTGATAGGATGATCAATTTGATTCTTAAAAAAATGGTTTTTGACCTTTGCAATACTACAAAATGTAAAAAATTTGGGTTCTTAATAATAAATGAGGAGATATTTTTCTCAAAGGTACAGAGAACACCTGTTAAAATTTGCTTTGATAATCAAGTTAAAATTCATATGAATATTATATAGATATTGGAGAAACATAACAGCCACTCATTCATGAGAAGATGAGAAAATTTGTCTCATTATTCGCAATAATTGGAATGCTATGTGAAATGAAAAAAAGGTAACTGGGATAAATGAGTTTTTTACAATATTTCTTTCTCTCAACCTCTGGATAAAGCTGCTAGGATTTTTATGGAGTCAAATCACTTTGATGGGATTATTAAACCTCAAAGAATATGAAATTTAAAATAATATGCCATTTACAAGGTTTAATTGATGAACTATATATGAATGTCATTTATTCATTTCTCAAATAAAATATAAATAGTTTTATTTTTGTCATTCTTGGTAATCCTGTTGAGGAAAGGGCTTGGAAGCTTATCAAATTTATTTTTTTGAAAGATTTAAATAATCTGGATATGCTTTGAAGGTAATCTCAAATTGATGTAAATATAGTTCCAGAGCCATGTAAAACCAGATTCATGACATGTTTAAAGGAACTTTGTAAATATTTTAATTTAATTATTGCAATTTTCCCAAGAATATACCCATATTTTGGTCATATTGGGATGGTAATTTTTGAAAATATTCTTTCAAAAATATTGAAACTCAGAAGAAAACAATTTTAAATCTGCTTGCTTGATAATGCAGAAAAGGAATGACTCTTAACATTTTGTAATTATAGATATGATTGAATTTTGAAAAGAGAATTTTAACATGAAAATATTGTTGCTAGTTCTTGAAAAAGGAAAATGATAGCCTTAATTTGAAGATTTTCCAAATTTATTTTAACAAGATTATAGTGAAAGAAAGTTCTGGTATATATCTGAGTCAATCCTATGAACAATATATGAAGATAGCTATTGGGGAATGAGTGACTTGCTCCTCATTTCTTAATATCCAACAAGCTATTTAAGTTCCTAACCAAGATAATCAGTAGGATATTGAGTTCATACCTTACCAATTTCTTTTCCCCACATTTTTCCTTTCTGAGCTCAATATTTTTTCTCTGGATTTCTTGAATGGATAAGAGAGAAGAAAAAAATACCAAAAAGTGAATCAAAAAAATATTCCTTTCTAGAAAATTTATAAAAAAGGATCAAATTTATTTGGAAAATCAATGCTAATTCATTTTCATGAAGCCTGAAATGTACTTTTTCTATCATAATAAGTAAGCTGTTTGTTCTCATTTTCTTCAAAAACATCAGTAGAAAATACCCGATGTTGCTGATACTCTCAGAAATGTGGCTTTATTAGTTATATTTCACTTTTTTAACTCCATTATCAATTTCATCACAAATATATTGTTACTTCTGATTTCATTCCTTTTTGTTTTTTTATTGTCATTGTTATTCCTTGTGATTTTATATTATTTTATATTATTTTATATTATTTTATATTATTTTATATTATTTTATATTATTTTATATTATTTTATATTATTTTTTATTATTTTTATTTTTTTATTATGTTTTATTATTTTTTATTATTTTTTATTATTTTTTATTATTTTTTATTATTTTTTATTATTTTTTATTATTTTTTATTATTTTTTATTATTTTTCATTATTTTTTATTATTTTTTATTATTTTTTATTATTTTTTATTATTTTTTATTATTTTTTAATATTTTTTAATATTTTTTATTATTTTTTAATATTTTTTAATATTTTTTATTAGTTTTTATTATTTTTTATTATTTTTTATTATTTTTTATTATTTTTTATTAATTTTTTATTAATTTTTATTATTTTTTCTTATTTTTTATTATTTTTTATTATTTTTTATTATTTCTTAATATTTTTTAATATTTTTTATCATTTTTTAATTTTTTTCATTTTTGTTATTTTTTTTTAATATTTTTTGTTATTTTTGATATTTTTTGATATTTTTTGATATTTTTTGTTATTTTTTGTTATTTTTTGTTATTTTTTGTTAGTTTTTGTTATTTTTTGTTATTTTTTTGTTATTTTTTGTTATTTTTTGTTATTTTTTGTTATCCTTTGTTATTTTTGTTATTTTTTTGTCATTTTCTGTTGACAAAGGAGCCGGTCTGGATTGATTCTCGGTCCTAAAATTTTAAAAAGTAGATCAATCAATAGAAGATTTGAGCAAATCAACAAGAAAAATAAACTTAGCAGGAACATCAATGAATAATGATCTAATATCAACAATAGAAATTAGATTATTTCCAAATAAATATTTATAGCTATAACTGTCCAAATATTGAAGAAATTATCTCATGTCTAGAATAAGATCAAGCCCAATTTGGAAAGGTTAATGAAAAATTATAGACTGCAATGCAATCCAAAAGAAATGACCAAAAGCAGTTCACTTGCTATGAATGTGGAAAAATAGGCCATTTATCCAGGAATTGCAGGAGCAAGACAAAAAATAAAAATAATCAGTATAATCATAACAAGAAAGTAAAAGCAGAACTAGATGAGAAACAAAATGAATATGAATAAGAAAGAATTGAATTTATTGTGCTTCACCTTTGCAAGGAAGCATTCATGGTTAATTCAAAAAAAACTATCTTGGATTCAGGCGCTAATGATCACATTTTCACAGACAAGAGTGATTTCATAATCCTAGAAGATGCAAGCAGTGGAGTGCAAAACAGACAAGCAGGTTTGAAAAAACCAAATTAAAGGAAAGGAATTGTTAGAAAAAAGCATAATGGCCAAGTTATAACCTTCAATAATGCACTTTTAGTGCCAAAGCTACCAGATAATCTGGTTTCTCTATCACAATTATGGAAGAAAGGAGGAGATTTGAATAAATAAAGTGAAAATAAACTCAATATTAAAAAGGATACCAATTTCATACTAGATGGATCAATTAAGAATGGATTATTACACTTAAAGTTCAAAAAAATAAGATTGCTTATAAGTGAACATAAAGCATTAGGACACTATGGGAGCACAGGTTATTGCAAAGCATGAAGCTTAGAAAAAAGAGCTTAAAATCCTTTCAAAGGAAACATTAAAAATACCAGTGAATAATTGGATGAGATATTGGTTAATTTTATGGATCCAATATCTCCAAATACAAGATGAGGTGGCAGCTATGTCCTGGTTGTAGTTGATAACAGCACAAGCTTCTCGTGGGTACAAATGTTAGAAAAACAAAAAGTGATGCAAAAAATAAATTAATGGAAATAATAAGAAACATAGAAAATAGGATAGAAATATAAAAACAATCATCAGTGATGGGGAAAAGGAATTTTCAAATAGCCAAATCAAGATGCTCTGTTCATAAACATGAATAAATCACATTTCTACGACTCTCTACACTCTACAGAATAACAGTATTATTGAAAAATTAAACAGAACCATAATGAGAAAAGAAAGATAAATGCAAATCGGGTCAAGCATTCCAAAGGATATGTGGTGAGAAATATTTAACACTGCAAAATTCTTGCATTCAAGAATAAATAAAAGTGGAAAAAGAACCTATGAGATGCTATTGAGAAGGACACAAATTTTGAATCAAATTAAACACTTATGCTGTCAAGAATATGCTTCTGTTAATACTTATAAATAAGAGAAATTCAGAAAACATGGTGGAGAAAGGTTTTTTGATAGGTTACAAACAAGAATTGGGTGTTTACAGAGTTTTTATGGATGACAGTAAAGTAATAAAGAGAAGGGATGTAAGGCTAAAAAAAGAAATAATAACTTAGAAAGAAAGAAAAAAAGGACTAAAACCATTCAGTTTGATATGGGTTGTTTATGAAGGTATTGAACCTGTAGGCTTCAAGCACAGTAACATTGAAAATGAAGGTGGATGTGAAGTGGTCATTGATATTGATGTCAGAATGGGGGAAATTGATTCAAAAGAGGATACTAGTTAGAATGGTTTGAGCTATGATGGAGAAATCATTAGAAGGCCAAGATGGGCATGGAGCTATGAAAAACCAACTAAAAACATTAGCTCAAGAAATTCAGAAAATAATCTCCTACCACAGAAACCCAGAAAATGTGACCACCTTAGCATAAGAGACGAAGAATTAGATGAAGAAATACACAATATTGCCCTCAATGTTGTCAAAAATATCTAATAATAAATTCTAAATCATATAGTTGAAGAAAGAATAAAATAAGATTTGCTAAAGTGGAAGGAAGCTTACTTCAATGAACTAGATCAAATTGCCAAACAAGAAGTCTTTGAAGTTATTGAAACAAGGATATACCTAAAAATAGAACATTTATTAATGATTTTTGAGTATTCACAAATAAATTTAATGAAGAAGGAATTATAAATTACTATAAATCCAAATGCATAGCAAGAGGATTTAAACAAAAGGAAGTATTAAATTTTCATGAAAAATTCTCAAGTACTGGAATACTGTCAACACTAAGGTTCATAATTCTATTGAGAATAGGACTGCAGGAAACTAATTTGAGAACAAAGTCTCTAAAAAGCATATATAGAGAAAAAACAACCAAAAGTGACCAGAGTGAACCTTTAAACAAAGTGAAAAAGCTAACAGTGATGAAAGATTCTTGAATTCACTTTTGGGATGGTTCAAGGGTAGAAATGATTATAGGAGTTAAAGAGGTTGGTTTGAATCTTTTTTTGATTGTTTTAACAGTGTTCAAGTAAAGTATAAAAGGAAAAGATTCTAACATGAAGAGAAAAGGGGAAAAAGAAGAAATTCTCTTATAGCCACCAATTTTATTACTCAAAAATTCAAATTTCCTCTAATCAGTCTTGAAAAACATACTGAAAACAAAAATGCCAATTATGGAATCATTGAGCACTGGTTGAGACAAAAAAAAGGGATGGTTTTAGAGATTTTGTGCTATTTTCAGTCATTTTAGTCCCTTAAATCTGCCATTTCTGTAGTAATACTTGGCTTCAAGCCTTAAAAACATGTCAGAATGTGTGTAAAAGCATCAGAAAAATTAAAATCTGTTTTTAATAAGATTGGTTTAGCTTAAGGGTAGTTTTACCCTCTTGAAAGAAGTTAAAATTGCCCTAGTTGGTAATGAAATCTCACCATCAATTGTGTCACAGACCCAGTGACTCAATTCCAGTCCAGAAGTTATTAATGCTTGCGTGGAGTTTGACATCTCACACATTCAGCAAGGAATTTGGGGAGTCTGGCACCCTTGAAGCCAAGATTAGTTTTCCCCCCAAAAATAAATCTTTCCAATTTATTTTTTCTTTAATTCATCATCATGTATTATACTGGAAAATTTACAGTACACAACTATAATTATTGATTTTACACATGTAAATATAAGTTCACTTATGTAATACACATGCAAATTTTAACATTTCAATTTAAAATACTTCAAATCATCATAAATTTTGAACTACACACCTTAACTCAATTTTATAACAAAAATTGATGGTTAAGTTCACAAGTGGGGTGAAATAATTTAAACCTTTTAGGATTTTCAGATTTCCATACAGAAAATATTAAAAACTTACTTTAAGCTTATTTAGAGTTCAGTTACAGAATTTTCACTCAGAGGTGACCCCACCCGCTTTTCTTATGAGGAATCCAATGGTTAAATTATTTCCATAAGTTCATTTATTGGAAACAAATTATGATAATTTCTATTGAATTTGTTCAAGTAAAATTTTTTTTTAACATTCTTAAATTTCAATGTTAAACTATGATGGAAGCTTTATTTTTGTTTTTAAATTCTGTTTTCATAATAAAAATAAATTTATTCATTTTGAATTATAACTTAATTTTATTATTTGTGGTTTTTTCATATATAAAAATATCTCTAAGGCTCACATTCCCTCCCCCTAAAACAAGAATACTACTTTGTAATATTGTTATTTCTACTGTTTCTGAAACTTCTGAGAAATTTGCTAGCTCTAGGTATGCCTTCTTCTGCTAACCATTCCTCTCCACATGTGGGCCACTGTACCTGACAAGGTATTCCCTTACTCTCTTAGTTCTCAATCTCCTCTCTTTGACAGCTTTGGTAATTCTGTTAGTACTAGATTATTCAACAGGAGGTATATTCAGGCGAGCTTTATTACTTAAGTGGAATTCTCCAGCATCACCAGATTTGTAAGGTTTTATCAAGGTTACTGGATATGTAGGGTACTTATTACTAAGTCCCTCAGACACTTCTACTTCAACAGCATTTTCCCCATGAAGGGCTTTGATAGAAAAATGTCCAGCAAAGCAGTATCTACGCTTTTTTCATCCTTTAATATTATTCAACTTAGTGGCGGATACAAGTACCAAGTCTCCTACCTTGAAGTAAGGAGTAGCATATGACCTATCCCATTTGTCTTTGGCATATGCAAAAGAGTCCTCCATGAATATTACTGCATGCTTTCAATATTTTTCTAGAATCCCTTTGAAGCTAGAAGCTATGGGATGTATTTCAGCCAAATCTTTCCTCAATGAATCTTGGGGTAGTTCAGTATTCCATCTTTTCTCTAGAATAGCAGGAGTTTTCTTGGTACTTGCATGAACTGATGTTTTATATTCTAGCTCCAGTGCAGGGAGAAGGGTACACCAATCATGGGTGAATACAAAACAATATTTGAGCTTTGGGCCATATGCACAAGCATTTTTGACCATGTATTCCAAGGTTTGGATCATTCTTTCAGCTAGGAAATTGGTTTGTGGGTGGTAAGCTGTAGAGCAGGATAACTTGGGCCCAAATACTTGGTGAATATTTGTACATAGTGCTGAGGTAAATCTAGGATCTCTATCACTAATAGTGTTTGTGAATATGCCAGTCCATGATACTACTCTATTCCATATCAAAAGAGCTTTATCCATGGCTGTATCATCTTTGTGACATGGTAAAAAGCTTGAAGTATTACTCAACCTTTAAAAATAACTAGGAAGAAATTATAGCTCCTATATCCTCCTTGTGGTGGACCTTTCACCCAATACATATGGACCATTTCCCAAGGTCTACTGCAATCTTGTATTTTTATCATATTTCCAAGTCAGGTCTTAGTTTTCTCCCTTGTTCTTTCCTCAGATAGGTTTCCTGAGAAGGGGCTGTCATGGCACTCTTTTAATACAAGATTGATTAAGGACCTGTCCACGAATTTTATGAAACATGTGTCTTTTTTCTTATGGTAGATTATGCCATCAAGTAAATGAAATATACCTTCATCATATGAATTTTAACATATTTCAATTGAGGAGTTATATTCAGAAATTTTGGTATGTAATTGGAACAGGATGCTAGTATTCTTATCTTGAGTATAGCTGTTCCTTACTTCCTCAAAGAAGGTAGTTTTTTGGTCTGTATCACTGATTCCTTCTATTGGGATTTGTAGAGAAAATTATTCTGGTAAATAAGAAGGATTTTAAGTGTCATTTGGTAATTGAGATATTCTTAGTCCATTCAATTTTTTGTGAATTTTCCCATCTTTGTGTAAAATGGCTGTATTACCTCTATATTCTCCTATGGCTATTTGCCATCTGAGCATATTTCTGTTGGGCATTTTCATTCTAAGAAGTGATCTCACAGGGGTACAATTTTTATGACCTTGAAAACACCTCCTTAAATAAAATAATTACTAAAGCCCAAACAAGAAATAAAAATTATATTTGACTTGCTCAATATATGTATTCAGTTGGTTTGATTTTCCTAGATATAAATCATATGTGTCCTTCCACAGGTTTGTCATTAATAATTTTGAGTTGAGGAAGTGCAGCTACTATCTGATCTCCTGATGCATCAATGTAACCTTTATAGGGCATTTTAAAATATGGCATAAGTAGAAGTGGAGCAGTGGTTCAGACTTGTCCCTGAGATTCAAAGGATTTGACATTTTTAACCATCATTTCAAATAGTGTATCTTTGTCACAAAATTCATAAATAGATCTTGCTATTTATGAAAGATCTTAAATATGCTTCCTGTCATATCCTTCAGATCCTAGAAATGACTGGATTTACTTTTTTCTCTGAGGAATAGGATTTACTTCTGAAACTTTCTTTTTTTCAATTCCCAGGGATAGACCAGATAATACATGTCCCAGGGCTTTGAGCTCCTTGAATCCAAAATCACATTTCTTTAAAGAAATTTCTATGTTTACAGATTGGATTTTCCCCAAAACTTCAGATAATCTGTGCACATGTTCTTTACAAGTCTTAGAACAGACAACAAGGTCACCAATGTAAATAATCAAATATCCTTCTGAAAGCTTTCCAGGAAAGATTTCATTCATCATTCTTTGAGGTTGTGAAGGTTAATTTATGATACCCAGAGGAATAATTAAATATCCATACACTCCACAATGAAAAATAATTCTCAAATATTTCATAGACCTTGGTGTCACTACATTTTGGTGGAATCCCTTCAGGGAATCCATAGTGATGGTTTATAATTCTTCAGATATTTTCATGAGGGAAATTTGGAGTTTTGGTATGGGATAACTTTCTGGGACAGCGTAGATTCTTGGAGATCTAAAGATACAGCCATTCTGGATTATACACTATGCCATGACACTATGAAAGGTGTAGTTATTTCTACATCTTCATTATGGAAAACATTTAATATTACACCAAGGTCCACGAGTTCTTAATATTAAGCTCAAGGGCTTCTCTGAATTTTGGGCTTTCTTGAAATGTAGGCCTTTGTACAAGTGGTGGATAATGTCTCTCAATGTTCAATATAATTTCAAATTTATGACCAATAATTTCCTCCAATAGTTTTTTATCTTATGCAAAGGCTTCTTCATGGTCATATAAAAGGGAAGAGAGTTCATTTTTATATACATCAATAAGATGAAGAATGACTTCAGCTTCATTCATTTGTTCTGATCTGCACTTCTCTAGCCCTGAGTTTATTGGTGATACTTTGTTTCCTGTAATTTTTCTTTTGAAGGGTAAAAAGACAAATTTATAATGCCTATTATCACCAATACTGAGTTATCTGTCTTTGGTGTTATGTAAATCTATGCCATACATGATTAAAGAATCATTTCCAAATATGAAACAGGTACTAGAGAAGCTTTCCATAACATACAAGTCAACGGTCATTTATGAATTACCATTTATATGTGGAAATATTACAGTGGTTTCAAATATTCCCAATTATTTCATTGGATTGCTTGCACTGTTGAATTATTGCCATGAATTTGTAAACAATCCTTAAGAAAGGACTTTCCAGCACAAGAGAAGAAGGATTCTGGGTCAAGTAAGAGCTTAGTGGATTTTTTATCAATCACCACTTCTTTTATACAGGATTTTCAAGCTGAATAGCATTTCCCCCTGTTTGATTTGGTTTAAATAAGTTGTGCATGTTGGAATTTTGGTACATCAAGTTGACTATTACTTAATTGTGGTAAGTAGGAGTAATGTCACATGATTTCAAATATGAAATTGATGCTTTCTATATATTCTGAAGATTCAGAAAATATTGATGATTTATCATCTGAATTCTCCTCATTTACATCAGCTTTTTCAACATAGGGTTCCTTTTCAATGTTGATTTCATTGATTTTCCCTCTTTTTGGACATGTTTCAGCCAAATGTGTGGTGCTTTGGCAAATATGGAATTTTCTAATTGTGTCTCCAGATTTAATCCCATATTACTAGAATTCTCTTTGGGGCTTTTGTCCACAGAATTGTTCCAAGGTGTATTGAACCTTGTTTTGATATTCATCCTAATAGGACCAATTTTGGTTCTGGTGGTTACTTCTTCTAATATATTTATAATATCTTCTTTTGAAGATTTCTCAGTAGTCCTGCTTTTTACAGAATGTTTCAAATCACCTCCACATTGTCTCAGAATCTTTCTGTGAATCATAAATTCTGAAATGTCAAAGGATAATGCTATCAGCCTGTCCTTTTGTTGGCAAAACTACAATAAGGCCCTGTTTTTGTAAGAATTAAGCTTATCAGATTCAAAGTATTTCTATAATTTTAATCCACAAGCATCATTGGCCCAGTTATTAATCATTTTGGTTTTCCACCATATCAAACTTTGCCTTCAATGTGCTTGTCTGAACTTGATATATCATCCAAGAGCTGAATTGGTAAACAAGTTGCTAAATCTTGCTGTTACCAATATGTCTCATAATTCAAAGTCTTCTTTGACCATGCCAATACCTGTAAGGTTTTACTATGAAGCACTAAGTAGATATTACCAATATTTTACTTATTTTACTATGAATTTCCTTATAAAATTAAAGAATAAGATAAAAAAGGATCATTATAATTATTGAATAAAATATATATATTATTAAATAAACCATATTATATAATGAAAATAAATATATTAATATTTGATAATTAATATATCTATGGCACTTTATTATTTTTACAAAAAAAAGGGTGTAAAAATCTGTTTATTAATAATAAAAACAATTTATAACAATAATATTATTAATATTGAAGTTTCATATTAATATAAATACTATTTATATTAATTAAAGAAATATTAAAGTAATAATAAAGAGAAAATTATTATGAAAGATGAAAATAACCTACTTTTAACACTTAATTTAATAATTTTGAATTTATTTATGCCTAAAAATGTAACTAAAGCTTATTTAAATTGTACTTGCAATAAAAAATAAAAGAAATTACAAATATTCTTTTCCTTGCATGGAATTAAATTTTTTAAGAGAGAATTTGAGAAAAACAAAAAAATATTGAATGAATAAACTCAAATCCAGTGACTATAATAAAGATGATCTTTGGTCTTTAATAATATAATAAATTTCTATATGAATGATAAATATATTACCTTTAATTTACTATTTTTTATTGTTTTTAAAGAATTTGAGGGGGAAATAGAGGTAAAAAGACCTCTATATATAATAAAATTCTTCCTCCTAGAGTCCAGAAGGCTTCTAATAGACGTGTTCTGACAGTATCCACTTGAATTGATATGTATTTTGAGTTTTAGTGATAATTAAATCATAATTAAACCATCTTGTCTCATTATCAGACCATTATTTAGAGTTCTCACTGTAACTCTAAGTCTTCTGACATCATTTTTGATTATTTTTCTTGTAACTCATCTTTTATGTCAAAATTTAATCTTTTAAGCTTCAATACATGTTTTCAAGGGGTTATACCTTGAATATAATGATAAAAATTACATAATCCCTCATGTATAAACTATTAGAATCTAGATATCTCCTTTGTTTTAATTTTGACCCACTTTCAAAGAAAAGTGGTTGACAGCTATAACAGTTTTGTTCAATAAATCCTTGAAAGTTATAAACCTTTTTTATAACATGTCAAAGAAAGTTACCATCTGTATTGTTCCAGTAATTATGTGGTAAATTTTCTTTGGTTCAACTCTCTATCATATATATTTGAAGAGATATGAGCTAAAAACCATGAATATATGCATTGATCATAAAAATGCATATATTCAGGTTATTTCCTTAAGTATTGAATTTACAAATATGAAATGAAAATTTTATATGTGTAGCTCTTCATGGGGAATATAGGGGTGCAATTTACTTCAAATTCTGTTACATTTCTTTCTGAGATAAAAAAGAATTTATGCCTTTCTGTGGAATTATTACTTATTACACAATAAGTATTTCCTTTACATATATGACATAAAAATGTTATATGTGTATTTTACCATGGGAATCAAATGTTTAAATCTATTTCAAATTTGTATTCATTAGATTTTGAGGTAATGAAGAATTCATTCCTATGCATGGCATTTTTACTTATTTTAAGATAATATTTTCAATTGTCATTATTAGAATGATTATTGTCAAGTTATTTTGTTAACTTTTTGAATATTTGGACATATCTCAAAAGCTCACATTCCCTACCACCAAAAACAATTCTACCACAATCTGATATAGTTAATTAGGGAATAATCCACTGTCCTAAATCTTCATTAGACTTTACTAGTCTGAAGCTCAATAATTCTTGAATTTTCTATTCTTTAGGTCTTCTTTCATGTGTGAGCCTTCTTAGTAGCTTATCAGCATTAGTTATATCTTTCTCAAGTAGTGATTAATCTTTTTGAGCTGAGTTTCTGTACCTCACAAGGTATTCTCTTTCTTTTTTGTTTCTTTTCCTCCTTTCTTGAAGGACTTTTAAAATTTTCTTTTCTTCTCCTTCTTTTAGAGGGGAAATTTTAAGTGGTAGTTCATTTTTTAGGAAAAATGATTCTTTATCACTTCAGCTGTAAGGTTTTATTAGTCTTATGGGGAAAGATGGGTGCTGGTTCATAAATTAACCTGTTAATTCTAGTTGCACAGCATTTGGGACATGTAGTGCTCTTATCAAGAAGGGTCCTGCAAAGGAATCTCTCAATTTATATGGGCCTTTGATGTTATTAAATTTGAGAGTTGATACTAAGACCAAATCTCCTACTTTGAAATCAGGTTGCTTAGGATATTTTTCCCATTTTTCCTTTGCATGTTTGAAAGAATTTTGCATACATCTGTTGGCATGATGTCTTCCTTTGTCAAGCATAATTTTGAGACTGCTTGCTTTTGGATGTATATCTCCTAATTGGTTCTTGTGATTTTCATAAGGAAGTCTTGGATTCCAATGTTTTTCTAGCATTACTGGTGTTTTTACAGTTGAAGAATGGATTTATATCTCATATGCCAGTTCAAGAGCTGGTATTAAGGTAAACCAATCAGAGTCTTTGAGCTCTAGGCCATAAGCACAGGATCCAGTTATGAAGTCTTAATAAAGTTTTTATCATTGTTTCTGATAAACCATCTGTTTGGGGGTGGTAAGCTGTTGAGAATGATAACTTGGTTCCAAGCATTTTATGGAGCTTTTTCCATAATTCAGAGGTGATTTTTGGATCTCTATCACTTATGATGTTTTTGAATAAGCCTTTATAACTAATGTGTCTATTACATATCATTATGGCTGTGTCATCTTGCTGAAATGGTAAGAAAATTGGTGTTTTTCTGTAGCTGTGAACTAGTACTAGGTGTGTATTAAAACTCCTTTCTCCTCTGTGAGGTAAGGATGTTACCCAATCCATGTGAGCTATTTCCCATTGGAATTTTGGTTCTTTAATTTGGATCATCATTCCAAACTTCTTTCCTGTGGCTCTGTTTGCTTTTTGATATTTGTCACAGGTTTGACAATACTCTGAAACATCTTTTCTCCAATTTGGCCACCAAGAGCAGGTTTTCACTCTCTCTAGTGTTCTATCTTCTGAGAGATGTCCAGATACAATACTATCATTACATTAATGTAGTATAGCCTTTATCAGAGTTCTATCTATAAATGTCAGAACACATGTGTGTTTAGTCCTATTATAAATAATTCAATCAAGAAGGTGGAATCTTCCTTCATCATATGCCTTTTTCCAGACTTCATCTACTTTGGAGGATAATGAGGGGTGTTTGCAATCTTTAATTAAAATTTGGAATAAGATATGACAGTTTCTTTCCATTTTGTAGCTTTCTTTAGCTTTCTTAAAGAGTTCTGTGCAAATATCTGTAACACATATGCCTTCTATATGATCTTATTCTTGTGGTACCTATTCTGGGTTTTCAGATGAATTTTTTAAAGCCCATCTTCTAATACCATATGCATTTTCATGAATCATTCCAGATTTATGAGCTATAGTCATATCTAATTTATATTATTGGATAGCAATCTGCCATCTTAACATATTTTCATTTGGTTTCTTCATGTTAAATAAATATTTCACAGCATTACAGTCTGGTATAACATCAAACACTGTTCCATCCAAATAGTGGTGTAATTTTTCTAGAGACCACACTAAGAAAAGACATTCCATTTGGATTGCTCCATATCTTGCTTCTGTTTCCTTAATTTGTCATGAAATGAAGCAAATTGGCCCTTCAACAGGTTTATCGTTAATGATTTGTGTCTTGTGTAGTGAAGCACCTAGTCCTTCTCCACAAGAATCAATGTACAGTTTGAAAGGTAGTTTCCAATATGGAATTAGAAGAAACAGAGCTTATACAAAGATTTGGAAATTTTTAGAAAGTCCTTTATGTGCTGTCTTTAATATCCAGCAAATCCTAGAAATTATTTCATTTCTTTCTTGGTTTGGAGAATTGGCTTCATTAGTACTGCTTCTACTTTTTTTTGTCTATGACCAAACTTAATGTAGATACAACATTTTCCAGTTCTTTCAGTTCACTATATGAAAAATGACAGTTTTTCAAGGAAATTTTCATATCTACTTGAACTACCTTTTGTAAGACTGATTCCAGTCTTTTTAAGTGATTTTACCAATTTTCATAGAAGACTATGATATTGTCAATATAGATGATTAACCATCCTTCTGATAATTCTTCAGGAAATATGGTATTCATAATTATTTGATAGTGGGAAGGTGCATTTTTCATACCAAATGGCATCCTTGAATATTCATATATTTCACAGTAGACTATTATCCTTGATAGTTTCTTGGAATTGTTGGTTAAGACATTTTGGTAAAAGCCATTTAAAGAATCTATTGCTGTAATGAACTTAGCCTTTGACAATTGTGATAATGCCTCATAGATTCTGGGTATTGGATATCTTTCAGGTATATTATACGTCTTCAAAGCTCAAAAGTACTCAGCTATCTTTGATTTCCAATTGTGCCAAGTTATAATGACAGGTGTAGTTACTTCTACCTGTTCATTATGTCCTACTTTCCTCAACACTCCAAGGTCTATTAATTCCCTAATATATACCTCTAAGGCTGCTCTAGCTATTCACTAGCTGTGTTAGATGGTCTTCTTAGCGGTGGTGAAAAAGGTTTTTCCACATTAATAATAATGTCTACCTCATGTCCAATGATTCCACCTGTTCTTTGTCAGTTGCAAAGGAATTTTTGTATCTAAAGAAGAGGTTAATCAATGTTTCTTTCATTTTTTCTGTTAATTCTTGATTAAATTCTGCATCTGTGAGTTTTTAAATTATTAATGTACTCTTTTCTGGGCTTGGCTCTACATTATTTATAACAGTGATTTGTTTTTCATTGCTTAGACAACCAAATTTCTGTCTTTTATTGTCCCCTATAGTAAAATATATGTCTTTCCTGTTAGAGATATCTATACCATAAATTGACAAGTAATCAAGTACAGTTTTCCATTACCACAAACTCTACTTTCACTCTTATAAATTGGTAAGGGTGAGGAAAAATTACTATCCAGTCAATTATTCCAAGGGGTTTCATGCTTTCACTTGCACTACTAAGTTTAACCCCTTGTATTGGTATAAGCTTTCCTTCCCAGTATGGTATAATTTTTTTCAAATGACTCTTACAAACACATGTGCAGTATGCTCCTGTGGCCAGGTTTCTTTTTTCCTCTTGGCTTTCAACCATGAAAATACTTATACTTGACTTTCCAGATGAATATCCCATTCCTTTGGAAGGTTTGGTTCTATGAAATTTGGCATCTTGTATGTTTGTGAGGCTTGTATTGGATGTTCCAACTTGTGGTAGGTTTTAATTTACAACTAGTACTTCATATATTAAATCAATATTATTGATTTGTGCATTAATTATATTAGCTTTATAAATCCCAGAAGTTTCTGACTCTTCAGTTTCTTTTTCAGAATCAGATTCATCTTCTTTATCATTGTGGTCTCCTGCTTCCAAAATTTCATTAATCTTTGCCTTTTTTAGGCAATTATTGGCTAAGTGTCTAATACCACCACATTTATGACATTTTCTTTGCTCATTATTGTTTTGGTGTATTGGGTTTTAAAGGTTCTCTTGGTTTTTCTTTCTTAATGAATGGTTTATTTGGACTTTTAATATCCATTTTTTTCCATTTTCTGCCAATCTTGGTTCTTTTCACTATGTCTGCTAGTAAATTAATGCACTCTTTTGTGGAACATGGCTCTATCCACCTGCTTCTCAGGTCATTTTTCAGTTCTCCTCCACATTTTTTGAGTATTTTCATATGCACCATTTTCTGTGACATTTCTGGGTACATTGCATTCAATCTTTAACTTTTTTTTGGAACCAAGCCAAAGGTTTATCCTTATCTGGGTCAAAGAAGGAATCTTCAAATGCATTTTCTATTTTTTACCTCCAAGCATCATTTTCCCACTTGGTAATTATTTCATTTTTCCACCAAGACCAGGTATTTTTGCCATTTGTTTGTCTTATGCCATAATACCATCTTTTTGCAGATTTTTCAAATAATGAATGTAATCTGGCTGTGATTAATTCATCTGGTATGGAATAATGCTCTTGGAGCATGTCAATTGTTTTAATAAATGACATTTGATCATATTCAATTTCACCTGTGAATGTTGGCCATTATTTTAATTTAGGTGCTTCCTTCATTAAGACTTGATTATTGTCTTGATGGCTCAATTCTGATATCAATGGATTTTTCATTTCCTATTTCAATTTAACAGGAACTCTTGTGTGAGAAAATGGGGTTGATAACTTGGGCATATTTCAGTTGGCCTCATTCATATTATCCACTTTTTCAGTGATAAGACTTATTTCACTTTTAATGTCATCATTAAGATTCATTCTTGCTTAATCACTTTTTCCTACATGATCTAGAGGTAATTTTTGATTTTATCAAGTCTTTTCTTCAATTTTTTCAACAGAAATGTTTAATTTGTTTAATTTTTCTTTCAGATTATCAATACTCACATTATAATTGATTTTGAAAGTTGCTTCTTTGATATCGTTTATGTATTTATACAATTTCTGTTTTCCTTGTATCAATTTCTGAGTATTTTCAATCAAAACTTTTGTGTTATTATTTTCAACCATAAATTCAATTATGTCAATTTATTTTTTATTTTGTACAACAATTTGTGTTAAAGATAAAAAATTATTATTTATTTCTTGTGAAGATAAAAATTATTGTTAATGTCTTTTAGAGGTGAAATACTATTTTTAATTTCTGTCAAAGTATTTACAACATCTGGAGACAAAGCTATTTCTTTGAGAAATAAGATTGTCTCATTCTTTGTTCCTCCTTGTCCTTAAATTCCATCAAGGTTCTGGCCATGTTGACAACATTGTCCATGGCATCTTTTTGGATTTTTGGAATCCTGTAGCTTGGGGAATATGGTTTTCTCAAGTTATTTTTCTTGTACTTCTTCCCTTCTTGGGGAAGTGGGTTGGCTTGGGGCTTGCTGGTATAAGCTACTGGGGCTTCTTCCTTGGTTTCCTCCCTCTTTTTGGCATGGTATTCCTTGAACTTTTTGATTTGAGGTTTGGATGATAGTGGATTCCATCCATTGGAGTATCTCACTATTTCCTCCTCTTTGAGGAGACTTCTCAGGATATACCAGGAGTTCATCACTCCTTGGTGGATCTGTGGTGAAATCTCCCAATCCTTGTCCTTGTACAACATGTAGTACTTCTTGTACTGGCTCATGTATATGTCTATTTGAGCCCTCTGAATGTGATTTGTACCTTTTTTGAGTTACTCATACTTAGTTCCAACTGTAGTTCAGATATTATGGGAATTTCTGGGAATTGCCTTTGGGATATGGCACTTCCTTGTGTGAATTCTGTTCCACTTGAGATTTTGCCCTTTATTTTCCCTTTTGAGGGATCAATTCTACTGCTGAGTCCAGCTCCATCTGATTGGATGGAGTATTGGGATCCTCTTCTAGTAGTCTTAATTAAGAAATAAAAAAGATTTCAAAACACTAAAAAATCTTTTTATGGAAATTTAAGATAGGCACTCACCTTCTGAGTCCTGAACAGTGGGTCCTGAAAATAATAATTTCTTGGCCTTTGTTGTTTTATTGAAAAAAGGTGTTGGAGAGCTAAGGAAAGTTTCTTCCACCAATCTCTCAACAGTTGTTTTATTGTTTTCTGTTGGGTTGTCTTCAAACACTAAAAAAGAAAAATAAATATAATTCCTCTTATAAAAGTGTTATTTTTGAGAATATATGCCAATTTACACATAAAAACTTCTTCTATATCTTTTGAAATAAGAGAAATGAATAAAAAGGAATCAAAATGATTTTTTTCTTTTATTATTTTTTTGTATTTTTTAAATAAAAATAATATCATTCTTTAAAATTATATTATAATATAAATGTATTTTTAATTTTTAAAAAGCTTTTTTAGTAACAAGAGTAGCTCAAAAAAAGCTCTTGATAGTCTAAGGATGTGAAAAACCATGTGTAAGACAGTAAAATTGCTTTCCAAATGTCTCAATAGCTTTTGAAATTGTCAAATATAAAATTATTATATATTTTTACGATTACAAATAAGGTTTTTCTTGGATACACAAAATTTGAATCTTTTTTAAAAGGTCTTTTAAGTAAATATCACAGCCAGGTGCCCAGATGTAAGGTTTTACTATGAAAAAATATGTAAATATTACCAGTATTTTACTTATTGTACTATCAATGTCCTTATGAAATTAAATAATAAGATAAAAAATAGTTATAATAATAAATAATTATTATAATTATGGCATAAAATATTTATATTATTAAATAAATGAAAGGGCGGTGATATTTCCATGCCTACACCTACACATAAAATTGTGGATTAAGATACGCCTTCATGCCTTTCATGGATATAGTTTGCTAAATACATGCCAAATTTTGATTTTTTTTGCTCCAAAATAACTATAATTTCAAATTTGCCCACTTTTGATTTTGATGTTCATATGAGTCTCTTAGAAACATTTTGATAGCTCAGAATATGTCAAAGTACTTGCTACAGTTTTTCTTACATGAAAAAAATAACCACCATAAGGACAGGAATTCAAAATACAATAAGAGCTTTGAATAAGCAAAATGTACACACCTTGCCAAAGTATGCTTCCTTTGTTGTACCTGTAATTCATAAGTTTAAAATAAGTGGTTCTAAATCTTTCATTAAATAAAGCTTCTCATGAATTGAAATACCCTTTGCATGTTTATCTCCACTGTATAAGGTGATATAAAGTGGTATTCCATTACATTTCTACTTTGTCAAATACAATTTAGACAATAAATAGCTTTACCCTAAACAGCTGGGTTCCAATGAGGCTCCTAGACATACATTAGATATATAAATTATATTAAAAGCCCCTCATGGTCATATAATCATAGTTAATACCATTATAAATACAATTTCTTCACAAGTGATATTCAGGACAGCCCCTGAAGCCCCTATTGAAGCAACAAGTACTTCTACCTTTTTTTCCCTTGAATTTATGACTTTCTGCCTCTTATGTTGCCTGGCCTATTGTTCTGTCAACATGTGTAAAAATAATCTCATTGTTTTCTAATACAATTCCAATCCTACCAGTTTATCACCAATAGTTGTCAACCAAAAGCTTCATAATTATCAAAGGAGGGGTAAAAAAAAGTAGTTTAATAGAAAAAATAAGGGAAATAACTAAAACTAAAGATCAAGAAATGCTGTAAACTGTGAAAAAATCACTGATTTTGGGGTTGAATTTTCAATGTTGCAGCGTGATAAAAGGAGTTTCAGGGGCCTCTGAATTTTAGTGCTTTGTAGACATGTTTTTAAATCAAAAATTTTCATTATGGTACTATTAAAAAAAGCTCCTTTCTATCTGTGACCCATATGGTGAGATAATATCTTCAATGTAATATATATGTTCACCAAGAAAGTGATGATTACAACAAAGGAAAAGTTTGTTTATATAATTGAAAAACATTTCTGGGACTTGATGAGATGATAATAAGAGTACTTTGTAAATATCATTATATCTATCTAATTTCCAATTCAAGAGAGGTTCATGGATATGATCATGATTAATTTCAGGTAGATCAATTAAAAAGCTGTCCATTTTTCTTTGTAGAGAAAGATGCCTCAGGCATAGCTGAAGGGGATATCATTTCTTTCTATGAGCTCATCCAATATAGTTGGTGCCCAATTCTCCTTTTTTTAATTTTGAGGTGCTGAAATGAAGGTTATTAAGCTCATTAAGTCATTTATACTGTTTTGAATAGGGGTTCCTGTCAGGAAAATGCATCTGGATGTTTGGATTGCCCCAATTTCTTTGAAGAATTTTGACTCCTGACTTCTTATCTGAGTAGGTATGTCAATTTAACTTATATATCTTTAATAAGAAGTCCACACTTCATAAATAATAAGTATAAAAACTCACTGGGCCTCATCTAAGACAACTTGGTACCATTCACTATGGTAAATCCAAGAGCTTTTTATATTATTAGTCTGACCGAGCTCATGGGCTAACAAATGATAGCTGGATATTACAATATCATATTTGCACCAATTTTTAAGTCCAATCTCCTTTCTTTTCTTCCCATGATAGGTGAAAAGATTTAGTCGCGATATCTCTGTGTGTAATTCAAATTCATCTTCCCAATTCATTATCAAACAAGGTAAGCATATTATGAGTGTGGAAGGTTTTTTTTATATATTAAGAAACCGGATGGATGGTGGAATATCTATTTTGGAATATTCAATAGTCATAAATATAAGTGATATGCACTGAATTTATTTTCCTGGTCCCATGTCATCTGCAAGCAGACAGCCCATAGGAGTATAGCTGAAGGACTCTTGGAGGTTTTTTACTTTCTTCTTTGTGATTTTATGTATCAAATTCATTCTTCTAGTTGAGTATGATGGTGTATTTAACCACAGAGAATTTTCTGATTTTCCATTTGGGGTTTCTCTATCCAGGAGAAATGCTAATCTTTGCTTTTGATGAGGCTTTAGTGATGTTTTTAAAAATGGTATTAGGGATTGGATTTGTGGGAAGTCATTCCCACTTGTAATCTTCAGGAGCTGTGAGTACAACTCAGGTGACAACAATACATTCTGAGAAGATATAACCAGCTTGAGCTCCATGTGTGAGATAAGTGAACACCCACAATTTTCAGAGCTGTTGTATCTGGCTGGTTGGAGAATTAATATTGAATTATTCCTATTGACATCAAAGATATCAGTTCTTGATGAGGAAAATGAAGAAATAAACATTACTATTGGAATACTGATCTTTATCTTGTTTTAAAGGTTAAACTTGAGAAATCTTCCAATGAAGACTTTCTGGTTGGGGGTTTTCTCTAGATTAGTGTGCCACATTCCAGTGGGACCACAGGATATAAATAAATTGGGTCACCAAATACTGGTACAAGGGAAGAGGTGACATCCAGAGGAAGGCTACCCAAAGCTTCTCTTTGATGTTGTGTATACAGAAATAAATTTTGACTTGTATTAAATAAGAAAATCCAATCATCCCGTGAAAAAGGTTTCTGAATGGGATTAGTGAGGCATACATGGGTTCTCAATATACCAAGGCATTATGTCTTGAAAGAATACATCTTTGGAAAAAAGATTCAGTTTAATCTTGACAGGAATTAATGGTCAATTAAATGAACTGGAGAGCAAGAAAATATACTAAAGTAATTTTTGTACTAATCAGGCTGGCTTGTGGCTTTTAGGTTCTATTTGTCTTATAAAGAATTTCACATGAGGTTCAATAAAAGATTTTTGAGTGAAACATGAGGCTGAAACCGTTATTTCTGACTTATAGCTTGAGTGCATGGCAGATGATGATATTATTTGACAATCAGAATCTTAATCATAATATCATGAAATCAATTCTGTGATTCTTTGCCACACATTTTATCACTTTTGGGGATGGATGCTTACCTTAACATATTTTTGATCAAGTGGGTGGCTTCTTAATGTGCTCATCATTTTATGTTAAGCTGGAGTAGACAAGAGAAGGTCAATTGAGAGAGGAAAGGAGCTTTATTTTTGGATATGTCAATAGACTTGCTAAAATCTCTGCATGAGAAGAATCTTGCTATTTGAAGTCCTGACTTTGAATAGAATGCATGAAGGACATTCCCAAAGATAATTAACAAAATATATTTCAAAAATGTCACCAAATGAAAATTTGTACTCAAGTTTGCATCATACATCCCATTTCTTGCATAGGTTTCCTAGTCTAAGGTTGAAAAGCTACATCAAAAGAAATGGAAAATAACAAGAAATTTATATGTTGGAAAGCTTCATTTTTTTCTGTTGATGGATCTTCTTTTAATTTTAAATCATTTCTTGAGGCCCATATTTATTATCTTCTTGGATTATTGGATCCATACATATAAGGCTTTTAGCTCTTGAATATAGCATAGAGTTAATTTAATAAGAACAGCTAAAGTGAGTTGTGGTGGGAAGCTCATCAAAAATGGGAGGTGGCTCAATGTTCTGATGAAATTTAGTTGAAGTTTTCTAGAGAAGCTCAATAATATCTTGTTTTCAAGGAAAATACAAAATTGTGGAGTATTCAGGAAATGGAAGGCCATAGCTACAGGAGCAGATGGGATATGGAATTAGTTTTATGGCTGATTTTTCAAAGAATGTGAACAAACCATAAGTCCAAGTATTCATGTCCTTCTCATCTCTATGAACACAATTATGAAAACCATTGGTTGCTATGATTAAATTGGAGAAAGATCATACTTTTTGGTGGAAAATTGGATTCCATTCACCTTAATTCTATTCAGGTATCTGGGCTTCTTTGATGATGTCATTATTCTCACGGGAAGCAGACATAGAAATAATATTTATGTGGGATGAAACAAAATCTTCAAACCAAGAAAGGGTCATCCATTCTTCATTATCTGCCTTCAATATTTCCGGATTCATTGTGGTCTTCCTGGCATAAACACCTAGTAAAAGGAGAATATAATTAAAAAAAAAACTTGAATATAATTTGCAAAAGACTCACCTAAGGATTGACCACTATCACTTCCGCAGCAAAATACAACTCCTTTCATATGACCATCAATAAGATCACTATTGGCTTTGATATGAGGACAATTTTGGGCTAATTTGTAAAGTTATATTATTAATCAATTTAATGAGGTAAAAGTTTGAGAAGGATTATAAAATGGATGCAAGTGATAAATGAAGAGGGGCTCATGATTTTTTGAATTGAAAACTATTGTAGGATTTTGTGTTCCATTTATAGAAGTTAATAAAAGTTTATTTATTCTATTTGGATTGGGCTTAACTGAAACTGACCTGAATTCACCTCTGCTTCTTGATGCATGGTCCAAAATTTGGGTGAGTAATTTTTGTCCAATTTGGCATCTTCTATGTGAATGATTAGATTTTTTATTTAAAGATGAGTCATTTTTGGATAAGGGGGAATCATTCACAGCTTGTGAAATAGTCCTTCCCATGGAATGATCCTCAGAATTCAACAACAACTCATCCTTTCTGTTTTTGTTGTGTAAGCTTGAGTTTTTAAGAGTTATTGGATGCATTGAGTCACTAATGGATGAAGAAAAATCATTTTCAACTGGTGAAATAGTCCTTCCCATGAAATTTTTTTCTTCATCATTAGGTGACTCCGTACATTTTGGGAGTTCAATGAGTTGAGATGGTGAATGTTGACTCATGATGGGTGCAACAGCAAGAAGTAAAGCTTGAGGCTTTCCCCTAGAATAATTTTGATTGAAAAGAAAATAAAATTCCATAAAATTCAAATCATTTAAAATAAAAGGAAACATTAAAAATATTTATTTTAAATAGCTCACTGGCACTGTAAGATCCCCAGTGAAGGCATGTAAATTTAAAAAAATATTTTAAATAGGTAACTGGAGCTGTAAGAGCCCCAACAAGCTCATTCAAAATGAAAAAATAGATTATTCAAAATCAAAAAAAAATTATTCAGAATAAATAAAGAATAAATGAAAAAATATATTTTTAAATCAGCTGCTTGGCCTGTAAGAGCCCCAGTGAGCTAATTCAATTAAAATAAATAAATTTTAACAAATAAAATAAAAATAAATAACTTAAAATTAATAAAAAAATTAATTTTTCAAAAGGAAAAAGTTGTGGGGGCTGTAAGAGCCCTAGCAAGCTAATTAAAGAAAAAAAATAAAAAATAAAAAAATTGATTTAAAATGAAGAAAAAAATTAATAAAAAATAAAATTTTTAAAATAATTCAAATAAAACAAAAATAAATAAAAATTCAATTTTTAGAAATAATTAAGTCACTGGGGCTCTTACAGCCCCAGCAAGCTGATTCAAATGCAAAAAAAAAATATGAAATTTTTAAAAATAAATCAGTCACTGGGGGGCTCTTACAGCGCCAGGAATCTGATGCAAATAAAAAAAAATCTATTTAATAAAAAAAATTATCAAGAATAAATAGGTCATTGGGGCTCTTACAGCCTCAGCAAGCTAATTCAGATAGAAAAAAAATAAAAAATAAATTTTTACAAATAATTAAGCTTCTGGGGCTGTAACTAATTCAAAAAAAATAAATAAATAAAAATTAATTTAAAAACAAAAAGAAAAATAATAAAAAATTAAATTTTAAAAATAAATCAGTCACTGAGGCTCTTACAGCCCTAGCGAGTAGTTTCAAATAAAAATAAATAAATAACTAAAATTATTCATTTAAAAAGAAATAGGTTTCTGGGGCTGTAAGAGCCCCAGTGAGTTAATTCAAATAAAAAATTAAATTTTCAGAAAAAACAGTTGCTGGGGCTCCCCAGAAAGCAGATCCAAATAGAAAGAAACTAAAGAAAAAATAAAATAATTTAACATGAGAAAAAAAGGTATTTTTTGAAAAAATAGGTTTCTGGGGCTGTCAGAGCCCCAGAAACCTAATTGAAATAAAAAATATAATTATTTAAAATGAAAAATGAATTCAAAAAAAAATATTCAAAATTAATTAAATATTGATGATCATTTTTTATATGTCACTGGGGCTGTAAGAGCCCTAGCAAGCTGATTTAAATTAAAAAAATCTTTTTAAAAATAAAATTGAAATTATTCAAATTAAAATAATTTTCATATCAATTTAATAAATAAAATTATTAATTTGAAATGAATAAGAATTAAGAAAATTATTGAATTGAAATAAAAAAGACTTACTTCAGTATGTTTTGATTACAAGTTTTGAGTTGAGAGGATTATTTTACATTGAACAATAACATATTTTTAACTTGAAAACAATTAGGTTTGATTGAGTATATTAATAATGAAAATAATTCAAGAGGGGGAATGAGTTTGCTGCAAAAGGATCCTTTGAAGTCAATGTGATGTGAATGACCTAATGCACAACCAGAAAAAGGCTGACCTGAACCCAATCAGGTCACTATGGGCTGACCATGTCCAGACCTTGTTCCTACCTGGTCTGTAATCCATTGAAAAAGACTTTTTAAATTCCCTTTCAAGCAAAAAGAATGCATTTCAATAATCTCCCTGAAAGCATTTTTTCTCTTTTTTTCCCTTTTTTCTGATAATATTGCTCAATCTCAGCTTTCTTTACTCGTTGAATTTGATCTCTGATTTTTCTGCTCAATTCTTTTTTGATCATGAGTCTCCCAAATTACCCAAATAAAAGTCATACCAGTCAGCCTGATATATTGCAAATTCTTCAGAAACAGAATGAATATATAAATGACTTGAAACCTCAGCTCAATCAGCGTGATAAGGATGTTGAAGCCTTAATGCAGAATTTTTTGAGTCTTCAAGTGGAATACAGTAAAACTACTGAACAATCATCAAAAAGTCAACAAGGCACCAGCTACAAAAAGAATGCCAGCATCAAGCATGAGTCTTCCTCAACCAAATCTAAAGTAAAAGCTCCTAAAAGACAAAATTCCTCAAAGAAGAAGTCATGTTCTGCTTCAAAAAAATCCCGTTCAGCACAATCAGGAGAAAAACAAAAGCCAGGCCAAACCAGATCATTATGAATAATATACCCAAAAGCTTTAAACCAACCAAAGTGAGTATATAATAAGTTAATTCTTATTTGGTTATGTGAAAGGCCTAGTTTCTGATTCTCTTCAATACTCAGAGCACTTTTCTCAAAAATATTGGAATCATTTGGGGCCTCATTTATCAAAAATCTGTCCCAAATGAACCTCATCCTTCCCTTCTTAAGTAATTTCATAATTTGTTCAATCATGTTGATGAAATACAACAAGTAAAAAACAGTACCACTACAATCTGTCCAATTCCTGAAGCCAATATCATTACTCTGAGAGGCACTGAACCTGGTAGGAAGAAGTTTGGCTGTGCAATTGTTAATGTTCAGGAGTTCTTCATTTTATATATTAAAGCATTACTGAAAAAGCTCGGAATACATCAATGGGCCCCTTACCTTGAAGAACAAATTGACACTCTTTCAAATGAAGTTTTCAGGATAAGTGAAATTAAGACATTCCAACAGGTTTAAATTGGCGGTTCCTATCAATGCATGAACAATCACTTGCACTATTTAAATAAAGTTGGCCCACTTGAAGCAACTTATAACCACTTTGTACATTACTTTCAAAATAAAGTTTATAAGCAAGAATTGAAAGAAAGAGGAATCTATCAGAAGGAGCTGGAAAGAGGTACCATTTCAAAGAATAGACAAAGGGCTGGTAATTTTTTTTTGAAATCTCATTTTAGCTGATTCATATCTTTTGCTTAGCTTTGCAAGACTCACTACAAGTTTGGAGTCACTGAGAACTTCCCCAAGAGATATCTGAAGATTTTGGCTGATACTGATGCCCAAAGTGACAATGAGCTTGTTCCAGAGAAGAAAGGTTATGTCATCAAGAACTTACCATATCAATCCCGAAATGCAACCACCTTCATGCGTCGAGTAGATGAAGAAATTGAAAAGGCATTGGAAAATCAAGGAAAGAAGTCTCTGAAGCACAATTGTATTGAGATTGAAGGAATAAGCCCTAAAAGTTTTGGACAAGTTCCCAAAGGGTTGCCTATTGACTTTTACAATCATGACTGGTACAATAATTGCACTGCTGCTCAGAAAACCACATATGGCAACATAATAAAAATTGCTTTCCTGCCAGATGCATCCAAATCCATATGCATAATACAATATCCTAACAAAAAATGAATGACAAGCGATTCTCCGAGAAATACAATCTATCCCATGTGATTCATGGCGATGATTCAGATGAATCAGAATCTGATTCTGAAGATAATGAGAGCAATTCAAGAAGTGGTATTGGGAGCCTTTCAAATGAGGAAGGTGATTTAAACAGTGATCTTGATGACAATGAAATAATGGAAGAAGATTCCCAAATGGAAACTTCTCAAACTCTTCCAGCTCAAATCGTAGGAAAATCCAGCGGAATGGGATATGGATATGATTGGGAAAATTGGAAATAAAGATTGCTTCAGTTATTGTATTGAAAAAATATTGAATTTTTTATTTTGATTCCAAAACATTTTCTTGCACTTGCTTATATTCTTGGTGCTTTAGATTTTGTGTTGTTTTGATTATCAGAAATGTGATATCCAAAATATTAGTTATAGTTATTTTATTAAGAATAAGCTTACATTTATACAAGATAAATCTATAGAATCTTGAATTATTACAAGAGAGATGTAAATTTTGCTTGAAAAGAAGCTATGTACTCAGAAATTATTTTTGTTTTACTTGTGAAATGAGAAGACTCTCCCTTTGTAAATAGAAAAAAGATACCTTTATTGAAAATACCTCAGAGGACATTTGACTCAAACTTATTTTTTGAGATGTGAAATCTACTGTATTAATTTACATGAGATAATTCAAAGATACTATTCAATAAAGTGAATATTTAGACAAAGAAACCAAATTTGATACTGAGGTATCAAGGAGAAACTATATAATTAAAACAGGTTTCTTTGTTTATAAAAAGGAAACACTAATAAATCAGGAGCTATGTGCCCATTTCAAAATCATGTAAACCATCAATTTGTAATGTTTGACTTTCAAGTACAACAAGCTTGTTGATATATTGCACAAAAAAGCTTGGCTTGTGGATCCTTAAAGTCCAGGCTGGTAATTTCTGTTATGGTTCAAGGCTGACCACTTTTTCCAAGGGTATGAATGAAAGAAATCTACTATGCTCAACTTGAGCTATATCTAATGCCTTAATGAACACTTCGACCTTCTCAAATTGCTTTATTCTTTCCTCCACATTCTTCAGAACTTTTACAATAAGTATTTGACCTATGTGAAGGTTGTTGCAGTCCAAATCAATGATACAACTAGCTGCCCCATAGGTTCTTGAATTAAAATCTTGAAAATAAATGATGCTATTAGGATGTCCCGATGAAATATTCATTCCACCTCTCCACCCATCAGATTGCAAATCGGTTGCATAATTTGGAGGAACTAAGGCGTTCTGTGGATGTGGAAGGTCGCAAAAGTCCCTCAAGTGTGGGTGAGTTGATCTGAGATATTGAAGGAGTATTTCATATGTTTTGTTTCTTAATTCATAAATCTCCTTTGACTTTCCACCCTGTTTTGTAGTTGTGTCTGGTGTTTGGACTTTGAGACACTGCTTTTGACTAAACTTTTTCATCAATGTTTCTTCCATGGCACCTGTTGGAAATTACAAAAATTTCATTTAGCTGTAAATATTAAAAAATATGAAAAAGGAATCAAAAGGTTACCTTTTAAGTGATTATTTTTGATTTTTTGTAGAGTTCCTACAAGAAATTCACCACCAAACTCAGATACCCCAATCAGAGGACCCCACCAATCAAGATGATCAGGTAGGTGCATTTCTTAGTGGTGGTTTGGATTCAGTTTGAAATTTAAAAATAGCTCAAAAGATGTTGCCTGATAAACCTCATATGTTTGGGAAAATTTGAGACTATCATCTTTGTTCAAAACCTTGCTGATAACCATGCTTGTGCATTGTACAAGTGCACATAGGCTGATCATGAATTGCTCCAAATTAAAGTTGAAGTCTTGCTGATCACTGAATAAAACATCAAGAACTGCCAGAGGAATGTAAATTTTGAATAATTCATTGAATTTGCTGGCCTTCAACCTACTTCAGTGTTATTCAACTAATCTCTTTCATATCCTTGTCACACCTTTTGGGACTACAACCTCATAGATTTGAGAAATTAAGGTTTTCTTGTTTGCATCAGAAAAACCAAAAATTTTCTGATTGATAATTGTTTTGAGAATAATACATCACTTCTGAGTCTGAGTTTGAATTGCTAGCACTACTATCATGCCATATTGCTGAATTCCTAGAAAATCCCCATCAATAATTGAAATGGTGCTGAAGAATCCCCTCAAACAAATTATGTATGAAACCAAGCATGACATTCAATACTGAATTCCAATAAGGTAGGTGGTTTAATTCAGACAAGCAAATGCCAGTCTTTTTTGCCAATTCTTCCTTCTTTGTGCGTGATTCCAATTTGTGGTAAGCAAAAGATGTGTTGAAAACATCTCAACCAGATCAGCATCTTCCTCACTTCAGTTCTTTTTTCTGATTGATTGTGATATCACACCAAGTACAAAAGCTATTTTCTGAGTGTGACATAAACCCTGCTACTTTATGAGTAGCAACAACATCGCCAATTAAAGCTGCTAGATTGACAATCACTTTACACCCTTTAGGATATTCTGGTGTACATATTGTAATTCCTCTGTTAAATTTCGGGAGCTCATTGATGAGAGGCCCTAATATGTTTCTTATTGTGAACATTTTGGGCTGTTTTGGTCTAGGCATTATTCCAGAAAGATATGTAAAAGCTGGTTGATAATGTAGATGTGGTGGGATATTTAGGCAATTGATTCCAATGAAACCCATAGATGCTTGACATCCTGAGAGTTTGTTTTGTAGTTGATTGAACCAGTAAATAAAGAGACTGAGCCTGAGAATTAAGCTATTACCTCTTGGCTCTTTTGGAAACATTGTTTACCACATCAATAAGTAGTTCTGGTGGTTGAGATTCCAATTTGCCCTTCCACTTATAGATTATTTCTTCCATTCCTGTTATATTCAAGAGCTATTTGATCCAATCTACAAGTCTCTGGGCTATGAAAACCAATTTGGGAACTCTGGGGCATGGCTTGTTTTGAGGAAATATTTCACCAAGTGTCCATTGTGGAGAGGGAACCTTTCAGTCTCTAGCAAAAACCTTATCTTGAGCCTCTGGTAAGATCCTCAAAGAGTAAGAAAGTTCAGTTCCACATGGCTGACTAGTCAAAGAAGCCTGATATCTGCATTCTTCTGGTGCCAGTTTTTCATAATAAAGAGAAAATTATTTGCTACAGAATACATATTTTTCAAATTTGACATCAAGCTGAAGAAGTTTGATGATACTAAAAACATTGCAGGGTACCAGATTTTTAAGGTTGCACTCAGATCCATTGTGATGATGAATAGCTTCTACTACGTGGATTAATTTATGTTGTGCCTTCTGACAGTTTTCTTTACTGAGACAAGCATCCATGTTTAGCCACATGATATACACTAATATCAAGTCTAATCTGAAATTAAATTAAGTTGAAATGTTCAAAGAATCTTAGTTTTTAAATTAAACAAAAAGAAATTAACGTACAAGCTATTTCTGATTCCTTCATGAAATCTTCTACAAAATCAGATTTGTATTCTGTTGAATTATCACTTTTGGTGGTAGCAGAAGATTTCTCAGTTCAATTCAAGAAGAGGTTAGGAAAAGTCTTGCAAGCATAGTTGTATCTGATTCATTTGTAAGATTTCTTCAATCTCTATTCCTTGTACTTTGATGAACAAGAAGTCCCTTTTGGATCTTTCCATCGGGTGTTGTGAAGGTGTACTGTGAGCTTTTTGAGCAATTGCATATCTCCATGCTTCAATTATTTGTTTTTGGGAAAAGGATGTTTTCTTTGCGTCTTTGGTTTAATCATTTTATTGTAAAAATGAATATCATGTTGCTTCCCCTTCATGGGTAAAGTTGTGTGATGAATTAGGAAGTTAAAAAAAGGAAAAACAAGACTTTTAAAATCAATTCTAGTTTATTTTAGAGAATTAATACTTTTGTTATGCATTTAAAGAAAGCAATCCCTCAGCTGCGGCTTTGCATAGAAATTTTGAATCTAATAAGCGGAAAGCTGAGCAAACTCAACTCTTCCCATTTCTTCAATTTCTTATACTAGTAAGTGTTTCCTTTGTCTGGATTATACACTCATTCTTAGCTAAGCTTTCTTTTTTTTCACTCAGATTCCTTTGTCAAGAAAATATTTGAAGAAATTTATCAAAATATTCAAGCTCAATACCAATCCCAAAGAAAATGTGTTTATTTATTCATTGTGATCAAGCTATGGCCTTTGTTGTTAAAGACCATCATATATGAATTGGGGCCCCTGTGAGTACTGTTTTACTTTGAATTATCATTCCTTATCAATTGTTCTTTTCTCAAGATATTGCTTTTTTCCTACATTGGCAATTCAAATGTTTTTCCAAATCATTTTACTCTACATCATAACTTACTTCTCATTTCCAATTATCCATTCTGTGACCCATCACATCTTGATTTTCTATTTATTATCCCATATCTTCAATTTAATGTCAGACATTCTTGATTCATTGTATCTTGTTTGTCACACAATTGTGTTTCTCTTTCTCTGCCACAAAGAATAAGACTTATATATGTTTTCATTTCATAATTTTACTCAAATATACTTACAAATGAAAAACTTCAAAAATGGACAAACAAAACTTTGATGAAAATACTGATGGAGCTTCCTGGGAAACTATGAGAAAAAAAGGCAAAATTTATCAATTGCAAACTAAATCTTGAAAGAAGGATTTTACAGTTTAAACTTTTAGTTTCAAAATTAGATGCTCTTGAGAGGGACATGGTATGCTTTTTTTGGCTTCATCATTTATCTATCAGTCAACTAATCAAGAATTAATGAAGGAACAGCCTTCAGAATCTATATCAAAAATATTTCTGATGCATTTTTAAACACATGGAGTTAATGGAACAAAATCAAATTATTTTTTCCTATTAACATCAAGAGCTCTTGATTTTGTCTCAGGTGTCAGTTCCTGAATTTTTTTCAATTTCATTTTTTGGTATTAAGAAACTTACTAAGCAATTTTTGCAAAAAAATTCTTTTATGTTTGGTAGAGAATTATTATGTTATGTTGGTATTTGTAATGAATTAACTCAAAAATAGCTATTATATGTACAATGGAAGGAACAATGAATTTAAGATTTTTTAAATCTTCTGAGAGTCAAGAAAGGTAATTTGAAATACTTCACGTCTTCCTTGGTAAGCTCTAATTGAGACATACACAGGATTTGAAGATACTGAGAGTGTTAGACACAGTGGATCAGGACCGGTGCAGGTCAGAGTGACCTGATGTGGGTCAGGTCAGCCTTTGCCAGTTGTGATGGTTAGAGCTTCTGCCTCTCAAACTGGTTGAGAGGTTGCATGTTCAATCCAGGGTGCTAGCCAGACTCACCTGGGGCACCAGGGCTGTGAATCTGGGTGGTTGGTAACAATAGCTGCAGCAAACCAAAACAAACTCATTCTCTCTTGGTGGAACAGGTAGGCTCTGTGGGTTCAAGCCCCACAGAAAGTCCCTGGAATCACTTCTCTCATATATTTCCATTTTTGTGCTAAATTCACATAAGCACAACTATTTTCTATTGTGATTATTTTGAAATCAAGTTGTTTCCTGGAGCTTTTGGTGCACTCAGGTGACAAAAACCCACCGGTTAATCTTATAAGAAGCTTGGAATGAAGCTGCTTTAAGTCATGACTCCGCACAGAAAACATATTTTGCACTCAATAGTTATGAATTGCCTGAAAAATGTAATAAGTAATATTAGAGAAAGGCTCTTTTACACCTCTTGAATGGCTTTGTCAATACCAACCTTTTTAGGCAAGTTAATTATTAAATTAAACTCCAAAGAGTATTGTTTGCCATTCTTCACTAAAATACAAAGCTAAATATTTTGCAAGGCAGTATTTGCTTGGGAAAATTGGCAAAGATGAATTATTTGAGAAAAATATTTCATGAAGTATTTCACATATATACATGTTTGTGTGCTTCCAACTCTCTTCATCTGGAAAGGATTCTTTTCTCTTGAGCATTGATGTAGTTTCCAGAATCTGATGGGTCCCTTTGGCCAAACTAATGTGGTAATCAGCTCAGCACACCAGAAGTCCACAAACACCCCCTGTAAGGAATGCTGCAATCATATTTTAGCATGTCCTTCCAGCCTTCATCTGATGTTTGGAAATAAAGTTGAGAGGCCAAAATAACTCAATTTCTTTTGGGAGAGAAAGTGAGTAGTGGGTCAATTTTGGTATGAAACTGAATCACTGAAAAATAACCTCTTTTTATTAGACTCTTTATATTGATCAGATACAGACACCTTTCATGCACAAGTTGATTGAGAAAATTCTTAATCCTCCTGCAGATGGGAATTGTGGATTTCATGTGGTGGCAAAGGGATTTTCACTTTCAAGCCCACAAAAGGAAAAGAGCTTAAGAGAAGTGAGACAAGATTCAATAGAAGAAATTGATAGGAATTTTAATTATTACAACAAAGTATTTGGAGGAGAAGTGGAAATGGATAAGATAAAAGATAATCTGAAGGCTAAAGCTATTACAAGAATGGACAACTGGTTAAGTAAATGGGATCATGGCCTAATATTAACAAATACATATAAGTGTCCATTTATATTTTTTCCATCTATATTGGAACAACTACCCACCACAGACATTCCTTCCAACCCTATTCAGTCCACGTGGAGTGTCAATTATGCATCCAATCTCCCTAGGTCATATAAATGGTAAGCATTGGATACTCATTATTTTCAATGAACATGAGATAAAAAATTACCTCTTCCTGAATTACCACCACAGTGGCCCAGGCCACATTCACATCAATCAGAATCAAATTGGAGAAGAGTATATTCATCATCAATGAGATTATTCCACAAATTTAGACAGATCACTTGTATATAGCATTTTTTTCATTATAGAGTCTGTTGTCAAATGTCTGAGATAAAAATCCTATTTGGATTGGATTAGTGGATTTAGAAAACTACATCCATTAAAGGCATTAAGGCATATCTGAATCCACAAGCTTATGCATAGGCGAAGGAGTAGATTTTAGGTGGAGGCATGGAAATATCACATCCCTAAAGAAAATAATATAAATTATATTACAAAAACTAATATAATAAATATAAATATATTAATATTTCATAATAAGTATATTTATGTAACTTTATTATTATTCTAAACAAATAATAAAGGCATAAGAAATTGTTTCTTAGCAATAAAAACAATCTATAACAATAATATTACCAATGTCAAAGTTATATATTAATAAAGAAATTATTAAAGTAATAATGAAGAGAAAACTATTCTAAAAGATTAAAATAACTTACTTTTGACACTTAGTATAATAATTTTTAATAAATATATGCCTAAAAAATTTAAATAAAACTTACTGAAATTGTATTTAAAATAAAAAATAGAACAAATTACAAATATTTCTATTTTTATGTGGATTCAGAAATTTTAGAGTGAAATTAAGCAAAAACAGCTAAAAATTGGCTTAATAATGTCAATATTGATGATTAAAATAAAGATTAACTTGAACCTTTAAATGTATATCAGTTTTATATAAAAAGAATATAGTTTTTGACTTTGATGTTAATTATTCAATATTGTTGTTGTATCTGAGGGGGAAATAGAGGGAAAAAGAGCTCTATATATAGTAAAATCCTCCCTCCTAGAGTCCACAAGGCTTCTAGTAGATGTGTACTGATGGTATCCACTGCTATCAATAATTAATTCAAGGCTTAGTGATTATTACATCATGATTAAACCATCTTATCTCATTATTACACCATTATTCAGAGTTATCACTGTTACTCTAAGTCTGCTGACATCATAGGCTTGGAAGAAAACTAATCTTTGTGAACTTCATTATTTTTAATCATAATAAACTGGTATTAACCACTTTTATCACTTATATGACTTTTAATCTTAAATTACAATTACAATGAGGGATCATAAATGATCCATTTTAAGTTTTAACTTTGATTATTAATAACTTTTGATTGATACATGCTACAGCCATTAAGAGAGTGGATTCTGATAGATTTTCATGTGATCATTAAACTTCCAAGATGATTTCATTGAATCATGAAAACTTTCTTTTCATTGATTTTTCTCTTGAATATAATGATAAAAATTAAAATCTCTCTTCCTGTATTAGCCAGTAGAGTTTGAGTATCCACTTTTTTTGAAGTTTGGACATCTTTCACAACAAAGTGATCAACAGCTATAACAATTGGGTTCAATAAAGCCTTACAAATTATGACCTGTAAGATAAAGATTATATCTGTAGTCTTACCGTTATTGTGTGGTAATATTCTTTTTTTGCAACTCTCTATCATGTATTTTTCAAGAGATATGAGCTAAAAGCCATGAATATATTCAGCTTATTTGTATAAGTATTGATTTTAGAGGTATGAAATAAAGAGTTTATATGTGTATTTTTTAATGGGGAATCCAATGGTGAAATTTATTTCAAATCTTATTTCATTTTCTTCTGAGATAAACAAAAATTTATTCCCTTTTATGGAATTTTTACTTATTACACAATAAGTATTGTCTTTACAGATATGACATAGAGATGTTATATGTGTATTTTACCATGAGGAATCTAATGGGAAGATTAATCATAAATTTTTGTTAATTATATTCTGAGGTAAACAAGAATTTATGCCTATTTATGGCATTTTTACTTGTTTTAAGATAATATTTTCAATTATTATTATTAGAATAATTATTGTAAAGTTAGTTTGTGAGCTTTTTGAATATGTGGTCATATTTCAAAGACTCACAAAAATAGCAATGCACACCAAAACTTAACTTTTGATAAGGCTTTAACACTGATAACCCTAAAGTTTCAACCTCATTTCATATTTTAAAGTTCTCAAAAACTTTATTAAAAGCTTGAATATAGGGATTTACCCTTTGGCAGCTTTCAATTACTGTCCAAATTCTCATGAAACAGGTGTAAAATTTAATTTTTGATCAAATTCCAATATCAAAGCTTAAATAGGGTTTAAAATCCTCTAATACAGGTGGACAAACTTAACTGAGTCCCTGCAGATCCCAAAAGTTGGGTACACTGGCTCTTTTTGGTCTTTCTCCTGTGTCCCACCTTTCTGTGTGGGTTTTTCCCTTTTATTTGTTTGAAGCCATACTATGGCCTTAAAAAGATTTAAGTTGAGCTCATACAGGATTCACATCCTTTATGGAAAATCCTTAGCCAATTAAGTAAATATACACAACACCTCAATTTTAACCAAAATTTTGGTAAGTTTTCATAAACCTTATGCAAATTTAAATTTAAGCTTATTTGAGCTTAAGTTTAACAATTTTAAAGGAATGTTAAGAAGATTAAAATTGTACTTTGAGATTGTTAAATATTCTAATAACATAATAAATATTCATTTTTGGGTATCACACCCTATGGCTGTACCCTTGGTTATTTTTGGTGCAGGATCCAAAAATTACATAATAATTATAACTTTGTTTATCCAAAATTAATTCATACTTATTTTTTGATTTTAATTCAATTTATAACGCTGTTTAAAACCAAATTGACTATATAAAAAGCTATTTGTGGCCTTATGGTTATGTAATACATATCTCACACGCTCACATCCCCTACTACCAAAATGAATTGTACTACAATTTTTTCATTGAATAGTATACCCCCATTGGAATTGGGGGGGTATAATTCACTGTCCAACCTCTCTACCTATACTTTTAAGCATGAAAAGCACACAATTAAGGATTTTTATTGAGTAATTGGTCTTCCCTCATGTCTGAATCTTCTGAAGAACCTTTTGAAATAAGGTATTGTTTCTTCTGAAAGCCACTCATCTTCCTGTTGCGCGTTTCCGTATTTGACTGATTATTCTCTTTCATTTTTCCCCTAAGTCTTCTTTATTTGATGACTTTTAGCACTTTTTTCTCTTCAATTTGGTCAAGTAGTGGTACTTCTAAGTGTGTCTCATTTCTTAAAGGAAATAATTCCTTATCACTTGAAGTATGATGCTTTACTAGACTTAGAGGGAAATTTGGAGGTGAATTTTACAGTTTTCCTGACAGTTCTACTTGTACTGCATTTGTCCCATGAAGGGATTTAATAATAATTGGTCCTGAAAAGGAATACTTTGATTTTTTTGGACTTTTAATATTCTTAAAGCTCAAGATTGAAACTAAAATTAAGTTCCCTAATTTGAATTCTGGGGCTTTATGACTTTTGTCCCATATTTTCTTAGCATTTTCAAAGGCATCAGTCATGCTTTGATTTTTATTATTCCTCAATTTATCAAGGAATAGCTCAAAGCTTGAAGCAGTTGTATGAATATCAACCAAGCCTTTCTTCAAAGTATCAACTCAAAGATCAGTGTTACATCCTTTTTCCAACATTAAAGGAGTTTTTCCTGTTGAAGTATGGATTGAAGTCTTTTAGGTCAATTCCAATTCTGGTATAAGTTTACACAAATCATGGGTAAAACTCTCAGAATCCTTACAATACAGGCCATTAGCACAAAATCTTCTGATAACTTTCTCAAGGGTCTGAATCATTCTTTATACTAATACAGAAGTTTGTGGATGGGAAGCTGTTGTGAATTATAGTTTTGTACCCAAAAGCTTATGTAAATTTGTGCATAAGGCTGATGTAAATTTGGGGTCTCTATCATTAATGATATTTTTAACAAGACCAGTATTAGATATTTCTCTGTTCCAAATTGAAAGAGCTGTATCCATAGCTGTGTCATCTTTATTATATGTTAAAAAAATTGGAGTTTTGCTCTACCTTTCTACAATAACAACACATGTATTGTAGCTTTTTTCCCTACCAGTTAGTAAGGCAGTTACCAAATCCATATGAACCACCTTCCATGGATTACTTGGTTCTTGGATATGAATCATCAATCCAAATTGTTTACCAGTAGCTTTATTGGAGTTTTGAAACCTGTCACAACTATGACAGTATTCAATGACATCTTTTTTCCAAGATGGCCACCAATAAAATGTCTTAATTTGTTCCATTTTCTGGCTTTAGAAATAAGTCCAGAATTAATTTTCTCATGGCACTCTATTAATATTGTATTAATTAACACTATACTACATAAGATCATTACACATGTGGGTTTAGACCTATGATGCAAGATACCATCAAAGAAATGGAATCTTCCATTATCATATGATGTTTCCCATATATCATCCAAAGAATTATCCAAAGCTGTATCTTTGCAATATTTTTCAAGTAGTGAAGTAAGATTTTGAAAATTCTTACCTTGCTTAAAGCTTTCTCCAAATTCCTCAAAGAATTTTGTTCTTACATCTGTGATTTTAATTACCTCAATTGAAATTTGAGGTTCTGCATTTTCAGGAGCATAAGAAGTATTTTAAGGTGTATTTGTTAATTCTCATCTACTCAAGCAATCAGCATTCTTGTGAATATTTTCAGTTTTATGTACTATGGTTGCATTGCCTCTATACTCCTGTATAGCAATCTGCCCTTTTAACATGTGTCTGTTAGGTGTTTTCATGTTAAGAAGTTATTTCACAGAATTAAAATCAGTAATGACTTCAGACACTACCATCAAGATGATAATGTAGTTTTTCCACAGCCCACACCAGGGAAAGGCACTCCATTTGGCTTTCTCTATACCTGGCCTCTGTAGCTTTAATTTGTCTTGAAGTAAAACAGACTGGACCTTCATAAGGCTTGTCATTGGCAATTTGAACTTGATGAAGGGCTGAACCTAGACCTTCACCACATGCATTAATATATATATTGAAAGGAAGTTTCTGGTCTGACATCAATAATAATGGTACATTTGTTAAGGAATACTTTATCTTCTCATATTCTTTGATCCTTTCTTGTGTCATTTCAAAGGCATTTTGTCAATCACAAATTCTGTACAATGATCTGGTATGGATTTTAAAATATTTGAAGTGTTGCCTGTAATAGCTATCAAACCCTAAGAAAGACATAATTTCTTGCTTGTGCTGGGACATTTGTTTCAATGAGACTTCAGCCACTTTTTTATCAACACAAAGGATTAGTCCTGAAACTACATTTCCTCAAGCATTAAGCTCATGAAACCCAAAGTTACAATTTTTGAAAGATATTTCCATGTTCAGTTGAAGAAATTTCTTGAGTAATGATTAAAGTATCTCTAAATGTAACTACCAGGTTTCTGAACAAATGATAATGTCATCAATATAGATGATTAGCCATCCCTCTTATACTTCAAGTGGGAAAATCTTATTCATCATTCTTTGATAATGAGAGGGTGCATTTTTAATTGCAAAAAGCATCTTCAAATATTCATAAATACAAAAATGAGCAATGCATATCTTTCTGAAATTTTCTTGAATTTTCAGGTTAATCAAATATACAATATCAAATTTTCATCCTGACCAAATATTCAGAATTTAATTTGAGCTACCTGCAAATATTTGAAAGCAAATGTTTGAATCTTCAAATATTCAAAAACCAAATTTTGCAGTTGGTTTTTGGGAATCATGAATAACTTAATTTATATATAATTTAAAGAAATACTTTATATATTATTTGAGGACTTTTGTAAAAAAAACATAAGCACTTAAGTGTTTTTGGAATAAATTAATAAATACACATAAGAAATGCCATGGAACTGTGAATGCAATTTATGGTATACTTAATTCCATTCATCCCATAAGTGACATTTTCAATTACAATAATGCCATTGATTCCATTAATGTCATTTATGGCACTGTTGATGCAATTCATGTCATTTATGGCATTGTTAATGCAATTCATGTCATTTATGGCACTGTTGATGCCATTTGTGTCATTCATGGCATTGTTACAATATTCCCACCTAAGAGCTTTCCCAAAAATATGGTCTTCTTTTTTTTGATTCCCAATATTGAATCCTTCATTTTTTAAAAAAAATAAGGAAATTAATAAGTGGGAATTTTTTCAATCAATTTTTGAAAAAAGGCCAATTCAGAGAAATTTGGCAAAGTAAATTATGAAAACATTGGAGGATCTTAAAATCCCACAATGGAATAATTATGGCCAGAAAGAATTGAAATAAATTATCATTATTTAAAGATTTTGGGGGCTTTTAGTGGCTTAATGATTTTGGAAATTATCATATCAATAATTAGTATTGCAGCTTTTGATGTGCAATCACTTATATGATAGTAGGATACTTCTTCTAATTCTTCATCATTATTGTCATGAATAATTGATAAATCATTATCATGATTTCTTAATTCAATAATGATTCCTGAATTGATTAATTATTTGTATATATTGTTAAATATAAATATTTTGTTTAATTACTCTTAGCTATTATGGATAATCGCTACATTAATATTATATATAATTTCCGAATTACTATAAAAAACAATAATCAGCTTTGAATATATATCATATATTTATTATCAAAACAACTGTTTTATTAATAAATATTCAATTTGTCAAGGATTGATATTTTTGTTAGTTCTTATTCTTCTAATCTGAATTATTTTCACTGAATTTTTGATGAAATTTCTCATGAGTAATTCATATATTATTACAATGAATTATTTAAATAGCTTGTTAATTTTAAATCATGCATTAAACTTAATATGAGTAATTCATGAATCATCAAACAATTAATGTTTTATGATATATCTAAGGCATGAATTACTTATTATTCTTTTATTTAGTAATCTATTTCTTAATTTCTTAATTTCATTTCTTATTATTTATGGGCCAATAATTTGTTATTTATTTTGATTATTTATCTATGATCTATAATTTATTTATATTTCTATATTTACTTATTGATTGAGGTTATCAATTAGAAATTATGCATGAGTTTGTATATAATTAAATGATGAATCATTTTAATATTTTCATAATTTAATAATGATTGATCTGTATTATTTTTATTATTTTGATTATGTTTTTTATTTCTTATTGTTTCTTTATTTATTATTATTAAAAGGTTGATAGTTTTTCATTTCTTGTTATTATATGTTTATTATTTATTAATAATAACTTATTCATTGCACTTATCAATTGTAAATGATGGATGAATTTGAAAATAGCTTATCAATGAATCACTATTATAATTGAATAATTTAATAATTATTCATTAAATTTTTACTATTTATATTCCATTTATTTAGTGTGTAGTTATTAATTATTCATTTCTTTATTAATTCCTTCCTTTTTATCATTTATTTGTTGTTATCTCATTTCATTATTTATTTATATTTTTATTGGTTCTTTTGAATTTTGTAATAATGCTTTATGATTTATGTCATTATTACTTTTGTGTTTGTTATTTGGATTTATGATATATTATTTTTGGTTTTTTAATTTTTATTTCTTTATTTTTGGTTATTTATGGATTGCTTGTTTTTTATTCCATTGTATTATTTATTTATATTTTTATAATGAATTATTGATTCATTGAACCTATGAGCTATATATTTAATCATGAATTTGAATATAACCAATTTTATTTATTTATCATTTACTTATTATTCATGCATTGATTACTTTTTTTCTTAATTTCTTACTGTTTTATTATTTATCTCTTGGGGATTTTTGATTTTGATATTTTGTATTATACCAAATAAATACATTTTTTTGAAACTTCTAATTATTTATTTCTTTTTGATTGATTATTATTGATTGTTTTTGATTTTTTATATTTTGGCATTTTAGAAAATTTGGGCAGCAATTCCCCAATACTTAAGGAATATAAAGTAATACAAATATTTGTCATGGTGTAGGCCCCCACCATGAAAAAAGGAGTCTAATCTAATTAAATTGATAAAAAAGAAAAAGTTTATTTTTGAAGATGTTTGATTCATCTAATTTTATAGTGTTATCTCACTCTTTATTGTGCTGGGCACTTTTGAAAGAGGCACCGGCTATACAGGCCTGGACAGCTCCTCTTTTGTGGGTCTTTTGACCCAAGCCCTCAATTTATCAGTCTCCACAAGGTGTTACAGCCACAAGCCATCTCTATGCATGTGCACCCACATAGAGAGGCGAAGCCTTAAGCAACACCCTGCTTTGACTAACTCCACTGAGGGCTTCCAGTTTACATTTTGAAGCAGGACATTATTCCTGGAACAAGTACATCGATGTCAAGAGCTGTCTGGTTGGAAATCAGGTTTTATATCTTCTTCCTCTGGTAGTAAAATACCGGAGTGACACTGGCTTGTTGGTAAGGATTCCGACTCATCCTCTTCAGCCGACACTGCGTAGGGCGCCAAAGGAGCACTTTCACCAATTCTTTGCTCAAAACTACACTTTATTTGAAACACAATTAAAAACTTAGTCTTTCTACATTTCTATTAAAAAAATGAATGAATGAAAGTTGCCTCCAACTGACGATTTGCAAGCAGGGCAGGCATTAGATTGTCTTGCATTGTTGATAACGCATGCTTCATGCATTGCTTTAGGACATTTGAAGCCCTGAATCATACGAAAATGCAATTAGTTTCGACACGACTGAAAACAAGCCCCAGTAATAAACGCAAAAAAAATCATAGCACTCAACTCTCATGACCACTTCCCAACAACTAGCACATACTGGTGGCTGTTCATCCTTGCCATAGTTTTCCATTAGGTAAGCTTTCAGCTCCAGCTGTGCGCAAGCAGAAAGGGTATAAAAGCCATTTTTTGACAATGAAAACCATGCTAAATAAAAATAAAATTGACAATATTGAGCCAAAAAGGGCAAATGGGCTTGAACAAAAGCTTAAAAAAGGGGGGGGGGAATTGGTTAAACTTTTCTTACAAAAGCCAATAATGTTTTTTCGCATCACTTTTTTTAAAGGCGTTTCAAGCATAGAAGACAATTGGATGGCATCATGTTACAAAACACAAAATCGAGTCTTGGAATGCAAAATGATTTTATCCATTATCTTTTTATATAAGCAAGTCTTGATTGGAGTGAATTCTGATCCAAGTTTCAATGAGCTATCCGATCTGGTATTAACTTGGAAAATTCAATGAAGATCACCAACGAGTGGCACAGTAAAGCGAATCCAAGGTATTGAAAGGGAGCAAGGACTAGCCAGTGCCATCCATCTTGACGGTTGAGCCCTGCAATTAGATGAAATATTATTTTGAATCTCCTCTACGTCAATCGGCCCATTGCCCTTGTCTATCATGAAATCAATTCTGAACCCGAATAGCTCAATATTATAGTTAATTTGACCCTAAAATGTCAAAAACTCAGTTTCCTGAACTCGAACTAGATTTTGGTGGCATTTAGCGGATGAATGGATAAAATTAAAAGACTTTGTCAGTATCATTGCTTTTTTGCTATTGGCTCCTCTTTGAGAATTGAGATCACGCAAGGGTTCAGACCACCGTTTCAAGACCTTGGCTATTTGTTTCCAAACCTTAAGCCATTTGTCAAAGGTCGCCACTCTTCTAAAAAGCGTTTCCTGAACAAACAAACAAATATGTAATATCACCTTTACTATCCTAAAATTGTCTTTAGACATTATAATCTTCCACGATTGAGTTAATCAACTTGAGCACTCCTCTTTGGTTGTGAGGAACATGACATACTCTGACCCATCCTGGTTCAAGAGAAGTTTGGAGTGAGACTTTGGGGAAATTGACGGCACTGACCGTGGAGCCAAGGGTAAGGTAATGGATAATAGCCGCTGCAACCACATGTCCAATCGCTTTTTGGGCTTCTTCTGTCGATCCACCAATATGAGATGTTAGGATTGTATTGGGTGTAAGAGATGGTTCTTGAGAGGGCAAGACAAGTACGTCTTAGCCACGTAGTAGGGTGAGGAGAGAGCAGGCACGACGAACCTAGAAGGGAACAAAAGAAAGGAGTAGAGAAAAGAACACAACGGTAAGGGATAGCTAGGGTACAAAATAGTTGGGTTTAAATGGTCTAGGTACATGGTCAACAGGGATCTGCAATGATCGGCAGTCCTTGAGTCATTACGTCACTTATGATGTCATCTGGTAAGTTGTGTTCCTGTATTTCTTCTTTTATTGGGTAGCTTGAGCAATCTTTCTGTCCATGGGTTAAGATGAGCGTCAAAATAAGGACCATTGCTGCTTGGTTCAGTGGGAAAGAAAGAAATAACCCTACCACAAGAGTTGTTGATCAAATAGCTACCTCGTTCAATGCACTTGAGTTCCTTGGATGAGATTAAATTGAGAGTCTCGGGCAGCTCAGGTACATGAATGGTAATGAAATCGGCTGCGCTAAGCATGCTTTTGAGGTTCTTCATTTTTCTTGCAGAACCTAAAGGCATTATTGGAAGCAAATCGTGATAAATTGCTTTCATTCCCATTGCTTCGGCCAGAACGCTCAGTTGAGATCCAATATGACCATAACCAATAATTGCAAGGGTTTTACTGCGTAATTCCCAACAGCCTTTTGAGATTTTGTTCCATACACCTGAATGCAACTCGATGATATATTTGTCAACTGCCTTGATAGCGCTACTGGTTCACCAATCACAAATTCAGCTACTAAACGTGAGTTTGAGAAGGGCGAATGAAAAACAGAGACTCCAGCAGTGAGGCAGCTTGATGTTCAACTCGGCTGGTAACGGGGATGGCTTAGATATTTGAGGATCCTGGCTAGCTTTCGAGTGAAAATGCACAAACTCAGCTCTAAGAGATTCAATGCTCCTGTTTTGTCTTGAATCGCCAGCTAAAGTTAGAAAGTTACGGACACTGAACAAATTGTTTAGCCCTTCTTGCTATCCAAATTTGAATGAAAATTAAGAGCAATTATGTGAGCTATTCAAGACAATCATAAAATTATGAGCTATTTTTTGAAATGAAAAGATAAAAGCAGGAAAATGAGAATGAATTAAATATGAAAAATTTAATTTTCGTCTAGTAGGATTTAATGTTTTGTGAGTTGAACATTGAAGCCTAGAGGTTACAATCAGACGTAAACCCTAACAAAGTGACAGAGAATATTAATAATGAAAAATTAATAAATAAAGAATAATTCATAAAAAATAAATAATAAATTATACATAAATTTTAAAAATTTAAATAATAAAAACCAATGAACAATTAAATAATAGAGATATAATAAAACATGAATAAAAAAGATAAAGAATGATAAAAAGAATAAATTAAATAAATTAAATAACTAATAAATAAATAATAAATAAATAATAAATAAATAATAAATAAATAATAAATAAATAATAAATAAATAATAAATAAATAATAAATAATAAATAAATAATAAATAATAAATAAATAATAAATAAATAATAAATAAATAATAAATAAATAATAAATAAATAATAAATAAATAATAAATAAATAATAAATAAATAATAAATAAATAATAAATAAATAATAAATAAATAATAAATAAATAATAAATAAATAATAAATAAATAATAAATAAATAATAAATAAATAATAAATAAATAATAAATAAATAATAAATAAATAATAAATAAATAATAAATATATAATAAATAAATAATAAATAAATAATAAATAAATAATAAATAAATAATAAATAAATAATAAATAAATAATAAATAAATGATAAATAAATAATAAATAAATAATAAATAAATAATAAATAAATAATAAATAAATAATAAACAAATAATAAAAAATTAACAAATTGAATAATAAATAAGGAAAACTAAAAAGAAATCTTAATAATTAGAAATTAAATAACTAATTTTAGCTAATTTTTAAAAATTTTGAGAATCCAATTGAACCAAATTAAATAAGATTTAAATGATTTCCATTCATTTTGACTTATTTATTTAATATTCATTCTAAAGCTTGATTTTGATGAATTAAGATTGGTTATAATCAATCACTATTGACATGAGCTAATTAACTCATTTTATAGTTAAATACTATTAATATTAATCAATTAAATCAAATTTTAATCAATTAATATTCATTATAATAAATTAATACTGATTATAATTGCACATCCTTAATTTGAACTATTTGTAATTAATTGGCATTTATTATTGTGATATCAGATCAGTTGTGAGTATTGATAACTTGTTAGAGTTATTTATTATTAATTAAAAATCAATGCCAATTAGTTTTAATTAATTTTGATAAATTGAAAGTGAGCTTAATTCAATTTCAAATAAACTTGATTAATTTTAAAGTATTTTGATTGATCTGCATCAAATTTAATGAATTTTTATTCATGTTAATTTTTATTTAATTTTATCAATTTTGGGAAATTTAACTGAATTTTCCATTTTAATCTAGTTTCTTCAAGTTCTATAACTTTTCCATAAAGAATTACAAAGCATCATAATTAATAATCACTGAAAAAATTACAAATAAATCATAATAGGAATTCGTCTCTCATTCATGCATATCTGTAGCATTTCTACATCATATACAAAGCTAACTTTTATTATTGACATTCTCACTCCCAAAAGAGGTATAACACATGGGAAAATTAATTTTTTTTCAAAAGATTGAGAATCAACCAAATAGAATCATGAGTTTAATTGAATTACTTTGAATTAATTTTAATTGATTTTAATTAATTTTAATTAATTTTAATTAATTTTAATTAATTTTAATTAATTTTAATTAATTTTAATTAATTTTAATTAATTTTAATTAATTTTAATTAATTTTAATTAATTTTAATTAATTTTAATTAATTTTAATTAATTTTAATTAATTTTAATTAATTTTAATTAATTTTAATTAATTTTAATTAATTTTAATTAATTTTAATTAATTTTAATTAATTTTAATTAATTTTAATTAATTTTAATTAATTTTAATTAATTTTAATTAATTTTAATTAATTTTAATTAATTTTAATTAATTTTAATTAATTTTAATTAATTTTAATTAATTTTAATTAATTTTAATTAATTTTAATTAATTTTAATTAATTTTAATTAATTTTAATTAATTTTAATTAATTTTAATTAATTTTAATTAATTTTAATTAATTTTAATTAATTTTAATTAATTTTAATTAATTTTAATTAATTTTAATTAATTTTAATTAATTTTAATTAATTTTAATTAATTTTAATTAATTCTAATTAATTTTAATTAATTTTAATTAATTTTAATTAATTTTAATTAATTTTAATTAATTTTAATTAATTTTAATTAATTTTAATTAATTTTAATTAATTTTAATTAATTTTAATTAATTTTAATTAATTTTAATTAATTTTAATTAATTTTAATTAATTTTAATTAATTTTAATTAATTTTAATTAATTTTAATTAATTTTAATTAATTTTAATTAATTTTAATTAATTTTAATTAATTTTAATTAATTTTAATTAATTTTAATTAATTTTAATTAATTTTAATTAATTTTAATTAATTTTAATTAATTTTAATTAATTTTAATTAATTTTAATTAATTTTAATTAATTTTAATTAATTTTAATTAATTTTAATTAATTTTAATTAATTTTAATTAATTTTAATTAATTTTAATTAATTTTAATTAATTTTAATTAATTTTAATTAATTTTAATTAATTTTAATTAATTTTAATTAATTTTAATTAATTTTAATTAATTTTAATTAATTTTAATTAATTTTAATTAATTTTAATTAATTTCAATTAATTTCAATTAATTTGAATTAATTTTAATTGATTTTAATTAATTCCAATCAATTATAATTAATAATAATCGATTCTGGGTATTGGTAAACCCACATAAACAATTTGGTAAAAACATGCAAGCCCTTACATGCTTTTGCCACAAATTGGTATCAACATGTAATTATTTAGTAAGAACACATAATGGGTGTGTTTTAATCAAAACGTAGCTTTAAAAAAACATCTGTATTTGGAAAACCACCATTTATGGGATAAATGCCACAAATGCCATTGTTTCTGCCATAAATTGAATAAATGCCATTATTTATGCCATAAATTGAATAAATGCCATTCAATTCCATTATTAACGCCATAAATGCCATTTTTTATTCCATTTAATTCATGGTTTATGCCATAAATGAAATTTCTATCTCATTTTGATGCCATTCATGGCATTTGTATGTCACTTTTGATACCATAAAGGGCACTTCCATGTCATTTTTGATACCATTTATGGCACTCTTAATTCCATAAATTGCATTTTTAATTTTTTTAATTAATGAATTATTTGCATAAATCACTTTTTCAACAAAAATGTGAAATTTATGGATTTGAATTTTGATTTGAAGGTTGAAAAATTCAAATGGATCCTTTTTTCATTTTTTTGGCTCAAAAATTCAAATTTGAAGACAAATTCTTTGAATATTACAAATGGTATTTTTTGAATAGCCATGCCTTGCACATCATGAATGATGTGAAGTCCCTTTGAGACATCTGAAACATTTTTGGTGAGGCTTTTTTATCTTAAGGGTAGTTTTATACTCTTGGAAACAATCAAAATTGACCTGGATGATATTATAACCACCAAATCAATTTAGTAATGAAAATTTTGAATGTTACCCAGCCCAAAAGTAGTTAATGAGCCATTTCATTAACCTTGAGATTGTGCATTCAATGAAAATTACTCTGGGGTAATCCAGAATTCTTTCATCAAAGATTATTTTTTCCCCATAAAGTTCAATCTTTCCAATGATTGTTATTGACTTCCTAAAACATGTATGATACCAGAAATTTACAAGTTTAATTCCAACCCTACACTTCAAAATTCTTTATCTACATTGTCAATGTGAAATTCCATGTTCAATTAAATGATAAATGTACACATTTTGAAAAATTCAATGGAAAACACCCTAATTTCTCATAAATATAAACTATACACCACAGATAATTTGAAACGTTATGCATTGATATTAAAAGCAAATGTGGCATTATTCTCAGTTTTTTACCATGCATCTTGTAAAACCATAATTTCAACTTATTGAAAAGTGATTCACAGGAGAAAACCTAGAGGTGATCCACGACAGATATTCAGGAATAATCCAATGATAAAACAAAATTCCTAAGGTTTTTGTGATAATATGAGGGCTGACTTTGTAGTCATTCACTTGTATTCCATGAAGGGAAGCAATCTTGAACATGTTTTGAAAAACTAATCCTCATTTTTATAAGTGAAATGTTGATTTTGCTTTTTTCTTGATTTTCTTGATTTTTGTTGAGATTTATTTTTATTTATTTTCTTACTTCAAGATTTTCTTAAAAGAATGAATGATATTCAATTTTATTTCTGTCTTTGTGGTTTTATGGCCATATGAGAATAACTCTAAGGCTCAGATATAATTTTATTAGAATTTTGATAAAGAAATCCAATTATAACCTACATAATTGATAGCATTTTCAGGAACTAAAATTCATAACTTTCGCTTTAATTTGAGATTTTAAAACTCTTGAAATTTTTCGTGGAGGCTGGAGTGAACCACAGAAAATATTCCAAAAATTCAATTTCCAAGTGAATAAATAGGATAATTATTTATTTAAAAATTACTTCTCATCAAGTGACTCTGAAAAGAGCACAAGAATTTTCAGTTCTCCATGGGGGTGTCAAAAATAGAGGACTTAAAATCTTTGAGCTGTTATAGCCTATCTTTTGTACAGCTCAAAGCTCATTCCTTCATTTATTAGGGCTGTGAAATACAGATTAGCTCAATTGAGAAATGGTAGGGAAAATCCCATTTCATTGAATAATATGACCTGTATGTTAGTTTATTTCTTGGAATTTTTGGGGAAAGTGTGGGGTAAATTGATTTTTTCCCTGTAATTAATATGACTAGTTCAATTTGGCATATCTTAGAATAGAAATTTTATCATGTGATGTGTTTTTATTGAGTTTTGGTGGTGAAAATACGTTTTTTGGTTTGATCTTTTCTTGTATAAATTTTATTTTAATTGAGTTGTAAGTTTTTGGGAAAGTAAATCTTGGTCCATAATTTAGCCTTGTGCCTTTTATTTGACTTGATTTTGAGATATTGTAGTGTAAATACATTTCTATTGATCATATGACCTTTATTTGTGTTAAATTAAAGTCTTTGGAGAAAATGCATGTAAAATTGAGTTTTTTCATGATCATTATATTCATAGTTGAAGCACCCATTCATTTAACCGGAAAGGCTGTTGAATTTATCATTATCCCCTTGCATCCAAGGAGCCCTTGATTTCAGATTTTTCAGTGTATTTGTAACATGTATCGTGTATGCCCACACTACACATATGCAAAATGACTGAGACCCCATTTAAATACTCCTCTTTTGTCCATGATACTGCTGTTCTCTTAAATATTATTACTCCTTGGTCTTAGCCTTACCTGTTCCCTTGGTGTATACAAGTCCTACTTTCAGTCCACCACACTTTTCAAGTCCTGGAAAGGATCAAAACCCACCTTAATTAATTCCACACAATGCCACCTCCAAGCTGTAAACACTCATCTTAATTGTTTTAATAATTTGAATTATAATGAATAAGGGTTTTCCTGAATATTTTTACTGGTACTACTCTAAGAATTTGCAACCTGATACATGAAAAATGTCAGGCTGACTCTATGATATAGTGGATAAAATACTATGTCAATGATTTTGAAACATTGAGCCATTTATTCAAAGGCCTTTAATATGATAAATATGTGTAGTGACAACTAATGAAAGCCCTGGATGCAGTACTTACTAGCTGGTTGTGTCAGCCTGTGACTCCAAACCAGCGCACAAGAATTACAGAAGAATACCATAAACCAATGGTAGAGAAAAATACAACCAAAAGGTGATTTGAGTCAAGTTATCTCATATTAAAAGGAAGAGGAAAGACACCACTTCCCAAATATATAACTCCCATAACAATAGGAAAAGGAATCAAAACGATATCCAGGTTCAAAGTAATTGCTGTGCATAAACCTTCAATTTCACCTCTCATCTAAAATCCAGAGAAATGGAAATAACCTCATCAAATTAGTGTTCAAATTGAATTTCTCACTAAGGGATATCCAATGTTAATACCCAAGCTGGGCTAGCATCAAAACTAAAGGGGTTATGGCCAAGGAAAGACCAAATAAGGGTGAATGGATTATTCACTTCCCATCTAACCTTTACTGCTTCAGTGTGAGATACTCGAAGTGGGGCCTTTTTAGAAAGGGAACAGCAAGAGCGTTCTGATGGTTATCACTATTCCCCAATAACTCATTTAGAGCAAAAGTTATTGGGAAAACCAGTTCAATACAGGATTCATAAAGAATCTATAAGTCAGTAATAGAATTTGAAAATGGTATACCTTTGCCATATTGAGTGGCCATTGTTTATAGCTCACCAAGGGCTTTAAACTGGGCCACTTTTGAGATCTCTATCTCTAAAACTGACAGAGGTATGGCAGTTTTAAGGTCAGAATCCACAAAATTGGATAAAATAAAATACTGTGGGATAGTATCCCACAATCCTAAATAGTGGGTGTCAAAAGCATGATAATGTGTGTTTATAGCTGAATAGCTCACAGTGGGACCAATAAATGGTTCACTAATGTGTTCTGTACAGAATTCTATGTGTCCAATCTGTCAGAACATGTGTGTAAGGACCCCAAATGAAACCTTTCACCCTGTATTGGTGAAAAGTGACCAGATGTAGCTTCAAAACCACATCTGAGCCCAATGAAGGTTCTTAAGGCTGGTTATTAACCACAAGTCTTCCCTTTGAAGGAGAAAACTTCACTCTTTCTACGTGGACAGGACCAGAGGTCCTTTACACCCATTTACAAGATAGAAAGGGACCTTTCTCTTCCCAAACAGGGAATCCCCATCCTACTTTGAAATTTCTATGTAGTAAAACTATTTCAAAAGATTTAAGCCCTTGGAAAGTAATAAGGTATACTTTAAGTCTTGAGTATTGCATTGATTATTATAATTTGTCAATTGATAATCAGTGCACCAAGTGCTTTGAGCAGTGCTCACCACCACTATTTCCTCATACTAAATCTCCAAATGTACATCCAAAAGCCTTTTTAACATCATATAGCCATGTCACAGTCAAAGTAGAAGCTGTAAATAGATGTCAGATAGCTTTATCATAGACTCAGCCTGATAGGCTGACTATAATAAAGAGTAATAATCAAGAAGTAAGACTATAGCTTGATTATATCTAAGAGTACAATTTTCAGAAACAATTATATCATGTAGGAAGTCAGAAGAAGGATGGGGATCCCTCTTTGGTGCAGAGGAAGGACTCTTTTCATCCTGATAAAGGTGTATAGTGGGTGTTAGCACCCTGGAATGTAGAAGGAGTGAAACATTTCACTCCAGAGGGTGTGCTTGTGGCTTCCACAGCCATATAGATCCTTTATTGGACTTTGAGGTTGCTTTCAAACCACATCTAGTCACCTTTTCCCAATCCAGGGAAAGGATTTTCATTAGAGGACCTCACATATGTGTTCTGACAAGTCAGATTCCTAGAGTTCTGTACAGCATGTGTCAGTGGACCCCATATTATTCAAAATGTGAGGTATTGAAGGGAAAAAAGCCTTGATAGATTCTTAAAAATCAAATTCAAAATTATGGTTGACTATCGCACAATATTGAATTTCTTCCCCGAAAGTGGTATTTTATCCTTAAAGCTTCTATTACCTTGTCAGTTTTTACAATAGAGAGCTCAAACGTGGTACACTTTGTAGCCCTTGATGGGCACTATAAAATTGGGGGTGTCAAATTCACCGAATTCTTCCTTAAAATAATGCGGGATTTAGAACCCAAATTCCAACACTAAATCCCGCGTTTTTTATGTGTAAATCCCATGGCATTTCAGCTGAGTCCCCTGGTATATTGAAAAAATCCCATGAATCTGGGATTTCAGTTTGAAACCTAACCAAAATTAGTACTCAAAATTCATAACTGTACAACATATTCTTCTACACTCCATTTTGGACAATCTGACTGAACAGCTTACAGTCCATTTATACTTCTTCATCCATATAATAATGCCTTGTTCCAAAGAAAGACACATCAAGTCAGATATGAAGATCACCTCTGGCCTGCCACATCCATCAGTTCACTTAGTAAATACAGATTATTTAACCATAATTGACTGGCTTTCAGTCAAATCCAATTTTGAGTCATGTTTTGGTACTAGTGGCTCAACATCTATTGGAAGACCTCCATCATCAAAGCAGCCTGGATTTCAGCTTATGGCCATTGAGGTAAACAAAAAATCACAAAATTGCCTAAACCTTAGCTTAAGCAACATTTCAGATCAATGGTGAACATATAAAAAGAAGTATATGACAGCCAACAAATTTGAAAATTTAACTGGGGCTTGACTGATGGAAGAAGATGAGAGTAAAGGAATCAAATCAATTAGTGAAAAGCTTGAAAGTATGTGTCCTTGCTATGATGGAATGGATGTGCTCTTTGGCCACAAGCCCCATGTCACTCCCATTGCAAGCTATGATTCACAAGAAAAAGACAGCTTAAATGGTAATGATGATGATGATGATGATGTTTTGCTTGATAAGGTAAGTTATCATCTCTTCCTCTTTTTACCTCAAATAATTAAGGCTCATTTGATTTTTAAAGGAGAATAATGGTTTGGAATCACCACTCAATCTGGTTCCTTTGCTTCATAATGAAGATGACTTGGCTCAAGTGGAAAACCTTCAAGATGAATCAGTAAGTATGTTTAAGCCTGATAATTATGAAATACATCTTTAAATATTTCTCCTTTGACCAGAAAAGTAAATCCATAATGCATTCAACCCAAAAGCGTAATGAAGCATTGACATCCAACTTGAATGACAAGAGTGGTTCTAGGAAAAGGCCAATGGATATGTTCGCACCAACATATGCAAATTTGCTTGAATCACGGCAAAAGGGTATGTTTTGTATTTATGGGAAGTCTGATCAATTGTACTGACAAAAATCATACTTTGTAGCCTGTAAAACCAGTGAAAAACTTTGTTTGGAGTGGGACAGAGAGAGGTGGAATGAAGAGAAAGTGAGCAACATGGAAAAGCAACGGTTTGAAGAAGTCAATTTGCAAAAGCAAATGGATTTTGATGAGAAGCAACATGCCAAGAAACAAGAATTCAAAAAAGAAAAGTGGAATTGTGAATTGGAATTTAAGGAAAAGAAATGACAGATGGATCTCACTATAACGGCATTGTCATCAAGCAGGCCAATTGCGGAGCTGGAACGCATTCTGAGTTTAATCAATAAAAAATGACATAATAGGTATACCCCATGTAATCATTTTATATGTGGTTATTTGTTAAATAAAGCTGATGTTTATGTGTAATTAGGGCACCAAATTGCAATTCATCCTATGTTGTGAAATTTAATTGCAATTTATTACAAAATTGAAAATTCAGGCAAGTTTTGCATCAAGTTTTTTCATGACAAATACCAAAGTCCAATCCTGTTCCAAATGAAATTGAAGAGTCCCTATGCATTTCCTTCCTTTTGGATTTTTTTCCCAATACAAGTGGATGGGCACTTCTTTCCCTTTTTAGGTGATTTGATTGTTTTTGACATTTATTTATTTTTTTCTACATGTTTCTTGAATTTATTTTTGTTTTCTTTTATCTTAATTTTTTAGTGATCAATTGAGGCATTTTTTTTGGAATATTTTGGATGTATTTTTATATATGTTTATTTTTTTATATTTTTGTTTTTTTTCTTTAGTTTATTTTTTTTATTTTGATTCACTTATTTTTCCTTTAGTTTAATTTTTTTTGTGAGTTTTGATTATTTTGTTTGGTTCTTTTTCTTTAGTGTAATTTCATTTTTTTTATTTTGAGTGACTTTTTTTTTTATTAAAAACTTTTTTTCTCCAAGCTGTTTATTTCAAACTGAACTTTTTTTAATTAATATTATTCAACCAAAAATTAAATTTTATTTTGGAACAGGTAATTTTTTTTGTTTTTTGAACAACCTCAGCCTCTCACTTCTTCATCCCTCATTTTCGGTTTTAATTTCAAATTTTTTGGTTTTTTTAGATTCTTCCAAATAAATTATTTTATTATTCATGTAAGTCTTTTTTTTCCACCTCTCACTCAAGTTTTTCTTTTAAATGACTCATACTAACATTCTTTCAATTTTTTAATTATAGGTAAATCACTCAATTTCTTATTTTTTAACAGATCTCTTCTCTATCTGTTTATCCACCTCCAACTGCACTCCAACAACACCTTCCATCACCCCAGTCACCCCAACCCTTTCATCCACCACCACCATCACCCTACCCATCCCATTCCACCCACCACTCACCCTGGAACCTCCCACAAATGCTCCTGGGAGGTTCCAGGCCTTAGGCCTTCAAAATTGTTCCAAATCAATTTGGAACAATTTTAGTTGTTTTCACTTTTAATGGCCTCTGGAGGCCATTAACACTAAATATTTTATTTTATTTTGTTCTCAGACCAGTCTTGAATGTCTAACTGACCTGATTCTTTTTTTTGTTTTTTTTGATTGTTTTAAATCACCATCATCATTAATTTATGATATGATTTTTGTTTAATTTTTCTTTTGATCATGATGATAACTGACTCCAATGTTTTATTTTTTTTAAATAATTATCAATAATCATTCATGATCTTTATTTTATTTTTTATTTTTTCTACTGATAATCCTTTTTAGCTGATGATTTTTTTGGATCATTATGATTACTGACTCACTATTGTTTTTTTTCCTTTTCCTAATCATCATTATAAATCACTGATGATTGATTTTTTTCTTTTATTTATAATCATAATCATATTGAATTTTTAATTTTTTTTAATTTTTTTTGATGATGATCATTACTGACCTATGTCTCTCTTTTTATTTTTATTTTTATTTATTTTTGTTTAAATTTTTTATTTATTTGTTAATATAGGGGAGGATCATCTATAAGGGTTTCTTTTGAAATGTTATTCAATTTCACCCCCCTTCCATCATCCAGGAAATTCCAAAAAATGCTCCTCCTCTCACTCACTCTTCAAATCATTGTGATGATGTCATGGTTAGGACTAAACCAAACTCAGAACATCATCAGAATTATTTGAAAGATGATGAAGCTATTATTCCTCCTATTGATGTCATGGTTAGGACTAAACCAAATATAGAACATCATGAGGATAATAATACCAAGTAAAATAATAAAAGAAAGCTCACCCAAAGCCAAAGACAACACATCCATGATTCAAAATGAATTAAGTCTGACCTTGGCCATTCAAACAAAGAATATAAAAACTTTTCAACCATTTCAATTGACAAGGAATCCCCCAATGCCTCATGGTTAAAACGTCCATCTCTTAACACTCTCCCCCATCCTTATATACTCACCAATAAAACAACAAAGCCCTTTTTGCCTGTCATCATACATGAAATCACCCCTTTTGATAATTCTTCTGAACACTCAAATTCTCCAAACCCTCATCAAGACATTAATGTCCTTATCTCAAAATTGACAAGAAATTAAAACCAATAAGCAACTCTTAGGGGGCATTATGAAAGGTATTGGGTTTTGTTTTGGTTCAGATTCTGGCAAATCTGCAGGTGTGTGATCTTTTTTGCTTATTATTTTAATAATTACTAACCCATTACAAAATCATTAGGTGTCTACTCCAGAAAACCAGGTTTAACTCTTCACCAAATTGAAAATAATAATAATCAATGGACCAAACTTCAACAATTTGACAAATTTGTTTACTAAAGAATCTCCCTTTTTTCAAAATTAGCAGCTAAGGAAAATCAGTCATTAATGGAAGCAGCCAAATTACCAAACTTTAGTCAACTTGAATAGACTCCTGCCAATGTCAAGGAATAATTCAAATCATTTACTGTCAGGGTGACTCTATGATATAGCTGTACAATGACAAATAGAAGCTATAACTCTGAGTGTAACACAAAAATAACGTTGATAATTAAGATGATAGAGGGTAAAAGGGGCTATACTAAATGAATTTAGTGATGGTGAGTGCTGCTGATAGCCCTGGGTGCAGTGTTTGCCTGTTGGTTTACAATAAAAAACCCTAGAATACTTAAGCTTAAAGTATACTTGTTAAATTCTAAGGGTAACAATTCTTTTGAGAAGCTATACCACATAAGAATGCTAAGAACAGGATGCTGGATTAGCTTCCTGGTGAGGCAAAGCCTCCTCTTATCTTGTTCTGGGGTTGTGGGAGGTGGTTTACCTCTGCACACGACCACAGAGTGAAAATTCTCACTACTTTGGGCTGATTTGTGGTTCTACACACTCAATACAGACTAGTATTGGGTGGAAATGTGGTTTTAGAACCACAAGTAGTCATTTTTACACTATACAGGGTAAAGATTTTCACCAATGGAGTTTACAAGTGTGCTCTGGTGCTTCTGACGCCTCAGAAGCTGTACAGAACCTGTATGGACCTCTTTATTTGACTTAACTATGAGGTATTGAAGTATAAACAAGCTTCTTTGTCTGTTTGACACCTCATAATCATACTTATGGGATAGTATCCCACTGTAAGGCTGTATTGGCCAAACTGTGGGATTTTAACCTTAAAACTGCTATACCTTTGTCAGTTTTCTAAATTGAGCTCAAAATTGGTTCATTGTGTAGCCCTGGATGTGATATACACAATGGTACCTCATTTGGTATGGTTATCATTAAATATGGCAAAGTTATGCCATGTACAAGTTTTTTTGTACACATTTATGATTTGTCCAAAAGCTGTATGAAAGCTGTTTACTCCATATCTTTTGTTTTAGATAAGATATGGGGAAACGGATGGCACCATTAGATATCCCTGCTTGTGCTCTTTCCAAAAAAAACCCCACTTTTGGTATCGCACACTAAAACTGTAGAAGTTAGATGAGAGGTGAATATTTTAATCACCCTTATTTGAACTTATTTTGGCCATAACTTCTGTAATTCTGGTGCTAGCTCAGTTTGGCTAGTACCACTGGATAGCCCTGACTTGGAGCTTCAATTTGAATACCCATTTGATGGGGTTAAGCCTCTTCCTCTGGATTTCAGATGAGAGGTCAAAATTAAGGTTTATGCTCAGCAATAACGTTGAGCAGGAATAACTTTGTTATTCTTTGTCCTATGATTATGGGACTTGTATATTTGGAAAGAGGTGATTTTCCTCTCTCCTTTGATACCCTTTGAGTCAATTTTTCTCAGCTCCATGTTTTGGTGGTATCTTGGCTTTACCATTGGTTTCTGGTATTTGACTGTCATGCTTCTGCTCTGGTTTTCAGTCACAGGCTGACATACCCTCCCTCTAAAAAAGGCTCATCATTGATGAGACTTCCCTTTCTTTGAGGTATTATAAGGGTTCATGTGACCTTGAGCCAACAACTTTCTTGTAGTCATACCCTCCCTGTCTGGTGGCTTATGTTTCAGACCATCCAGGTGTTTGGTCATTGGCTTGCTCCTTTTGGAGTGAACTGAACCAATTTCCTCTGTTACATGGTTCTTAAATTCCACCAAATATTCCTCATGGGGGTTGAGTTCACTGTATGAATTATTTCCACAGCCATTCCCCACACTATCAGAGTCAGATTCATGACCTTCTTGGTCTTCTCTTGTTTCTTCCTCTCTTGAAAACATCTCTCCCCTGTCTTTGGGAGAATTGTCTGCATAAGGATTGAGTGATTCCAAGTTGTGAAATCTTGTTGTGATTTCAGAATCTGAATCATTAGTTTTGTTGGCTTCCAGGGTTGGATTCTTCCTGTTATCACCAGTACTATGGTTATTGTATCTACCAATAGATGTTCTAATCCTTACTTCTTGCAAAGTATTGGATATTTCATGCAAGGTGGATTCTTTGAAGCATCTGCATTTTACTGCATGTTCTAAGTCTCCTAGTAGTTTGGTCAACAGTTTGTAATTTCTCCTTTCTGTTGTTATGTGAGGGTCAATGGCTATTAGCCTTTTTGACTGTCTCAGAAACCAATCATATGGATCTTTATCCACTGTGTATCTATCATTTCCAAATGAAAGGGCTTTCTGCCATATCAATGTATCATTTCTGTAGTTTTGGATTATTTGGCTCCTCCACCATGGCCAGTTTCTTCTGCCATGAATTTCTTTCATTTCTGTGTACCAAATCCTAGCATGTCCTTTGAAAGCTGTATTTGATCTGGCAGTAATCCAGTAATCTGGTATACTTGGTACATCAGTGAAGAGTCCATCAATATAATCATTGATTTCCATATGATCATATTCTCCTATGCCAGAGAGTTTGGGCCAACTTGAAGCCTCTGAAAGCTGTTTTAATGCTTCCTTCTCTGAATAAGTCATCTTATCTCCATCTTGGTATTGTGATAGAGATCTTGGCTTCTTCTCCAACAAGTCATCTGGCTTGATGTCTTCCGGGTGGTATGGAGTGTTTCCAGAAACATGCCCTTGTGTTTGGAGTTTCATTTTTTGGCAGTAATTGAACAATTTGTCAATATCTTGATCTAGGTATTCCCTATCCCTTTTGCAGTTATTTTGCTCCTCCAAGACTTGATTTAGTCTTCTTTTGGTATCTTCTGAGGCTTTCTACAATTCAGTATAGTCCTCTTGAAGAGTATGAATAGTTTTGGTTTGTAAGGTATAAACCTCTTGTAGCCTTGAAATACTTTCATGGAGTCTTTCAAACTCTTTTTGAGTTTGTTCTACAAATTTAGCAGATTTTAACCATAGAGTATTACTACTTATGGTACTCTAAGGTATTACAACATTGTGTTTCATCTGAGTGAAGATATCATTCCTTATCATAGGGCTGATAGCTGAATTAGAAGTATTTACAACTGTTTGTTGTTTTTTTGTACTTCTTGCAACAGGTCCAAAAATTCCTGGATAATAGGCTCTGACTCTTTCTGCCTCTCGCTGAAAGAAGTCTTGTTCTTTCCCTATGATCCTCTTCCTCTCCTGGATTCTATCTTGGATTGTAAAGTATGGTAACTCTTGGTCACTGATCTTCTGGCGCCTGAGTGGTTTGAAGCCA